>OVBL01001057.1:0-600000 GCA_900406555.1 Pseudoturritis turrita | reverse complement strand
TTAGAATTGTTGACTTGCTTAGCTTACCGAGTGGCAACTTATTGGCATCATAACCTATCTCTGCCATTTGTTTAACCATCATGTTGTCATTAAAAATGAGAGATATGAAATTGGCAACGCGAGGATCAAGTCTTGATGATTCCATAGGTTTATTAACATCTAATGGAGATGATTCATCATCATTCCCGGTATTACTGTCGTAGTCGGTTAGGATCGGGGTTACGGGTTATAGCGGTAGAATCTACCTAGGACTTGCATGATGATGAACTTGCTCTTGTTTTCACCAAGATGAGTCTGACTTAAGGTAGCATCGTAAATGTCATCACCCTACACATTTAACCGATATATACATAGAGAGAGAGAGAGATATGGTGATTGGTGAGTATCAAAGTCCATCGAAACTTAAGTCGTTAATATATTTGTAATCATTATTTCGATAACTTTATATGATTGACGTTAATAGAAAGAAAAAAACCTATTTAAGGATTTAGGGTTAGGGTTTAGGAGTGACCTTTTTAAAAACCCATGGATCCAATACTGCTACACCTTTCTTTCTATACGGTTTTATTCTTCTTCTGCTCCACTTTACTAGTCTTCTTAACTTTTTGTGTGTTACTGTTTTTGTCGCTAGGTTTAGTTGCTAAGCCTCTTGTGAGATTAGTCATCATGAAGACATTGTGAGAATGTTTGTTTAAAGATGTAAGAAGAATCCTACGAGAAGTAACCCCCGCCCCCCCCCTGTTTGATCCCCTTCCGTTTCGCTCATCAAGAGTCATATCTCTTTCGGTGTGGTCTCTTCTCGGTGGGTTCCGGTGATTTGTTCTCCGGCGAGCCTCTGCGGTGTTCCTCTCTAGCCTAAGGTTCCCGACTTACCTGGAGAGGTTCTCGGATTTGGCTTGGGTCGTGTTTCCAAGGCCAAGGGTAGTTCGATTTCGGGACAGATCCGACGACTTTTGGTGTAGACTCGACGACTCCGCTCTACAGCTCGGGTTGAGACTGCTCCTGTTTCGCCGGTGTGTTTCAAGGCTCTTTGAGGACGGAGTCTCACAGCTGGTGTTGAAGTGTGTGGTTCTTCCTTGTCTCGGTGAGTGCCGGAGATTTTCTTTGTCGCGGTCATTGATTTGAGTACACACGTGGAGAAGATTTTCTTTGTCGCGGTCATTGTCGCGGTGCCTAGTTCAAGCGCAGATATGTGCTACATGAGGCGTCTTGTTTCTTTGGCCGTAGATCTAAGCTTTTCTAGTCTTTTCGTGGCTTCTCTTGTGTGGATTGGTTGTGGGTTAGTGTCAAAACCTGTTATCTTGAGTAGAAGCTTCTCTTCGGGTAGAATTTCGTTTAGGGTTACCTCGGTTTCGTTTGTGCTTTACCGCTGTGTGTTTGCTCTTTGGAAGATGTAGTAAGATGGTTGAGTTTATGGTGTTGCTTGACTCACTTCAGGGAGAGAACTTGCCTAGCGTGAGTAAGCTCATTATGCTCATGCGGTTTTGTAGTTCCAATTTAGCGCAGGTTCTAGGGTTGTTGGACATGCTTCGATTTCCAGGTGATGAAGACAACCTCTGTTCGTCGTTTCTTCTATACTTAGTTGGTGTTTTCCTTGGGCTACTTATAAAACAATTTCCGTTCAGCTTGGCGGGTGTTTTGCCAATCATTCTTGTTGGTAATCCTTTCTCAGTTTTAACGATGGTAGATTATATTCGAGTTTCATGATCAGTATCGCTACTTCCCCGCAATTGACTGTTTTTAGCTAAAGTTCCGATGGAGTACCGGTTATCTTTGCTTTCATGTTTTTCAATTTTTTTGGCATGGAACCAATCCATTTAGGCTAAGCAAATTTGTAACACAATTTGTAAAACCTACAACTTCATTTCTAATGATATTCACATTCTTATAAAAAAAAAAAAAAAAAAAAAATCTATCTCAGTACCCGAAGTCAGTCTTTAGATATTTCGATTTAAAATATAATTTTCAATCCCAAAGAAGATTAAATCCGGAACACAAAAAGAACCAACCCTCTTGTGTTACCACTAGACCACCACCCCTTTGATGACTTACCGATTTTTGATCCACCAATTATAGTAAAATCGCAGCGAATAAATGTTTTCAAGCATCTAGTCTGACGACTAACCAGCGACTAAAGTGATTTTTTGAACATGTATTTTTTCTTGTAATTGAAGACCTAAACAATGATTTTGATTAGTAACACACAATTTAAAACGGTTAGAGAAAATTGGAGGTTAAACCGCTTTTTCCGGTTACCAAATTATAAGGATGGAACGGGTTAATTTTTGTAAAAAAATTTGTGAAAAAATATTTATATTTATTGTTTTTTGTCTCAATTTATGTTTATTGTTTTGTTAAGAATTAAAGATATCTAGGTGAATTTAGACCGAACTAAACCGAACCAATTTCAGTTGGAGTTTAGCTTTCAGTCATATTCATATCGAATTTAACCGAACCAAAATTGTAAATAAACTGAAATTGCCACCCCTATTCAACAACACTATGTTAATACCATCATTTGAAATCTCGACTAAAGAAATAATTCTCAATCCCATGTGAACATAATTCTCAATCCCATGTGAACATAACTTTTTGTTTTGTTTTTTTTTTTTTTTTCAAACTCAAACTAAAGAAAGTCTCTGGTTTTTGTCTACTTCATCGTTGACTTGTTCATTAGCATAGATACAAGTTGTATAAAGAAATAAACTAAAACAAAAAAATCCAAGTTGGCTTTTGTTGATTAGTGTCTACTAGTTGTTTTAGATAATGATTTCTACTTTTGTGACTTGTGAGCACAACAAAATGATCTCTACCAGAGAAGTTGAATTTTTTTTTAGAACAAGTTGACTTTGACAAAAACTCTTATGTGTTTCTCAGAAATGGATAAACCAGTTGCATTCTAAGAGATGATGGTTGTTTGATAAAAACAGAGATGATGGCATCGAAGGCGCTTTCGTTTCTTTGCTGTTTGGTTCTCATCAATCTTGCCAATACTCAGGATCAAACAGGTTTTGAAACTTTTTGGTCAAACAAAGATTATTATCATGCTCTTCTTTGATTTTTGTGTTTGCACTATCTTTTGTATGTTGGAAAGTTAGTTAAAAACCGTTTTTTAAACGTTTTGAATCAGGATTCATTAGCATAGATTGCGGTTTACAACCCGAGAATTCGAGTTATACTGAAACATCTACGGGTATAAAGTATGTTTCGGATTCGAGTTATACGGATAAAGGAACCAGCAGTTTCGTGGCAGCTGAGAATAGAGAAAACATGATGCAGAGCATGTGGTCTGTTAGAAGTTTTCCAGATGGAATCAGAAACTGTTACACGATTGCGGTTAGTAACAGCACAAAGTATTTGATCCGAGCAGCTTTTATGTACGGAAACTACGATTCGAGAAACGAAATACCAGAATTCGATCTTCACTTGGGTCCAAACAAATGGGACACTGTTACATTGGAGTCTTCTCTTCAAGTTGTGTCCAAGGAGATTATATATTATGTGTTGACAGATACATTACAAGTGTGTTTAGTGAATACAGGAAATGGTTCGCCTTTTATATCGGTATTGGAGCTTAGACCGTTGCCGAATTCATCTTATGTAACTCGATCTGAATCGCTTCAGCTCTATCAACGGTTGGATTTCGGATCATCAACAAATCAAACAGTCAGGTAAAAAACAGGCCTTAGTAGATTTGTAATATCTTAGCTGAAGTTTTGATTCTTGATATTTGCCATTGATCAGATTTCCAGATGATGGTTTTGATCGAATATGGTTTCCGTCTACGCCAGTTGGATCGAGGCGGTTAAGTTCCTCGTCGGCTTCTCTCTCACGCAACAGTAGCAGTAGTTTCCGTCTTCCACAAGTTGTAATGAGAACTGCAATTATACCAGATATCGCGAGCGGGTCTGTAGATTTTGGATGGACTCCAGAGGATCCTTCTCTTGAGTTTTACTTTTACATGTATTTTACGGAACTTCAAGAACCGAATTCCAATTCCGAAGAAAGAAGAGAATTCGTGATTTTCTTGAATGGAGAGAGTTTTTCGCCACCGCTCAATGTTACTTACTTGCGGACCACAGCTTTGTTCTCTCTAAGCCCTTTGAAAGCAAATAGTTTCGAGTTTTCCATTCGTCAGACTCGTGATTCAACTCGTCCACCTCTTATCAACGCGATGGAGACTTACTTTGCAAAGAAATTTCCGCAATCTTCCACGGATCAAAATGATCGTAAGCTCTCTCATTTCCTCTCCTGGTGCCTGAATCCAATCACTTTCTCATTGTCTTTCTCCCCATCATTATAGTTTCTGCTATGAGGAATATTAAGTCTGCATATAAAGTCAAGAGAAACTGGGAAGGAGACGCGTGTGTGCCTCAAGATTACACATGGGAAGGTGTGGATTGTAGCTACAATGGCACAAGCATGCCTAGAGTAATAGCTTTGTAAGTGTCATTACAAACAATGCCCTTTCTCTCAATCTTATAACCAAGATTGTCTGAGTGAGTCTTATTTCTCTATACAACAGAAACTTGTCGTCCGCCGGATTGTCAGGAGGGATATTGTCTGATATATCGCGTCTTTCACAGTTGCAAATTCTGTAAGTTTGTTCTCTCGTTGGTATAACGGTATGCAACTTGTAGTAGAAGTTATTTAAGACACTTAAAGCGTTCTTGTTTTTATCTTTCAGAGACTTGTCGAATAACAATTTGACTGGACCAGTACCGGCTTTCTTAGCTCAACTTCAATTCCTGAGAGTCCTGTGTGTATTTTTTTTCTCAACCAGAGCTAACTATAAAAGACTCATAGCTCCTGGTGAATAGTAAATGACATTATCTACTGTGGATTTTGTAGAAATTTGGCAAACAACCAGCTAAGTGGTCCTATACCGTCAATTCTCATGGAAAGAAACGACATGTCGTTTAGGTACTCAAAAACACTTTTTCTTTGTCATTCTATATATGCTTTGAGTAACCGTTGGACGATGTAACTCATAATCCTTAGTCTCTATGCAGTATCAACGGGAATCCAAGTATTTGTACTGAAAGTGATTGCGAAGAGATCGCGCAAAATAAATCGAAGAAGAAGAAACTTCCCGGCTTTGTCATTCCATTAGTTGCATCACTTGCAGGCCTCTTTCTCATTGTTACCCTCACTATACTGTTTATCCTCATGAGAAAGAAAAAACAAGGTATGTTTTAGTTAAGTTACTTGTTTTCGAGTTTACGGGGGAAAATGGTTTTGGTTTTGGTTAATGTGTATTATTTTGCTGCAGGTCGAATGATCCAGAGATCAGTTACAGCTTCGAGTAATGGACATTCATTACAAAGGAGAGATACTGGTTCAATGCGTCCATCGTTGCAGCGTCGAGAAACCGGTTTCTCGACGCGTCCATCGTTACAAAGGATAGAAACCGGAATGACGGATTACGAAGTAAACGAAACAGCTGTTGTTGATGCGTTTGATTTGGAACCGGATAATAGGAAATTTACATACGCCGAGATTGTGAAAATCACAAATGGGTTTGAGAAAGATCAAGGAAAAGTAGGATTTGGAAGAAACTACCTCGGAAAGTTAGATGGTAAAGAAGTAACCGTCAAGCTTGTTTCTTCATTGTCTTCTCAAGGCTACAAACAACTCAGAGCAGAGGTATATGTTCTTATATGCTCTGAATATCTGAAAACAATAGTTTTGTGTTTGATAATTAATGTAACAAGACTTAGAAGAGCTTATGTGGTGGACATTTCTAATTGTAGGTCAAACATCTTTTCAGAATTCATCATAAAAACCTTATAACCATGCTTGGTTATTGCAACGAAGGCGATAAACTAGCGGTTATCTACGAGTACATGGCTAACGGAAACTTGAAACAACATATCTCAGGTTCTGAAATCTTTCTCTATTGCATTCACACTCGCAAAAGTTCTTCTTGATGTAAAACCGATATTGGGTTTCGAATCTCGTCTTGTGCAGAGAACAGTTCAACTGTCTTTAGCTGGGAAGATAGACTTGGAATCGCGGTTGATGTCGCACAAGGTAATAAGCATTGAATCTGTTCTGTTTCTATAACAGATTCGGTTACCGCGACTAAAATTCCTCTGTTTTTTAATAGGACTTGAGTATTTGCATACTGGATGCACGCCGCCGATCATTCATAGAAATGTCAAGTGTACAAATGTATTCTTAGACGGAAAGTTCAATGCCAAGTTAGGCGGTTTTGGTCTTTCGAGAGCATTTGATGCAGCAGAAGGAAGTCATTTGAATACAGCCATAGCCGGGACGCCTGGATATGTCGACCCCGAGTAAGATCTAAAGCTCGAATCTTTCGCTAAATTTTTTGCTTTCTTTTGTCGGTTTTCCGGATTAAAAATCTCATCTTTACGTTGCAGGTATTACACATCAAACATTTTAACAGAGAAAAGCGATGTATACAGTTTCGGTGTAGTTCTATTAGAGATCGTTACTGCGAAACCCGCGATCATAAAGAATGAGGAAAGGATGCATATAAGTCAATGGGTTGAGTCTTTGCTCTCTAGAGAGAACATTGTAGAGATTCTTGACCCGATTCTTTGCGGGGACTATGATCAAAACTCTGCGTTTAAGACCGTGGAAATAGCCGTGGCTTGCGTTTGTCGAAACGCTAGCGAGAGACCAGGAATGAGTCAAGTGGTGACGGCTCTTAAAGAGAGTTTGGTTGTAGAAGTTGAGAGGAAAAAAGATTTGCCAGTTGTATCAACGGATTCGGTTGAAGATCTTGCTCTTGGCTTTGGCTCTAATCCACCTCCTCGTTTGAGATGATTATTTTATTCACTTTGTTTTTGTAAAGTTTGATCTTTGAGAAAATATGTTTGGTGTAATGTTTTGGTTTTTCTGAGAGTTGAAAAAAACAAAATTTGACTAGTAACTTTAAATTATAACTAAACTGAGTCGGGTTAGTTAGTTAGTTCAACTTAAAAAACCCTACTAGGTTACGTCTGTGGCAAGAAACAAAAACATTATATACTATTTCTCTCCAAGGAACATAAACATCTCTTGGAGAGGGTTTGGAGGGATTGGAGGGATACTTCGTTACAAGATTCTTCTGAGGATGGGGAGGTTTCTGATGATGATTCTGAGTAGCAATCAATCAAATTCTCAACCTCGCCGGTTCGGGAAGATGGACCACCTCCAAGCTTGAACCAGCCTGCGCGGGCTCTCGAGGAAAATAGACAACAACAACCAACACATCCATGGTGGTTAGTTCATGTGATGTCTACTTCATAAGGTCTGGTCTACAAACCATACACAAGACGATGTCCAATTTATGGCAATGATGATTCACCTGATGCAACTTTCAAGGTTCCCTTTTTTCTCCTCAATTTGGCCCATTTAGTCAAGCACAAAGATGGTCAAGCACATCGAGCCATATGATTCAAGCAATGCCGGTTTCTATTAAGAAAGTCTCAGACATCCAATGATGCAAAGCATAAATGGTCTCTGCATTTTCCTACATCTTGTGGCTATTTTGGTGAGCCAGATTTCTCAGATCATGCCTCTACTTGTATCTTGCTTAAATTAGCCGCTCACAGACGAAGAAAGCCATTTAAGTGTCAGAATTTTCTGCTGCGAAATCGATACTTTTGTACCTAAGATTGGCAATCTTTGGTACTCTTTCAACTTTGTGGCATCAGCTATGTTCAGTGGTCTCTCAAAAGCTCAAGGCATTGAGAGAAGAGGGTGGAAGATGCTCATGCTGTTCTTGTTTCCGGTCATCGCCAAGTGTTTTCTAATCCAACTCCTTCGGTTGCAGAACACGAGAGAGAAGCTCATAGAAAATGGCACAGATCCTAGTGATTGCAGAGGAATCTTTTTGTGCCAAAAATCAAGGCTAACTTGGCTTCCTCTATTCCCTTCAGAGCCAACTCATCCAATGATAAAACCAAACAGAAGTCACTGCTCAATCCGCCGTTATATCCATCACCCGTCGTCATAATCTTCCAATCCATAGAGGTAAAAAGGATAGATGCAGACTATAGAATTAGTTAGATTTCATGTATTGTTATTTTACTCTTCGTATGAAGGTGTAAATCAATAATGCCACTTATACATCAAACATACACACACACCTTTGATAATACTATGTTAATAAAAGCAAATCAAAGATCAAAAAGAGTTTTGTAGCTCCATTCATCTCTATAAAATTCCAGTTTATATAGTTTTTTATCCCTCTAGTTGCAGTCACTTGTCCTTGACACAAGGTAAGATACAAGGAAAAAATACCAAAACAACTCTTCTTCTTTATAAAATCCGATTTTGAGTAAAAAACTTCTGCTCCTAAGGATTGAAAAGAAGTCAATTCTCTTTATTCAATCATCTGTAAGGTCAAAAATATGTTTAAACCATCACAATACCTGTAGGCTGTAATAATCATTGTGGAAGAGGAGACTAATTAACGATCAGCTCTGTCCATGATCATATACTCTAAAACCAAGCACTTACGAAAACAAAAAGCAAGCGCGGCGAGTGGAAGATGTGTTAGAAACCAAGAATCTTGGGTGCAAGTTGCAATAAAGGCTCCAATGCGCTCGGAGAAAACTTTCTAGCAAAGAGATAACAGACTTGAGACTGCTGATTATTGTAGAGGCAGGGTTTAGCTCCTGGAAGCTTCTTGAGAAAAGTTTCCGTTATATCAGCCTTGCCAAAAGTAGCTGGATGAGCACCACCGCGTGACCAATCTGTCCATGTTAATGTCCGGTTAGCCAGCAAAATCCGATGGTTAATAAACAGCATTGTAGGGAAATAATGCTCATCAACATAACATGGTTGTTTACAAAACTCTTTGAATTTGGGATAGTAAGTTGTGTCTTGAACAATCTCAACAGCGAGTTTCCGGTTAATTTCAAACCACTGAGAACCTTTACGCCACTGGCTAAGTGTGATCTCAGGTTCCATTCCAATGTTGTATCTTCCTCTTCCATCACGTCCTTCCTCATCAGCACAACCCATGAAACTAAATCTTGATCCAGAGATATAATTATAGATAAAGCTGAAACCGCGCAGAGGAACACATGATTCAGACAGCAGAACAAAATATTCGTTAGAGATATCGAGCAACGCATTAGCCAAAAGCCTCCTTTCAGCTTCACACATACTCATCTCTCCCCATGCCACAGCCTATAACAAAGAGAAACTGACATTGTGAGGAACTCAAAGAAGCAAACTGACAAAAGTGGTTGCAAGTGTTTTGTCAGAAACATCAATGACACAGTACCTGACTTGGGATATATCTTCTGTAAAACACAGATGACCTCGAAAAATCCGATTTGTAATTAGGCAATGCATGAACATAGATTGAGTAAAGACCCTCGTGTCTTTTAAAGAACATCTCCCAAAGTGGAGCAAATGGTAAAGGCCCTTTCGTGAGAAACATGAAAGCCAATTTAGGAACACGTTTAAACGGATATACATTTCTCCGCGGCTCCATCGAAGCACGCCAAAGCAACTCGCTGTCATTCATTGTGTGCCAAACATTCAAAGGAGGCCTAATAAAGCTATCTAAAGTAACAGTCCCATGATCATACATAGAGATCAAAGTGGTTGGAGCAACAGGATCCAAATGTTGAAACCTCAAGAACTTGATCATGTGTATACCAACGACTGAGATCCCAAGAGTCAAAACAAGGAACAATAACAAAATCTGAAGCACACGAATCGGCAAAAGAGATCTAGATTGGTTTGTGAGTCTCGATTTAGGTGTTGATGCAGCATTGTCTTTAACCCCTTCCTCCATCTCCATAACCATCACTTTCATCTAAAAAGCTCCCAACTTTCTTAGCTTTCGCCAAATCCCAAACGCATACACACACAGAAAAACTTTCGGAAATCACTGTTACTTTACACAAGAATCCATTTTTTTGTTTTGTGAGGTTACCAAATTTGATTCGATTTCCCTAAACAATCAGTATTTTGGCAACAAAAAACCGAATCAGTGTGAAGAGAAAACAGAGGTTTACAAGAATGGGTTTTTTAATAGAAACCCAGAAAATAAGATTGGGATTTGATTTTAAAAACTGAAACTTGAATGTAGAAAACGTACCGGAAGAAGAAGAAGAAGAAGAAACAAAACAAATTGGATCTTTCTCAATCACACATTAGAGTAAACACTCGAATTTGAGCTTCTGATTTCGATTATGCTTCGACGATGTTTGTCTGATGAAATCTCATTCGTGGGAATTTTCTGATAACATGACAACATTACAATATACATAAACGTAACACAATAATGAAACTGCTTACATTTTAATAATCGAAAACTCTGAAACATATGTTTCCATGACAATAAAATTTCTCTAAAACTCTCTTCATTACAATGGTCCAATCACTGTTTCATTTTTTTTTTGCAGTAAAGTTTTTACATTTCTTCGATTCTGCAATCATAGGGGTCTTAACAGAAGCTTGACACTTGCATAAACATTTTATTTGATCTTTACATGGCAGGCTCTGTGAAAAAAAAACTGTTATCATGTTTGATATTTTCGACGAGTAGAGAAGAATAGAGAGAGCCAATGTTTTGGCATCAAAGTTCATCTTTTTTGTAACTCTTGTTCAGCGATGAAGTTTTCGAGTCGAGAAGAAATCTTGTGGCCATGGAAGCATGAAGGGAAGCACCATAAGGCAGTATTTCTTCATTGACCTGAAAATAAGGCGAATGAGGGCTCGCCATTGGTGAATGAGCTTTGTTTTGCATTCCAACAAAGCTAAAATGTCCCGGCGTTGTTTCTTGGTAGAAAGAGAAATCTTCTGATCCCATCAACGGTTGCATCTCGAAATAATTCTCAGTCCCTAACATATCGCCTGAAACGTTCTTGAAAAACAGGTGCAAGGCTTTGTCGTTTACAGTCGGTGGGAAAAAAGGTTTGTTTTCCTCAAGGAAATTGACTGTTGCATTACACATATGCACCCCCGCTTGCCTCGTGATAACCTGAAACAAAGAACTCGCAAGAGAGTTTAAAAGTTCGGTCTCGAGAGGAAGAAAAAAGTCTCAAAACTACAGATCAGAGTGCAAAGTTACTGACCTGCTCAATTCTTTTCTTGAGTTGCTTAAAGCTTTTAGTTGAAAAGGCTCGGAATGTACCGCCGATAGTAACAGAGTCTGGAATCACATTAAAAGCACCACCGCCTTCAAATTTAGCAACTGTAACCACCTGCAAACACTCACATAGATCAGCTCACTTTCACATGCTATATAGAAACATTTGAAGAACCAAAGATTATATTTATACCTGCGAGTCTAAAGGATCTGCCTCTCGTGAAACGAGGTGTTGTAAGCTAACAATAACATTTGAAGCTGCCAATATCGGATCTATGGCGTGCTGAGGAAGAGCTGCGTGACCTCCTTTCCCGCTTATCTTAGCTTCGAAAAAGCCACTACCAGCCAACAATGGACCTTCTCTCGAACTCACTTGACCTAATCCCAATTGATTTGTAACATGTAAACCAAAGATTGCACTCACATTCTCCAATACTCCAGCCTCCACGATTTTCTTTGCACCTCCTCCTCCTTCCTCAGCTGGTTGAAAAACTAGAATCACCGTACCCTGATCACGAAGATAATCCAAGAAATGTACAAGAATTCAGATATCAGAATGATTTCGACAGATCCAAATTTTAAGAAGTTTGATTTGGATACACCACTAGTATAACCTGTAGCTCTTCTTGATGCTCTTTGAGCAATTTTGCAGCACCGAGGAGCATCGCGGTGTGAGCGTCATGTCCACAAGCGTGCATCTTCCCCGGAATCTTACTCTTGTGTTCCCATTCCACCATTTCCTACACAATCCAACATAATTTACCTTCTCAAAATCCATCAAAACAATGAAGCAAATTCCAAATCACATAAGAATCAGATCTACAAGCCTGAAACACATTAGGACAAAGGTCAAATGAAATGAGACCATTCTGCTAGAAACAAAAACAAAAGTGATTACTTCCAAAGAAAATCAAAGAACCATGATAGATCCACCCACAGAGACATAAACTCAACAAATCTTCTACTAAATTAAAGTCACACTAATGAAAAAGCCACACTGTTCCATAAAGAAGATGAGAGAACAAGTCAAATCCAATTTAAAAAAAAAAAAATTGAAAAATCAAAATACCTGCATAGAAAGTGCATCCATATCAGCCCTCAATGCAACAAAAGGAGCTTCACCAGTACCAACATATCCAACAACACCAGTTACAGCAACTGGATACTTATAAGACACACCCATCTTCTCCAATTCTGTCCTAACGAGCTTAGATGTCTCTACCTCCTCGTAACCTAATTCTGGTTTCTCATGGATTTTCCTTCTGATTCCAACCATCCAATCGAAAAAATCATCTCTTTTAGCTAAAGTAAGAAACTTTTTAGGGATTTGAGAAAACCCATCAGAGGAACATGAAATCAGACAAGAATTGAGCAGCAACAAGTGAAGAATCAAAACAAAAGAAACCCATTTGCAGAAGAAACTCATAGCGATTGATCAAATCGACTGATTGATTTTAGAGAAAAATATGAGATCGAAGAGAGTAGTTTCTCTGCGTGATGATGAAGCAGAGAAACAGGAAGACGCAGAAATCGGTATTTAAATCCAAGTAGCAAGCCAAAGACAACACGGGAGCTCTATAAAAAACATTTTAACTGTGTCTCTGTTTTGCATAAAATCTTCCCCTTTTTTTTGTAATTTTCTACGATCCCAAATCATTAACAAAGCCAAGTTCTACTTTCTAAATATGTCTTTGTTGAAGTTTCTGCATTTGGAATTTGTAATTATAAACGTCAAAGAAAAATTTATTATCAAATAATATTCAACAAGTAGCCAAACTCGAAACAATAATTGATTACAAACATTATAAGATCAAATAAAATTTAAAAATAATAAAGTTTGTGTATTTGAGAGAGTGCAGAATCATTTATTGTACTGATTTTCAGAATCTTTTTTTTTTTTTTTTGTAGAACCATTTCATGTTCGTTATAATCTTCATTTTTAGGTTGTTGTGATTGTGACATGTGAAGAAGAAAAACAAATATTAAAATTGAATGGTTCTAATTGAATTTGTTGGACGGTCCATTTTCTGCTGAACAAACAGATACAAAAAACACATGTAGAACGTGTTTAATGTTCTATTATATTTTTCTCTTTTTTCATATATTTAAAAACGTATATTGTCAGAATATTCACTTTGATGAATATTGATGACTCAATCCCTTTAGAAAGCCTTTTTTTTTTTTTTTAATAATACTCATCTTTCATAGTTACTCAAACAATTTTTTCTATTTATTTTATTTTTATTTTATTTGAAAACAAAAAACGTATTTACAAAACTGTTATTAATAAGACACGTATGCGAAGTTGAGGAAAAGTTCTCCAAAAAAATGAAAAGTCTACTGTTCTAGTGATCGTAGATTTATTTAATGATCAATAAATTTAATTCAAGACTATAGACTTAATCCACGAACGGTAAACTTAATATTCAAATGGTAAACTTATTCTATAGACTTATTTTTATTTGGTGGTTGAGATATTTATGAGTGGTAGACTTATATTATTATTGGTAGAGTTAACGCCAACGGTGGTAGATTTGTTTTCGAGTGATAGATTTAGTAGTTGAATGGTAGATTTATCTCGTAGATTTATTATTGAGTGGTACATTTATTTTGTTTGACGGTAGACTAAATATTTGTGGTAGACTTAAACTCATGGGAGGTAGACTTATACGTATTTTGGATCGTAGACTTATTTATAGTGGTGGCAAATTTATAATATGTCGTACTTATTGACGCGGTACAGTTATTCAATCTTTCGAATTTACTAAAACAACCTTCAGTTGGTAGATTTATTAGTTATTATGCGGTAGATTTACAATGGTAGATTTGTATGCTTACATACAATGATAGTAGACTTGTATGCTTACATACAATGATGGTAGAATTGTATGTATACATACAATGATAGTAGATTTGTATACTGACATACAATGATTGTAGACTTGTATATTTACATACAATGATGGTAGACTTGTATGTTAACTTGTATTTTAATACAACGAATTTCTAACGCAAACGCCAATCGCAAACGCCGTTCGATATACAAGTCTACCATCATTTAGAAAACAAATCTACTATGAACGCAAACGCAAGCGTCAATCGCAAATGCATATCACAAACGCCAGTCGCAAACGCTGATTACAAACGCCAGTCGTATACTCCAATCGAACGCCAATCGCAATCATCAATCGCAATGCATGTCATAAACCTCGGTCGCACACGGCGATCGTAAACGCTAATTACAAACACCAGTTGCAAACGCCAATCACAATCGTCAATAGCAAACGCATGTCACATACACCATTTGTAAATGACGATCGCAAACGCATTTAATCATTTTTTTAAAAAAATTAAGTTTTTATTAAAATTTTATTTTTATTATTATTTTTTTATTTTTTTTAAATGTCAATGGCATTTTTGCTATTAAAAATAAAAAAGAACTTTAAAAGTTTTTTACCAATTTTTGAGCATTATTTTAATAAACTTATTTTCTCCTAAATTATTTTAGTAATTATAAAATTTTCCAAAATTGTTTGAGTTATTATTCCTTACAAAAAAGACCATAAAGTTTTGATCTTTAAGAACAAAAGTTTTGATTTTTAAAAATAAAAAGTTATGATCTTAGAACAAAAGTTTTGTATTTTTTTATTCTCTCTCCGTAAGAGTTTACCAAAATGTTCGTAGGAATTGAGACTCAATGATAAACAGAGAGCAAGAAAAGAAAAGAGTTTTCTCCTTCTTTGACAAGAACGTGAGAGTAAAAAACATATAATTTTTAGTAGGTCTGGGATCAAAAAATTGAACCGAACTAAATCGAGATTTTTGGTTTTTTGTTTTGGTTTGATTATTTCAGTCGAAAATATTTAAATTGATTCTATTTTTGGTTCTATTCGGTTCGATTTTTTCAATTTTTTTTTAACCGAATTTAAACTAAATTTTATAAAAATATTTTTAAAATTGCAAACCAAAAAACTAAACTAACCGAATTTATCCGAATTTAAACAAAAAATTCAAAGCCCACAAGAAGATCCTTTGTCCTAGACGGTTTTTCTATATATTTATATCTTCTATAATATGAGAAGGTTTTTTTTTAACTCTTCCTAATATCGCGACAAGTGGCATCATATTTGTAAGACATTTGTCATCTCCTCTTTATTTTTTTACTATTCTCAATTAATAAATTAATTATTCAATTAATTTTAACAAAGAAAACAAAACGCTTACAAGGATTTTTTCATGATTTTAGTTTTCACAACTCAGCCGTCCAAATCCTACCGTTTGCTACAATATTGACGGTATTTTTTCGCTTTTCTTGTCTATTCTTATTTTTAGTCGTCCCTATTAAAGGGATACAAATTAACTATTGTTGTGGATTTTTATTAAGAGTCTAAAGTATATTTATAAAGTTGATTGTGAAAATCTTTTATAATATTTTAAGGTTTTCTCAACTCCCAAATCTTTGAGAACTGGCCATGTGGTCTCTTTCTGTTTGACATGTGGCATGTTAATTATTTTCCCCTAAACTCAATTTTGCTACCACCCTGATTTATGTCATGTTTCTATTTCACGAACAATACAATAATTCTTCCTACGTGTTCTTAGGAACTTAGAAGAGAACCAAAGTTTGCCAAACTAAAATGGTATCTAATTGTAATTGACATTTTTAACATTTTGTACTTAATAATTGGTATCTAACTGTAATTGTTTTTTATTTATTGGAATTCGATTTAATTTTCCCAACATAATCTTTGATTCCTATGGTTATATTTGCTTTATGCATTATGAAATCAATGTTCTCCTAAGATTTCTTCTATTTGTTTTTCCATCATATTTTCAGCAATCATATGTTTGTTCTAGATAATTTAAATAAAACTTTACATTTGCCATTTGCTAATAGATAAATTTATTTGTGAGAGTATGTCCTCTCAAATCTAGCAGTTACACGTATATTTTTAAAATACGCAAAGACTATATAAAACTGTGTTTATTAATTATACAAACAAATTGGTATAAAGCGTAGTTTTGAGCAAATTAGTACTACCCATAATGATAAATGGTTAGTGACAGCTGAACAGTCATAAAGATAATTGTATTGGACAGGAAAAACATTGATTGTCAAGATTTTGACTAATAACAAAAACAAACAAAATGTATAAATATATTTTGTTGTTCCTTACTAAAAGCCGAATAACGAAATGAAAAGAAAAATAATCAATACTATATAATACAAGTGTCTCTTCTTATAATGACAACTCAACTTTTTGTGCTTTCAGAGGACGACACCTGATCAAAATTTTGAAATTGAAAGACCAATAAAAACAAAAGAAATTTACACATCAACTTATACATCCTTTTCCAGCCTTCTGACCTCCTCTCTTTATTTTCTTAGTATTGATTATGTCAAAATGAAATGAATATCTAACAACTTTATTCACAAAGCGCTGGTTAATCTCTCTTCTATTTTTGTATACTGAGTCTTGCAAACTCTCATCACTGAATCCGTTTAAGGTAGATCCTCTGCAGGTGAGAAGCGACGTTCTCGTGGGTAAGTCTTTGGACGTTCATCATCTGCATAATTGTCTACGGTGTCCACCCTAGACGTGGCAATTTCAGTATCTTATCAAGTGAATCTTTAGTCTCAGAATATTCTTCCTTCGTCATGGAATCCACTGCCTCATCGTCATCGGATTTCGGACTACTCGAGCCGTGTTCAACGATGAGGTATTTACTCCAGAAGATCCATTGCTGCGTAACGAAGAGAGAGTGTTCTGTAAAAACTTCTGACATGTCGAAACACACAGAGAGAGAAAAGAAAACGTCGCAATTACGGATTTTTCCCTCCTCTCTCCATTTCCCTAAGACAAAAAATTCATGTGATAAAATTTCACTCTTTTGATTTCAGTTTTAACTATTGTGAGAGTCTCTTTCATAAAAAACATCAAGGTGTCTGCAACGAGGGAGGCTTTAGTTGCAATAAAACCTTTGGAGATAGAGCTTGACTTTCTAACCAGGTCAATTCTTTCTTGTGTGCTATGATTACTCACGGGACATGTTTAGAATCTTTGGTATGCGTACTGATACTTTTTTACAAAAAATTTGCAATCCAAAGACGACCTTGAATTCTCTATTGTGCAAGAGAATATAAAAGCATACTCAAAGTAATTTTAATCTTATTGTTCATCAGTCATAATTCCTTGCTTCAAATAGAAGTATATAATCACGCCTTCAGTATTATGGCACTTGCTTTGTTTAACAGAATTTTGGTGTGCATGATTTATAGAATGTTTAAACATGTTTATCTAGAATGTTTTATGTAATCTTCTCATCCATTTTCTTATAATCCTCTCTTATGCTTTGCAGTTTATATATGAAAGGGCAGTTATTAAACCCCAACAAACAGTGAGAAAGCTTGCAACAGAGAAAAATCTTTATTCTCAATTGACAAGGCCAGTTAAGAAGAGAAGTTGAGAAAGTTAGATAATACTTTTCATGATTTACCATCTCTTTATCATCTACATCACTTGATTTATTGCGGATGTTATTCATCTCAAATTTGTTATACTTATGGGAGAAGATACATTTCTCTCTTACACCAAAGTATGTTTATCTATCTTCGGTTTGACATCTTAATTGCTTTACATTCAGCTTCATCTGTTCACAGATATTTGACAGAGCAAAATCTTTACTCTCAATTGGCAAGGCCAGCTAAGAAGAGAAGTTGAGGAGGTTAAATGATACTTTCATGATTTACCATCTCTTTATCACCTACATCACTTGATTTGTTACGGATGTTATTCATCTCAAATTTGTTATACTCTTGGAAGAGGATACATTTCTCTCTTACACCAAAGTATGTTTATATATCTTCAGTTTGTCATTTTAATTGCTTTGCATTCAACTTCATCTGTTCACAGATGTTTGACAGAGCAAAATCTTTATTCTCAATTGACAAGGCCAGCTAAGAAGAGAAGTTGAAGAGGTTAGATGATACTTTTCATGATTTACCATCTCTTTATCATCTACATCACTTAATTTGTTGCGGATGTTATTCATTTCAAATTTGTTATACTCTTGGGAGAAGATACATTTCTCTCTTACACCAAAGTATGTTTATCTATCTTCAGTTTGACATCTTAATTGATTTGCATTGAACTTCGTCTGTTCACAGATGTTTGACAGAGAAAGCAAGGCTTTTAATTTGATAAAGAGAATTGGTATAATGTGCTTTGATCTTCTACCTTTTAATTTTCTAGCACTGTCTTTTTGGAAAAAAAAAATTATCTACTGATGAACCTATTTCCTAATTGATGCTTACAATAGAGAGGATTGATAAGTATGCTTATACTAAGATACAATACATATTAGTTTTTCCATAAACATTTTATAAAAGAATATACACTGGATGTTGGAAGGAAGAGACTTTATAGTTATTAAAATGTGAGTCTTTTTTTTTATTTGATCTTACAAAAGCTCGGTCCTCGATTTTTCTTTGTATGCTCTAGGGAATTTTTAGCTATACTGGGTTTGTGTTTTTAAAACACAAGCCATTGAGCGAAATCTCCGTTGGTGCCTTACGTTGTGATGTACACAACGGTCTCCAATAAACTTGGACAAAAAGACATGGGGATCATCAACTGACAAGAAACTGAGTAAGGATTTATTCTTTCATTGGTTATTCTCTTTTCGAAATAATATACTGAAATTAATATATTGTTGCAAGAGATTAAAAAACAAACGTAGTAGTATGAAAGAGTCAAAAAAATAGTTGGCTCGCGAGCAACTGTTACATTCAGATACGTGTACAAGATATATGTGAGAATTTTGGATCATCTTTGTTTTTTCACTAGAGACTTTAATTTTTTAATTTATGTGCGTTATGTTTTGTTAAATTGTTCTTTCAAGTATCGAATGATTTTTCACAATAATAGCATCATTGATATGATAATACAAATATGTTGAAAAGTGACTTCATGAGTTACTACTATTTTAAGTGATTTTCGGTTTTCGTTCACCATTACTTTTGTCATTTTGTTCGATTTTAGTTCCGTTACGCAAATAATTGAATATATCAAAAAATTAAATCAAACACAAATAGCATGTATACAATCATTTTAGAAATACTTTTCTGAAACATCCCGTGCGTATGCACGGGTTAACACCTAGTAAATATATAAGTGTCTGTGTCTCTTCATCAATAGCTACTGGGAGAAGAAGACAAAGAATGTCGATAAAACAACGTTGTTGCTTGAGTATGGAGGAATCGCTGCCTCACGATGTCGTAGAGCGAATCGTCGAGAGACTTGAGGTGAAACATCTGCTTAGATTCAAGTCTGTATCGAAACAATGGCAATCAACGATCGAATCACCATTCTCCCAAAAAAGACAGTTGAAGCTGCGTCAGCAATCAGGAGATGATCCAGATGTTCTCATGGTGTCCACATGTTCCGACCCTTCGAACATACAACTTTTAAGAACACTTGTGTTGGGTTCTTCATCATCGGTCATGATCCCTATTAGCTTAAGTTGTATAATCTTATGATTTCAGATTCCATGCAACACAAGTATGTAGATTTTCTGCCTTTTTTGATGTTTTCATCATCTTTTAAGGTGACTCTTAGTTGAGCTAAGAGTCGATATAAGGCCCTGTGGCCAAGGCTTAGATGTTTCAAATTTAATCCCTAGTTATCGCCAATGGATCTTGATTAGTTAGGCCAATGTAACAAGTTAGTTTTACAGTCTGTGAAATATTGTGCTGCTCAAGAATATTAGCATTCTCTGAAAAAGATTGGTTTTCGCTTTGCAATCAAATTGATCAAAGCTCGGAAAACTGATGATATGGAGAGATTGAATGCTGCTCAATGTAAAGGTCATTCTCTTGCATCATGATCTCTATCCAGAAAAGAGCTTCAATAATCATTATATAAGGCTCCCTCCTAGCTTCATGTCCTTGATGCGGGAGCGGAAGAATCAGATTTCTCCGCCAAATAGTGTTCGAGCATGTCTTCTTCGTCATCTGTAGCAAATAAACCAAAGTGATCCTTGAGAAACCATTGCTTATTTAAGGGAATAACAGTCTGTTAAACCAAAAAGAAAGACCACTTCACCTTCAAAGTCTTCGTCTTCAAAGTAAAATGCCGTCTTCATCTTCCTCTCTGAACAAGGCACAAGACCGATAGTTAACAACAAGATTCTGCTAATGAATTGAATCTACTGTGTTTAGTTAATGGGGAATGGGAAATACCGCTCTGCCACTCTCAAACCACTGTCTTCCTATAAGCTTATTCTCCTTAGTTATAGTAAGAGAAGATTCCGGCATCAGCCTTGGAAGTTTATTCACAGCACACAGATAAAAATGAATAAGTCAAGCAGCCATTTACAATGCCCCATTCATTCGTGTATCAGAGCAAGGGAACAAGAATATGCATGAAAAGTTACTCACTTGGTTCTCTCAAGTGCAAGCTCTGCCTCAAATCTCTCTCTCCACGCCAAAAATGTCTCCAATGTAACAGGTTCTCCATGAGGAACAATTACCTGTATCAAGAAATTTAGACAGGAAGATAACAAAAGAGAAGAAAGCATAGCTCATGAAATTGACCAAAAAGTTTTGATTATTGTCAATGCATACTTTTATCAACTCTTTGTTTGTCCAAAATGTTTTATTCTCTCTTTAAGAGTTACCAAAATGTTTGTAGGAATTGTTTAAGTCATTGAGACTCAATGATAAACAGAGAGAGCAAGAAACGAAAAGGAGCTTTCTTCTACTTTGACAAGAACTTGAGAGTAAAAAAACATACAATTTTGTTGGGAGTTTACCTCAAACAAGCAAATTCTTTCTAAGCAGCAAATCTCATCTCAACCACTAACTAATGCTATATTTACATTTGCTTACACTTCCAACTTCTCTCCTCTGTTCTCTCTCACTCTACCCATTTTTTGCCTTTCTCTCTGAATATGACTAAAATGTCTCAGTCTTTGTACCCAAAACAGCAAAACCCATCAGTGATGGCTTCTCCTAAAGCAGAGCCTATTTTTCATCTCAGTTTATGCTTCAAAAACCAGGCAGATCGATGAAGAGAAAGTTTAAAAAAACGTAAAGCAAAGCCAAAAGTCTCTCAATCTGTCTCATGCTTTGTCTGGAGATGGCAATGCTCGGTGTTGCGTTTGTCTTGCTGAGCCTTTCAACACTTGGTTTATCCTACTGAAGACTACTTTCAACGGTATACAAGCTACAACCGTGTCCTTTGCCTTTTCTGTTGTTGTCTGCTTCTTGCTTCTTTCCGTCAGCTTCTGGCTCGTTAAAGTAGAGAGCCGCCTTGTCTTTTTCGATAAGGAAGGCGATTTCTTCTTCAATGACTTTCGTAAAGCACCATGTGACTTCCTCTTCTTTCCTTTCTTTTTGGACAATGACTTCGCCTTCTCAACAACTTGAGGCATAACCACACCGTTGCAGTAGCCTTCTTCCAAGATTTCAACAGTTAAAGGATGCCCAACAATAGCTTTACCATTCAATTCACTCATACGAGAAACCAGCGGAACATTACGGGGTTTGTTATAGTTTGCTTTTACCTCAATCTTCACCTCATACAGCGCAGAATGAGGAAGAGAACTGTTGTAAGTAGCTTCTTCCCCGTAAACATTTCTACTTGCTTCTTGTTTCTTACTCATTTGCCTCGAGTTTCTCTTTCCTTTTAGCTGCCACTTGGAGGTGCTCTTCTCAACCCCGTTCAAACTACAGGTGACAGGTTGTTTAGCTGGTGGATTTGTACAATCAGATCCATTACTTCCCTCTTTCTTAACAAACACATCTTGACTACTCCGACCACGCCGCCTTGTCAGACCAGAAACAAGAACTGTCCTTGATGAGGAAATTCTGCAAGCTGCCGGAAAACCTAAAATAACAATGGAGGTCAGCATAAATGACACTGTTCACAATCCAAAACGGAGGCAACTGATTTAGCCCTAAGAGATCAAACCTTTGGAACCTAACAAGGTGGAGAAAACACAATATTAGCAGAAGCAATTTAGTCATAAAAAAGCCAAGACCAAAAATATACAGAAAGCAATTTAGCTATAAAACAAGTCGAGCAATAGGAAACACCTAAGATTAAAGAGACCCCAAAGCTATTTAGTTTTCGTTAGGCGATTTCTCCAGACAATGGTCATATAACCTATTTAATCTATCATGTGACAAAATCAACTAGATGACAATAGCAAGCTTTTTGTTTATTTACTTCCCAGAAGAGAAGACATGCAGATTCTTGCAACCAAAACAGGTACAAACATAAACAAACACTTAAGAGAGGTTTAACCACTTATACCTGCTGAGTGTTTTTCTTCTCCAGTTAGTGGAACATCATATAATTGGTCAGAAGAATCATCCTCCGCCGAAACTGATATGCTGGAAATCTCGCTGTCTTTTGCCTTGTTGTTATGGAAGGCTCCGACAACATTTTCAGAAGCATTCTCACATGAAATCCCGGTGCTGTCTGAGTTATTGTTGATTACAATAGATACACTTTTCATGGATTCGACAGACTCCATTCCCGATACTTTGCCTTCATAAATCCCTTGACAATCGGAAATACCAAGCTGGTCACAGGTAACAGGGACAGAGACCATAGCTGTACTCTCTAACACCTTTGTCAATTGCCGGCGTCGGTTTTTCCTTTTAGTGCACTCATTCACAATCATACCGTGTGACCTTTTTCTTTTTAGTGACGACGGGGAGCATACCTTGTTCCCATTGGCAAGATTATTTCCATTCGACATTGAATCATTCTGGTTTACATAACAGATTAAACCCATTTCTTGCCTATGCTCAAGAACAGCACCCACCTGTTCTCTCCCAATATCCTCAAGCCCTCTCATTCGCTTGATTCCTTCAGTCCCATCATCTTCCGAGTCATTTGGTGTTCTTCTTCTCTTTGGCTGCACTTTAGAAGCTCCAACGTTATTCATTTCTTGGGAAGACATACTCGATTGCAACTGCTCTGGCGCTGAATCCGGTTCATCTTCAGCCTCTCCTGAATCAGCCGAACCCGAATCCTCATCGTCTTTGCCAGAAACACACCTTTTAGAATCCTCCTCACCAGATGAGCTACACAAATTAACGTCTGCGCGATCTTCTTTTGCAAGATGTGCATTCTCAATCTCGAGAGCATCGTTAATGGCAACTTCTCGGCGAGTACACTTGAGAGACTTCTTGTTACTAGAGCTGGCTGCTGCAGCAGCAGCCTTTGCTTTCTCAATGCAAGCATCATACTCTCCACAACGAAACGCCTTCACCATCTTGGACTTTTCAAGAATATACCAATCCCTGAAATCATAAAGAAACACACTTTCAACAAGAATTCACACTGGTCCTAGAAATCGAAAAAAGACTTGTGGAGAAGAGAAAAGAGTACACTCACACGCTAACATCGTCACGACCTAGAAGCTTTATCGGAGTGCCGATTTTCGGAGAAACCAAAGAGTTCTCATGAACCTCGTCATGAACCAGAGTC
Source organism: Pseudoturritis turrita (assembly GCA_900406555.1). NCBI lineage: Eukaryota > Viridiplantae > Streptophyta > Magnoliopsida > Brassicales > Brassicaceae > Pseudoturritis > Pseudoturritis turrita. The sequence goes on along the minus strand of OVBL01001057.1, from coordinate 576,432 downwards.
TGTCCTGGCCACCAAGACCCGTTACGGCGACGAACCCAAACCAATCTACCTACCGACGCATTAATCGCCTTGAAGTTTTGGTCATCATTACTCTCCATTACACAAAACACCCTCTCAACCCCTCCAAAGAACAACACAACCAGGAAAAAGAGAGAGAAGAAGTGTCACAAAACTTTCGAACTGACCCTAAAAAATCAAAACTTTATAGTTTGAAAATCTCAATGAAGTTACTCTCTTTCATTAGACAAAAGCATGTCCCTCTCCCTTGAATCCTGCAACCAAGAAAAACCAGTGGAAAACCTTAAAAGACACAACATGCAACCACAAGCACAAAAACCGGTCGGAGAAAAAGAAATGCGAAGCTCTTTGGAAAGAGTTTCTTCAGAAAGACAGAGAGAGATCTGGGAACAAGAGATCCAGATAGTACCTCTTTGGCTACTCTGCTGCGGCGTTTCTTGTCTATGTAGGGGGTTTCTACCTATCAATTGATACCATTAAGACCGCATTTTCATTGGGTTGTGAGAAAAGGGTTTTTGCTGTGGTGGTTTGGAGAAGAAACGGAAGAAGAGGGTCAGAGAGAGAGAGAGTAGAGGAGAGAGAAAGGTCTTGTTTTGGATGGAGAGAGAGAGAAAGAGAGAGAAGAGGAGGTAGAAAAGCACATCCAAGGTGAGAGACTCTAAACGACTTCGTTTTGGGAATCTTGTCCTCTCTCCTTTAGGTCAATCTCTCGTGTTACGTAACTCCTCTGGCCACGAGTCAAAACTGTGAGTTCCATATTCAGACATCTCAAAGTCAAAGGTGTCAAATTTGGTAATAATGACGGTGCGTTTGGATCAAAATCCCTTCCAAAGTTTCATCATTCCTTTGGTTTAACATCAAACCCTTTTCCAAATTTTCATAATTTATTCGTTAACAATCAAAAATCATCTTAACTGTACCAATCCAAGAACAAGACGGAGAAAGTAAGGACGAAGAAAAACAGCAAGAGAAAGGTTCTGCTGCTGCTGTTACGTTGGATTGCTTGAGAAAGCTCTTTGTTTCCAAGCTCCACGTTCTTCGTTGCCTCAACCGCCTGCGTTTTTAATTTCAAAGCTGAGTGAGAAAAGGGCCACAAGAGGCACACACACACACATAAAGAGAGAACCACCAAATTGTGGAATTGATTAAATAAGTCTGAAGTCAGTCATATGAAGTACTGAGAATGGCATTGACACATACAAATGGGGTTTTAGCAACTTAGCATAGCTGAAAACAGCAAGAGTTATATTTCCTACCACTAAATTGAAGAGCAATACGAAGTTTCTTTCCCGTCTCTATAAGGAGTAGTACTGAATATAATAGCATCCGAGATTAAATTTGAGCTAGCAAAGAGAGGCATTCTGCGTAAGGAGCAGGGAAAGCCTAACAAACCAGTGCGTTGACACGAGAGCTTGAGAGGATTTATTAAGTCCTAACCTGGTCATATAGAAACTCTATTTGTTGGGCTTGTTGAAGAACATGAGTTGCCATCAAGTGGTTCAATGCAGACATCTCCACCATCTTAGTCTCCGTCTGCCTAGCACCATCTAAAAGATTACTTAGCTCTACCTGCAAAAATTACAAAATTTAAGATTTAGCATTAGTACAAAACTCATGCAAGTTTTTGAAGACCATATAGAGTTGTCTTTGTTACCTGAAGGGCTTGTGTTTCATCATCTAGAAGTTGCTGTTGTACTCTACGAGGCTGGGCCTGAATTTCATCCGGTTCTATGGACTCTGGATTTGACAGAGTTGCATTAACTGGACTAGCTTCCTTTATGATCCTCTTAGGTTTTCTTCTCGGCATAGCTCTGTTAATAATATCTTGGAAACGAGTAGCTCTAAGCTGGTCAAACTGTGCAGTGACTGAATGAAGTTTCTCGCTCAGAATCAAAACCTGCAAACATAAAACCACCATTACGTCTATACATCTAGATACTTTGAATAAAAAGAAAAAAAAAACCAAACTTGGCTTACTACATTGCTGCATATCATACCACTCCATGTTTGTGTGCTATAGTATCAGCATTGAAGTTATCTGCTGGGAGACCAAGCCATCCTTTGGAGTTTGCTTCTTCCTTTCTAATGCTGTTTTTGAGAATATCGATCTGTTCTTTGCAAGCTTTAATAAAAGCAGTAATCTGCAAGAAAGAGTTTGATGATATATTACACAACACATAAGTAGACATAGTTCTCGATCAAACAACACTAATGTAAGCCAGGTTCCTCAGTGACACAATATAGCAACTCCCTCACTATCTAAGGTAATAGTCATTCATCTTCCTGAGTTTTCTCAATGTGAAAATGCTACTTTTCTTACGAATCCATAGTTCCATATGTTAAACCTCAAGCGTAGATATATCGCAACAACTTCACGGAATCATATACTACAAGCAAGCCTAGCTCAGATTACTTACTTCTTGTTCAATGCTATCCTTTTCTTGTTCGGTAGTCCGGTGCAAATCAATATAATCCTTTCGATGCTTCAACATAAACTGATCCAACTCCTTGATGCTATCCAACTATATCAACCACACAAGAATCATTTGATAATGCCACTTGCAAATCCGGTCAAACAGAAGAAAGAAATTTTCAGAAAAAATGCTAAATCAACTAAAGTTACCGTTTTGAAAGCAGCTCTGGTGAAAGGAGATCTCTCCTTTGGCTTATGTATAATGAAAGACGCCATTGTCGATGCTACTTTAGACTGCCACACACAAGACAAACGAATCAGATCAATGTCAACGAAAACGATCAAAGAAAACAAACAACCCTGAAAACCCTAATGGAATGATCAAAATGGAGATGCAAAAAAAAAAAAAAAATCCGAAATTTCTCAATCAAATTGGGGTTTAAAAAGCTTCGATCGAACGAGATTGAAGGATGAAAAAGTTGACTCGCACCTCGTTATAACCAATCGAAACAGCAGCTTTCCGAACAGAATCCTTGAAATCCTCCGTCCTGTCTCTGACTCTCGACATCTTTGTACAGAAACTCAGATCGATCAGTGCTTCTTCCGTGTTCGGTTTCTATCTATCAATTAATAGCAATAGAGGCAAAGTTTCTTTGGATTGTGAGAAGGGTTTTTGCTCCGGCGATTCCGAGAAGAAACGCAAGCGGAGGGTCACAGAGAGGATCGGAGAAGAGAGAGAAAAAGCTTTCCTTTTTTTCAGTTTTGTTATAAAAAAACGAAACAAAAAAAAAACATTCAAGGTGAGAGAGATCTATCTACAGAATAGAAATAAACGACACCGTTTTGGGGATCTTAAAGTCATCTCCTTTAGGTCATCTCTCGTTAACTTTGGCCACGAAGCGAGAAGCGACTCACTGTGGAGTTGGATATTTCAGACAATCTCAAAAGGTTTCAAATTTGGTGATCATGACAGGTGATTTTCGATCAATTCCCTTCCAAAAGTTTCATAATTTTTCTTCGTTTTTATCATTGGAGAGCTATGTAACTGTGAATCCATGGAAGAGCAGCAATTTGATTCCGATTGATCTGGATTTCTTATGAATTGATTTGAGTATTTTTTTGGTCTGTGTCTCTTGTTAGAGTATAAGCAGGAACAGGAGATGGAGATTGAAGCTCTTGAATCTATACTTGCTGATGAATTTAAAGGTATTCATTTTTTGCTCTTAAGATTTTTAGTTTCCTTGTATTTTTGTTCATCATTGAGCTGATTAGAGCATCGGATTTTATCGGACTGTATTGTGACAGAGATTCACTCTAGTGAAAGTGGGCTTAATACTTCGAATCGATGCTTTCAGATAACAGTGACTCCTCAGGTATCAGAACAACATCCATCTCTTTTTCTTTAGTTGCTTCCTTAGTTGTTTACTTTCTGCAACTTATTTTAAGTAGATGATCCAAAGATCCTTGTTTAGCAATGCCGGTAATTACTCAATTTGCTGTATCAGCTTCTTTTGGGTGTAGCAATTTGCTATGCACTTCTGCTTCTTGATTTCTCTCCTTCTTCTTTTGTTTTAATAGGATGATGATCTAGAGGAGTCATCAATCCCACCAGGTTATTATTACTCTCTAAGAAGATCCCTTGTTATATCATATGCCTCTCATGTACTCTCTTAGTCTTAGAGCTCTCAATTTTTGTCTTGCAGTTCAGCTGGGTTTGATTTTCTCGCACACAGAAAATTATCCGGACGAGGTTCCGCTTTTGGAAGTGAGAAGGTAATTCTAGGGTAAACCATTTTTTCAAGCTTATACAGCTATATGATGATGACTCTCATTGTGGCTAAATTATTCTTCCAGTATTCGAGGAATCCATGTTAGTGACCTCACCATCTTAAAAGAGAAGCTTGAACAAGAGGTAACATATCTCTTACAAGTTTATATAGCTTGTTATGATGTTCTTTGCCTAACGATGAAAACTGGAGGTCTCTGGTCAGTGACTTCCTGAATCACAAACCCTATGTGCTATATAAAAGATCAAAAATTATTCAATTTCAATTTTTGATGAGTGGGTTATCATTAGAACTAAGAGAACTTCATGATACCGTTTTCACAGGCAACTGAAAATCTTGGTATGGCCATGATCTATACATTGGTCTCATCAGCAAAGGACTGGTTGTCTGAACACTATGGGCAAGATGATGGAGCTGACTTTGCCGAGGAAGTAGCTGCCAAAGAGGATGAGGTATTGTTGTTTGCTCAGTATTTCAGATGTATAGACTGCAAAGCACCTCGTGTCTTGCTTCCATGATATAGGCTTCTGTTTTGTTCACAACAGTTTTCATGAGCTATGCTTTCGTCTCTTTTGTTCTCTTCCTGTCTAAATTTCTTGATACAGGTAATTGTTCCTCATGGAGAACCCGTTACACTGGAGACATTTTTGGCGTGGAGAGAGAGATTTGAGGCAGAGCTTGCACTTGAGAGAGCCAAGTGAGTAACTTTTCATGCATATTCTTGTTCCCATGCTCTGATACACCAATGAATGGGCGTTGTTAATGGCTGCTTGAGTTATTAATTTTTATCTGTGTGCCATGAATAAACTTCAAAGGCTGATGCCGGAGTCTGCTCTTACTACAACTAAGGAGAAGAAGCTTACAGGAAGACAGTGGTTTGAGAGTGGCAGAGCGGTATTTCTCATTCCCATTAACTAAACACAGTAGATTCATTCGTTATCAGAATCTAGTTGTTAACTATCGATCTTGTGCCTTGTTCAGAGAGGAACGGTGGTCACTGCTGATCAAGAATCTGAGGAGGAAGATGAAGACGACATTGACTTTGAAGACGAAGACTTTGAAGGTGAAGTGGTCTTTTCTTTTTGGTTTAAAACATCGTTATCCCTTAAATAAGCAATGGTTTCTCAAGGATCACTTTGGTTTATTTGCTACAGATGACGAAGAAGACATGCTCGAACACTATTTGGCGGAGAAATCTGATTCTTCCGCTCCCGCATCAAGGACATGAAGCTAGGAGGGAGCCTTATATAATGATTATTAAAGCTCTTTTCTGGATAGAGATCATGATGCAAGAGACTGACCTTTACATTGAGCAGCATTCAATCTTCATATCCTCAGTTTTCCGAGCTTTGATCCACTCAAGAGTACCTCGAGCATTACCATTTGTCTTAATCTTATATTTCCCCACACCGTCTGTTCATTTATAAGAACCTTTTATGAGATAATGGCACTGATTTTGTAGCTTTTTTGTTAAGAATCAGTGGCAAAGCAAATCTCTGTGTCAAAAGACAAAAGATTTAAAAACTTATTTGGAAACCCTTTGTTGAAGCTCCGAGTCACCATTCAGAGAATCTAAAACAACATAGTTCCGATTTTTTGCTATTTTGGTGAATAATTGATGCGACTTTAAGATCCAATTCTCTCTTGGATTTACTGTCAACCCAATACGGCTATGCATCTGATTGAATCCGGTCTGACCGTTGGTCCTGTCTAATTTGAAAACACTGATTTTGATAGATATTCAATTAAGAACTAATTCATCTTCAATTTTTTAATTGATATAAAATATGTAAAATCGTAGTTTGCAAGTAAAATATTGATTTTTTTTGTTGAGATTTAGTTTAAGTTGTCATATGCTTTTTTCATATACTTTTATATTTGAGTATCCTTCATATACATGCATCACATGTATAAAGCATACTATAAATAAAAATTTATAATTAATTTAAAGTAGCACGATTTTTTACCTAGAATATAAATATGTATTTCTTGCCTAGAATATAAATATGTGCATATCGGTCCATTTTTAATTTTTCAAAGTTTTTCTAAAAGAAAAACAAAAAAAACGCAAAAACAACTATTTTGTCTCTTATCTAATTACATAATTCTATACCCAAACAAATTTCTAATTTTTTTCTCAAACCAAAACCCTAATTTTCTCATTCTCTCGAGAGATCTTCGAATCTTCTTTGCTCGTCGATTAACCGGTGATCATGGACCAATCGGAAAAAATTTCTTGTTCCTTTTACTACGGTGGCTTCGGACTCTGTGACAGCAGTGATAGTTGCCTTTTCAGTCACCGACGTGCTTTCCTTACCGACCGAAACCTGAAGACAATCGACGATTGATGGGTGAGAAAAGGTTAACATCTTTGAACGAAGACGAAGGTGCCAGAGAGATATCAAGCAAAACATAAGCGAGTTCATGAAAAACACGATCTCAGCCAAAGAGTTTCTTCACCATGCAGACAAGTTGGAATTGAATCATCTTGTTCCCGAAGTCGCGCCTAAACTCAGTTTGCGCTATCCTCAGAGATACAAAGAATTAGCGGAAGTAATGACTGAGAGAAGTATTCAAAGAAGGAAAAGGAGAGAAAGATGCTAAAATATAAAAAGTCGTCGAATGAAGAGGAGAGAAAGATGCCAAAAAAAGATGATGCAAGAAAGATGTCAAAGAAAGATGATGCAAGAAAGATGGTAATGAAAGGCGAGGAGAGAAAGATGCCAATGAAAGATGATGAGAGAAAGATGTCAAAGAAGGATCATGATAAAATGCCAAAGGTTTCGAATGGCACTCTGATTCGGGTGTGGTGTTATGAGTCTTATGACTTTAATCATGTGGAAAAATATGTAAACTCATTTTTGGCGAAAAATGTAGAAATGCGTTTTTGGCGAGAAAAAAATGCGGAAAAGTGTTTTTGGAAGGAAAAACATATATAATAATAATAATAATAATAATAATAATAAAGTAATTAATACCCTTTTAGTAATTTTATCATCTAATCGCACCCGAATCGATTGTCATTCGCAAACATAGGATAAATGGATCGCACCCAAATTGCACTACCATTTATTAATTTGACCAATCACATTGTAAACTAATTGCATCGCTCCCACACTAAAATCGAAGTCACACCTAAACCAAAGTGCTATTCGGAGCCAAAGCCAAAGAAGTATCATGAGAGAATGCCAAAGAAATCGCCTACATAGATGACTTCATGTATATGAAGAAACCTCAAGGAAAAACCATTGAGAGGTGTTTTGTCTAACTGGTATATAGTGCACAGATTCTTGAGTTTTTTTTAATCAGAGGCAGGTTTTGTCAAATATAGAACAGTAAATACAAAGCAATTGTGAATTACGTAATTGTGACTCCATGGAAGAATTACCATTTGTCTTACAGTAAATACAAAGCAATTTTGAATTATTTATAAGAGAATTAAATTTTGATTCTTTGAAAATAAAAAAAGCAAAGAAATAATAAAAATGCAAAAACTAATGATATTTCGAAATTCAAGCATTATTTTGTTGTTTTCAATTTATTTTATATGAACTGTTTGGATTTCGCCAATATTGACAACTTGTACATATGGTTGATAGTTTTATAAATTTCAACAGTTTGATTGATAGCAAACACAGCAATGATTATTGTATCTTCTTATAATATAAATTGTCAAAACCTTTAGATACATATGTGTATATATATATATATATGTATATTTCTATCGATGAACCTATCGTGTTTTTCTGTAAAAATTGTAAAAATATTATATTTATAAATTTTTATAAAGTTGTACGTTTATAACAAAATCTCAACTTTAATTGAAGTAATATGGATACAACTAAGCGATATTAAAAAAAAAATTGTATGATCAATCATATTTCAAATATAGTATTCAAATGGACATTAATACAACTTTTATAAACTAAATTTAAATTAACATGATTCATCATTAAAACATTATGTTATATAACATTTTAGCTTTTTTTTTGTTTAGAATCAGCTCAAAGCAAATCTCTCTTGCCAAAAGACATAAATAGTTAAAAACTTATTTGAAACCCTTTGTGTATCTTCCCATCTTTTGCAAGTCAAAGAACTTTAGTAAACATATTATGGCCGAATAATATTATTCCTATCATAGTATGTAATTTCCAAATAATGACATATATTGCATCTAAATATGTTACAGAGTGTGTCCAATGTGTCTTTTTCATTAGGTTTTAAGACAGAACTCCCGCTGTGAGTCGAGATGCATGACCATTTCTTAGCTAGACACAACCTTGGTCCGTCATGGCTTGAGCTATGTTCAAAAATGCTGCTATCGTTGCTCCATGTAGAAGTGCCCTGTCATCAAAACCCAAAATGAAAAAACGAACCATTTCTTAAAAAAAAGCATTCCAATCGTTTGGATCCACAATAGTTAACAGCACGCGGAAGCTACAGAACAGCTTAGACCAACATTGTACAGTGACGGTTGGCTTATTATGATGTGGAGGAAAACTTACTCAGGACTTTCTTTCTGATAACCGAAATCATTTGCTGCTTTAAGAGCTTTTTCATAAGTCTGCTTCAGTGCTTCCTATCAAAATATCAGAGCAATTCTCTGAATATGCAATTATCACAGGCCAAAGCTGCAAATTTTTAAAAGAGATGTTGTTACCTGTAATCTAGACTCAAAATCTTCTGCTGACCATTGCATTGAATTAGATTCACGGAGTACTTCGATTTCACCAGCAGCAACCTTCAACAAAATTATACAACTTTTATGTGCTTTAGGTTTATATTCCGCATATACAAACGAAAAGAAACAAACAGATATAGCTCCAGAACTCTAAGCAAAACCACACTCCTACACATTTATCTTATGACAGAGGCAGATAATTCCCCTCCAATGCCTGACTGTTGTAATTTAATGATCGGAGAGACTAATAAAGAATATGGTAAAGAAGAAACTTACTCCTCCAGCTCCAGCGGCAATGGCAGGAGCAATCAGAACATTCGCCTTTCTGAAAACATCAACTGCTTCAGCTGTACACGGCATATTTGAACCTGCAGAGAAATACATCCATACTTGCCTTATAATAAGGTAAAAACATTAAAAAAACTTAAACTCAAATTGAAAAATGATTAGCTTCATATAAGAGATCTAACCTTCTACCAGTAAGCGACAGCCTGCGTTGACCAGATTAATCGCATCTGCTTGATCAACTTCATTCTGGGAAGCACAAGGAAATGCTACATCACACCTTTCATTCCAAGGTTTAAGTTCATCAAAGTATTTCGCCCTTGCATAGGTCTTGGAATAGTCTCTACATATCAGACACGTGTACAGTTGGGATCTATATGATTAGCCAAGTGACAAATACCATAATATTCTAGAACGAAAAGTACCTCAGACTTCTCTGTTGGGATTTTATATCTCTCAAGAATGCAAGTTTCATATAATCAAATCCGTCATCGTCCACCAAATATCCTTTTGAATCTGCAAAAAGTTTGCATCAGCAAAATTCCGTGACATAAATCAGCTCCATTTTTTCTTCGCAGTGTATGTAATTCGATTGCAAAGCGAAAACCAAATCCTTTGCAGAGCAGCACAATACTTCATAGACAGTTGAACTAACTTCTTACATTGGCCTAACTAACTAGGGGTTCAATTTGAGATCTCTAAGCCTTGGCCATGAAGAAGACACCGATACATATAAGCCGCATCTCACTGTTCATCTGGCAGACCCGGCCTTATATCGATTCTTAGCTCAACTAAGAGCCACTTTAAAGATGATGAAAACAACAAAAAGGCAGACAAGCTACACACTTGAGTTGCTTTGAATCTGAAATGATAAGATGACTGGATCACCTGAAACTGTAACCGGATGGGCTCCACAAGCAATTAGCTTCTCTACAACATGCATCGCAATCTTCCCGCAACCACTCACAACACATCTGAAATAAATTTCAGAAGAGTGTATGATTTCATAAGATGCGAGGCGCAGAATCATAGACAAGTCACCCAGCTACAGTGTTATGTGGGAAGCCAAACATTCAGAAGGACAACCTTTCAGAACTAACAGAAAAACTAGCAAGAACTAAAAAGTGTCGGAAAGAGAAATTAGAGTTCAAAAGCATCTTGCTGGTTAGATAAACTCAAGGAAACCAGAAATCACAATGGTAAGAGCAAGTATTTAAAATGATCAAGAAAGAAACCTTAATCCCTTTATTTCCTTATTCATATCTGCAAGTATAAGTCGTGCAAAGTACACCTGAAAGAATGCAAATGACTTTTAGTTCATAGAGTCATGACATGTGCATAGTGTTCTTCATATCTAACAAAAGATACTTAAAAAAATCCTTACCACGCCATAGCCACTAGCTTCAGTTCTGAGGCTAGAAGCAGCCCAGTATATACGTGGTCCTGTAAAACTTCCCTGCATAAGTAATTGACACAAAGATATAACAGCCAAAACTCTTTATTCACTCCCAACAGCAAAAACAGATGCAGATATGTGAGTGCAGAAATTGTATAGCCAATGACATTCAACACTGAAATGTCCCAGAAAATGGGAGAGTGGATACAGATATTAGTAGGGATATATTCTTCCCTCCAAAATTACAAATATTACTCCCAAAAAGGATAAAGCAAAAAAAAACCAACTTGATAAGGAATAACTTATTAGGAACAAGACCAAATCAAAAAAAATTTACAGTCATTTTGTTGCCAGGAAAAAAATGCAGGAGGTAACAAAAAATAAGTATCCAGGAAACGCTTCAGCGTCCAAGGACTTTCAGTACCTGAAACTGACCAGCAAGTCGTCTGTATTGTCCGAAAAGATATCCCATTTCGCGAGTACCAACACCAACCTCCTCTGATGGAAGATCCTAGAATACATAATAGATTAGAAAATCATTGCAGAAAGGATATACTTGCGAAAGGGCAAAAACCCGTTCTACTTACTTTGTCAGGACCCATATATCTGTACATCTCATTCATGAAACTTTGGCAAAATCTCATAATCTGTGAATGTTGCAAAACAACATATCAGAACATCTGTAAAAGATCACTTGCAGGGAAATATATAAGGGGCCAAAATGTCACCTCATTGTCACTTCTTCCTTTAGGATCAAAGTCGCTTCCACCAGAAGCCCCTCCCAGTTTATATGGTGACAGAGCATTTTTCAACGTCTGTGAAGGATTACAAACAAATTACAATTTCGAAATCATGCAAATGGCCAGTTAAGGAGGCTACCAGGAAAAAAATAAAGGAACATGACAAACATAACAAGGTGAAAAAAGAGAGAGAGAAATCAAAGGAAAGATAATATAATATAACGGATGGAAACCATAGTACCTGCTGAAAGCCAAGAAATTTGGCAATGCTTAAGTTCATGGATGGATGAAATCGGATACCTCCCCTACATGGACCCAGTGCTTGATTGAACTGAACTCTAAAGCCGCGGTTTACATGTGTTTCACCACGGTCATCAATCCACGGAACTCGGAAAACTATCATACGTTCAGGTTCTAGTAGCCGCTCCATGATATTGACGTAACTGAAATAAATCAGAATGGAACCGTGTGATTTGGATGCGGTTTCCTGAAAACTATTTTACAAAGACGAGAAGCAAATTGTAACTTACTGAGAATTTTTTGCAATTACCCGCTCTAGAGCATGCACGGATTCTTGTACAGACTGAACAAATTCAATCTCATTAGGATCTCGTTTCAGGGCACCCTCAACAATTGAACCAGCATTCTTTGACATAAGAGCTTCATTGAGGGGGAAGAGTACAAACAGTTAACAAAACAATAAGCAGCGAATGACGCTAACCATGCCATACAGAGATACAGACATAAAATGGAGCAAGACCAAAAACAGAAAACCAAGGAGTCACCTTTTTCTTTCATATTAGAAAAAACGACAAAGAGATCATAAAGTATTAAACTCCAAAACTCATGAAAAAAGCATACCAAGAATTTACAATTTCGGGTTTAACAAAAAATAAGAATTTACAACTTCCTCTCTTTCATGAAACTAACTGCATCTTAGCATCTGTCAGTAAAATTTTCCTATTAAGAGTTGCTTCGTTTCATCACTAAAACCTGGAAAGTTTACTAAAACTAGATAAACAAATCCATTTACGGAAAGTAGAAAGGAGAAAGTTCAAAGATATAAAAAATAAATGCAATGCATGCATACGTTAACACACTGATAGTTGAAAGGTTGTTTAGTGCAGGTTTGTTAGAAGGAACACAAGGAGTAGCGATCTTAACTCACTACATAGATCAATCACTTGAAGCAATATTGTAAATAACTTACTCTTCACATAAATGGGCTTGTCAACAACAATCTTATCTTTGGAAGCCGTTTGGAGACGCAGAGCCTCTTTGTGTAGTAAACTATTGTTGTGTTCTTCTAATGCACTCATCTGCATGTTTCTACTTCCTTCATTTCCGTAAGGATTTCTTCGGTGCTTCCTACCATATTCTCTGCAAATAGAACAGAATATCCTAGCCGTTCCATCCTTCATATCGACATAAGCCCACTTGTACGTGTCAGCCCATTCCTCTCTCCACCGTTTGACAACTTTTTTCTTTCTCTTTGCCGGTGTTCCCTTTGACATATCCTGATCCTCACTGGGCAGGTCAGATACCAAAACCATATGCTTCGTCTCATCATGTTCTCCAGTGGAGGGATCCCGTGGAGGCCCGCCGATCAATGAATTGTTAGCAAAAGCGGCGTCATCCTCTCCAGGTCCAATTTCCAAATCAATCTCTTCCCCAAGATTGCTTACGACAAGCTGATGCCTTTGTGCTTGCTGGATTAAGTTCATATCATCCATTGAGGGATTCATCCCCAACCCACCTGTTGGCCCAAACATTCAGCATCACAGTTTTAACTCCACTTTAGCTTCTTTTCTTGCTGATTAACAGCAACTGTAACTTACACTTGGTACAACACCCGAGATGACGACCTAGTTGCGCAACAGAGATAAACGGTCAACAACTAGACCAAGGCCAAAAATTAAGTTAAACAAATAAGGCTATCCTCGTACAAAGAAACCACCAGCCACATTTCAGTTTCTCGGCACATACCAATGGCATACTAGACTTCATCTACCAAGAAATGCACAAGCAGGTAAAAACGCATCAAGTTGAGAAAAAAACAAAAAGAAATCCAGACTAATCTCAGACCAAATCTCTGCTAAATAACATGAACATCATTGCAATGGAAATGCTGTGAAATCTGAGACCATATCCAACGAGTTAAATCCTTTTGATCATCCACCAAAACCGCAAATCATTCGTCCAAGCTTGTGAACATATATCGGGGAGAAATCGATTACAAATCCAGATAACAAACTGAAATTCTCTCACTGAAGAATCATCCAAAACATCAAGACTCATAATTTATTACTCTTTCAGAACCAACTCGTAAAGTTTGTGTTTTTTTACCACAGAAATCAATTCCAAACTCAAAAGGACTTTTCAATCAAACCAAAATTTACTGAATACCTAACAAAGCCACGGCACTTGAAAACAGTGATCAAATCTAAACATCTTTCACAAAAATCAAAAAGCTAAATTTGGCATTTCAAAGATTACCCAGATGTTCGAAACTTCAAAATAGTGAGAAAAAGATCCAATACCTGTTGAATTTAGCAGATAATTTCGTCCAAGTCCCAAAAAAAAGCTAAACTGAGAAAAACCAAAAAGATTGCAACTTTACTTTGCCTGTAGCGACGGGTCGCCGAGAAAGTGAAACCCACAAAGACAAATTTCGCTAAAGAGACAAAAAGATGCTCTGCTCTGCTCCAACTTGTCGATAATTTTTTTCCTTTCTTCGCCGATTCTGATGGGAGCTTTGAGCGGGGATTAAAGATAAATCGACCAAAGCTCTTTGTTGCAGACACAAATATAAGAAACCAAACAAAAATCCCAAATCGAAGAACTACTGAGGTTTAATATAATTTAATTAATAAAAATATATAAAATAAACACACTGTTATATTAAGTATATTTCTAATTTTTTTAATCATCGTTATACCTAAACTAGATTATGATCCGCGTAATACGCGGGGTTTTAATTATAACTTATTTATAAATGATAAAAAATAAAGTAAAACGTGTCGTTAATCGATTAAATTTAATAAAGATAAAATTTATGAAAATGTAGGAAATATATGTTAAATCTTGTTGATGTAAATATTTAGATTTTGATTGTTACTCGCACACTTATTTTAGATGTTGATTAGTAACTTTGTTTCAAACTGAATTTCAACTCCACGTATTTCATCTCGCAATACAACTCATGTATTTTATCTATAATATTAAAACCATATTTTTACTCCATGCATTCCTTGTCAATCAATAATACCCAAAATTTTCATATCAAAATAATATATGCATAATACATTCTATCAAATTGATGTCTATATATGTCATTAGTGTTAAACAAATAGTAAGAAAATTAACAAAATATATTAGTAAATAAATTTAAAAGTATTAACAAAACATGTCGTAATCTCATGAATATCAATTTTTTATATGCCGTACTAATATTTTTATAAATTGGAAATAATTTTGTCTTATTTTCCTTTTTTAGTTTTTTTATTTAGTATTCCCTTTTAATTTTTTTAATAATATGTCTTATTTTCTTTTTTTGACTATTATTTCATTTTAGTTACACTACAATTATAAATAATTTGTCTTATTTTCCTTTTTCTAGTCTTTTTGATATACTATTTCCATTTAATTGTTTTTAATAACATGTTTTATTTTTTTTAGACTATTATTTCCTTTTAGTTACACTACACTTTGATTTAAGAAATAAATAATGTAAAAAAGAAAATTTATATTTTTATATTAATATATTGACACGTGTCACAATTTCAATTAAAATTAACACATGTCACGATCTGGTGAGTTACGATTTTACCTACGTGTCACACTCACGTTGGACAAAATTTAAAGTAAAATAGTTTTGATCGATTTGTGGAACTCTCGAATTCATAATTTGCTTGAATGATGTATTTTTTTCTTTTCTTTCTCGATTAGTTATGACATTTTTCTTTTTTTTTTGTTTTTAAACGTATTGACATGAAAAAAAAATTTCTTTTTTTTTGTTTACAAATTTTTCCTTTTTTTAATGATAATTTTTTTTACAGAAGGACATTGATTTTTTTTTGTTACGTTAGGACATTTTTTTTTTGACGATTATTTTTATATTAATATATTGACACGTGTCACAATCTCAATTAAAATTGACACATATCATGATCCGGTGAGTTACGATTTTGTCTACGTGTCACACTCACGTTGGGCAAAATTTAAAGTAAAATAGTTTTGATCGATTTGTGGAACTCTCGAATTCATGATTTGCTTGAATGATGTATTTTTTTTATTTTCTTTCTCGATTAGTTATGACATTTTTACTTTTTTTTTTTTTTCAAACGTATTGACATGAAACAATTTTCTTTTTAATGATATTTTTTCTTTACAAATTTTCTCATTTACCTGTATTTAATGACATTTTTTTTATAAATTTTTCCAATGATATATTTTTTTCTTTTTCTTTCTCGATTAGTTATGGTATTTTTTTATTTTTTTTTGTTTTTAAACGTATTGACATGAAACAAATTTTCTCTTTTTTTTAATAATATTTTTTACAAATTTCTCTTTTTTAATGACATTTTTTACAAATTTTCCCTTTACCTTTTTAATGACATTTTGTTTACAAATTTTCTTTTTTTTTAATGATAATTTTTTTTACAGAAAGACATTGACTTTTTTTTGTTATGTTAGGACATTTTTTTTTTGTGATGGTGTATTTTTCTTTTAACTTTTAGATAAAAAAAAATATTATTAAAATTAAAATTAACTTTATACGTTAGTATATCATCTCAACTAAGATGACACATAATCTAATAAGTTATAATTTTCAATTGGTTTCAAACGTTTAAAGTTTAAATCGATTAATTGGATGTATAATTTTCTATTTGATCCCAATTTTGAACCGATGTAGCGAAAATTATAGCTTTGGTTTTGGGGTAAAACATAGATCCGTAGGCGTAGCGATGGAACAAACCCGACAGGAACCGGACTCCACCCGCTAAAACCCGACCCGTTTCTAGCCGGGCGGTACGAACAAAAGGAAGAGACGCTGACATTATATCTGAGAGGACCATCGAAGTAACCAAATTCTCAAGAAAAGAAGGAACAAACAAAATAATCTCGTTGCCGTCTCTCCAAGCAAGAAGCTTTCTCAAATTCTCAAGGACTAAGATGCTCAAAGGTTCGCTTCTCTTTCGATTTCGTTCTTTGTCGGTGGGATTTCGATGTTATGGAATCGGATCTTGTTGACTGATGTAAAACCTAATTGTGTGGGTTTTTGTTGTTGATTTCGGGTTTACAGTAAGCGTGAAGTGGCAAAAGAAAGTGTTTGAAGGTATCGAGATTGATGTTAGTCTACCTCCTTATGTTTTCAAGGCTCAGTTGTATGATTTGACTGGAGTACCACCTGAGAGGCAAAAGATTATGGTCAAAGGTGGACTGTTAAAGGTATAATTTGGATCTTCTGTGTTTGTCAGATTGTTTATCGATCGATGTTGATGATCCCTTCAATCTGATGCAGGATGATGCAGATTGGTCTGCTATTGGAGTGAGAGATGTAAGAAGCTCTTTTCCCTGAATTGCTTCATTTTGAAATGGTGCTTATTAATCTTTTCTTTTGTTTTTGCTCATTCTAGGGTCAAAAATTGATGATGATGGGAACTGCGGATGAAATAGTGAAAGCTCCTGAAAAGGCTATTGTTTTTGCAGAGGATCTACCTGAGGAAGAGCAAGCCACTAATCTGGTATTTCTTTTTCACTGCTGATTATAACTGTGTGATATGAGCCTCGTATATCCCCCTATGTAATCGAATGAAAAAAACCTTAAACCAAGGGATTATTTCGAGGAACCCCAACAACTCCAGACCCCAAACCTAGGAATTTCAGAACCCCACATTCTCCTAGCTGCCCTCTATCTGTCATCTCTCAATTAACCGCCTTTAAGTCTGCTGTTATCGCTACAATTTGGAACAAACTACTTAGGCTAGTAACACTTCTGCAGTATACTAACAAGCAAGCCTTATCAGTGTGTTTCTTGGGGTTTGGTAGTTGTTGCTAACTTTACAGTGCTTGGACCCTAGAAAATGTGCATTCATAGAGCTCGGGTTAAAAACGATAAACCCAACTTTTTGCTAGGCACTGTAAAAGTTAGTGTCATGTTTTGTTTGTATGTTTAGAAAATTTGGGCATCCGTCCTATCAACTAACAAACATTACAATTGATTTCAGGGTTACAGTGCTGGCCTTGTCAATCTTGGCAACACGTGTTACATGAACTCCACGGTGCAGTGCTTAAAATCTGTCCCAGAGCTGAAATCTGCATTATCCAAGTCAGCTCATCTCAAAACCCCAGGAACTTGACTTTCTTTTATTCAATATTGTTATCTCATACAAACAATTTCCTCTTAATAGTTACTCAGTTGCTGGACGAAGCAATGATGTCGACCAGACTTCTCACATGCTCACAGTTGCCACACGTGAGTTATTTGGTGAGCTTGATAGGAGTGTCAATGCTGTTTCGCCTACACAGTTCTGGATGGTTAGTTTCTGTCCATATAATACTTTCAAACATTTGTGCTTCTCTTACCTGTTCATGTTAGCTCTACTGTGCAAAGCCTCTAAATAGGTCAACAACATTCATCTACAATTCATGTATGAGCATACGTCTGTGGGGTCGTATGGAAGCCTCATCTTAAATGCCTTTTGCTAGTTCTCATCTTCATTGTCCATATTTCATCATAAGATTTGGAAGTTTCTAGTTCTTGGCTCATATCAACTTTGGTCTTGATGCAGGTATTACGGAAAAAATATCCTCAGTTTAGTGAGTTGCAGAATGGAATCCACATGCAGCAGGTTTGTTTCTTATTGCAAACTCGGTTGCATTAATCCTATAACCTTTCAGTTTGTGAACCCATGCTATTAAAATGTCTAACAGGATGCTGAGGAATGTTGGACACAACTGTTATACACTCTTTCTCAGTCCCTAAAAGCACCAACTTCCAGCGAAGATCCTGATGCTGTGAAAGCTCTCTTTGGTGTCAATCTTCGGAGCAGGTATCTGTGCAAATTTCACATCTCAGTGTCATAACTGGCTTATTTTATTTGAGTAGATCATTCATTGAATTGGTTTTGTAGTCTCATGGATCTGTAAACTATGCAAATCTGTAAACCGTCCTCAAAATGTCACAGACATGTTGCTATATCAAAGTGCATGTGGGTGGGTGTATCTGCGTGTACCATATATTTGTTGAGGGTTTTCCTACGGAGAAATATATAAAAATTTTGGTTGATGTATTTGTTCATGGGAAATTGACAACTGAAGATGTGAATACCTGAGTGGTTTTTTTCACCTTGCTTAGTAAATTATGTTGTGGTATAACTGGTTTATGTGCTGTAGGTTGCATTGTCAAGAAAGTGGCGAAGAAAGCTCAGAGACCGAATCTGTATATTCTCTTAAATGTCATATATCACACGAGGTGAACCACTTGCATGAAGGATTAAAACATGTGAGCAATTTTTATAATCCCAATATAGACTTTGTTTCTGATTTTTATTTCTGCATAGAAAAACTAGGAGAACGTCTGCTTGATATTCTACTTATTATAATATCTTGTGTTGATTTGATGAACGTCCCCGATTCTTCTGGTTTACTGTAGGGACTGAAAGGGGAACTTGAAAAAACATCTCCTACTCTGGGCCGTACTGCACTTTACCTCAAGGAGTCCCTTATAGATTCCTTGCCAAGGTAATCAGTCTCTGCTTGTTGTTTGTGACTTTTATTGCACATCTCGGTTCTTTGTAATCCTCTTGTGGCATGTCCCAGAGAAGCTAACTTGCTAATTAGTGCAACTTCTAATCCTATTTCCTCTGACACGAAGTTTCTTTCTCTTCTTACTGATCTTGAAGGTACTTGACTGTTCAGTTTGTGCGGTTCTTCTGGAAAAGGGAGACTAATCAGAAAGCAAAGATTCTCAGGGTATGTTTGCTTTCTTCTTTGTATCTTAAGTAAAGTCTAGATGCTCAGCATTGTTATGGTAATATCTCTAAATTGTTGATCTTTGAAGAAAGTGGATTATCCGCTGGAGTTGGATATATTTGACCTTTGTTCTGAGGATCTTCGGAAGAAACTGGAAGCTCCTCGCCAGGTTTGCACTGTCTATTGTAGTTAGCTCAAACTATCTGGGCTGGTTAACCAAATCAACTGACAACTGTGTCTTTCAGAAACTTAGAGATGAGGAAGGTAAAAAGCTTGGTCTGCAAACTAGTGCAAAGAGTAGCTCAAAGGACAGTGATGTGAAAATGACTGATGCAGAGGTACAATATCTATTGTGCTTATAAATCATGTGTTAAGAACAATCATCTAAAAAGGTTTCTGTATTTGTTTTCAGGCGTCATCAAATGGAAGTGGAGAATCATCCACCGTAAACCAAAATGAAGGTACATTATCTAAGACCCCTTTTCAACATTTTTCTTTTCTGGCTTGTGTAATTGGTTTGTATCTTGTATTTTAAAAACTTTGGGAATTAGAAAATTTGCCAGAGCCCTAATCAATGGTGGTAAACTCAATAACCTTAATATTCGATGTAATATTTGGATGATTGTTTGTCCATATTTCTCATTTCAAAGCAGTCAAGAATCTTGTCAGATACTAATCGTAAGGAATCTAATTCGGCTTTGTAATTGGCCCCTATAGGTGCTTCTTCTGAGAAGGAAACTCACATGACCGGAATCTATGACCTGGTCTCTGTGTTGACCCACAAGGGAAGGAGTGCAGACTCTGGCCATTATGTTGCATGGGTCAAGCAAGAGAGTGGTTAGTTCCTTTCTTTAATAAATTTTACCTCTCTCTCACACACACAATCTCTCAATCATTTACAACAAATTCACATATTTTACAGGCAAATGGATTCAATATGATGATGACAACCCGAGCCTGCAACGCGAGGAAGACATCACAAAGCTATCCGGAGGAGGTAAACCCGATAGCTTTAATCCGCTTCGTTTTTTACTCGCATACTGTGGTTTTTCGCGTTTTATTTATTCAGTTTCCTACTTCTCTCTTTGCTGGGATATATAATTCACAGGTGATTGGCATATGGCGTACATCATAATGTACAAAGCCCGCTTCGTCTCCATGTAATCTCTCTCTCTCTCCCTTTTGTTGAATTTAGTTCTTGAAACATTCAGATCGTTAAAAGCTTTATATATAGACCATTTCAGTTTTACAATGTTAGAGACTGGATTTTGTCACTATACCATTAAGACCTTTGTTTCATCTTATGACTTTTTTTTACCCATGGCACAATAGATTTTTCAAAGCTCCAAAATTCAGTAAATCTTCTTTTAGGTTGTGATATTTTTATTCTTAATTTACACTACATTTTAAGTACACGATAATAACAATATTATTATTCTATGTTACACATTTTGGTACTTTTTAGTGGTGCGTAAAGATGTCAAATTAACACCTTTGTAATTTTTTTATTACTTGGTATAAGAAAAAAAATTTACTTGGCATTCAGGCAGTGTAATTGTAATTATGGAAATTAGACTTCAAAAATTAACCAAAAAATTCCCCAACATATAATGTCCATAAAATCAAATCAACCATCAGGAATATAAATAGAGTGGCCCATCAATAGAGGAGTCATTGAGATGAAATCTTTAACAAATTTAGTTAAGCATTGTCAAAATCACACCAAGACTTTGAACCGTGATGTGCGGACTTGTCCTGGGCATTAAAACTGGACCCGAAGATCCGAATTTGGAATTGATCCGAAATACCCAGTTCGGATTGGGTTCAGTTCGGTTATATACTTTTAATCCATTGAGTAATATAATCTCATATTCACGGGTACAGGTGGGTCTGGTTTCTACCCGAGATCCGAACTTATCCGAATAAAAGTTTTTTTCTAGTTAATGACTTAATGTTGTTGGATCGGTTCTATTCTACAGGTTATTGGTTCGGGTACTGAGACATTTTACAGGTTATTTTTTTTTGTAGATTTCGGGTAAAAAAACAGTTTCGGGTACAATTGAACCTGAAAGAACTTGGAACCGAATCTGTACCTAGAAATTTTTGAGTATTTACAGGTATAATAAGTTTTGATCCGAATCGATCCGGAATCGAATAGAACCGATCCGAACCCAAACCGAAAATTTACAGGTACCTATATTGGTCCAAAAATCTTATACCCGAAAGACCCGGACCCGATAGGAACTGATCCGAACCCAATCCAAAGACCTAAATGTCCAGGGTTAGTGCGGATAAGAGCGGGTAGATGCAATGCAGAGCCAAAAAAAAAAGTGTAAATTTTACGTATAGGTTTCGAATAGAGACGATTTGGTGCAGTATAGTAAAGATGTGGAGCAGACAAAATAATAACAAAACCTCACATTGCATCGTCTCGCCGTAATTTAGTTACTATTCCATTCTCATTGCATGGTGAGAACCAAACGTTAACTAGAGTAAACCGACATCGACTAGGTTAAAGAGAGTAGAGTAAAACGTGATTGTGTCTCTACTATATTAGTGGGATTGTCTCCCACTCATTCATTTTTTTTTTTTTGTGGAGTTGGTAGTTTATTCTTTTTTTTTGTTTTGTGTATTTAAGACAAAGCGAATGGAAAAATTGTGTGTTTTTGTTTTTAGTCTTGATCAACATTGATCGATTTTGGGATCTATCATTGCACATATTCTCCATGTCTCTATTCTGAGACTAAGCCAAAATCTGCTGACAACTCACCCATCATTATTTGAAATCATTTTACCTAAATTAGAGCTTAAGACGTGGACTATATTAGTTATGCTTTCTTAAGAGTTAAGACTTTATCTTTTGATTTCTTAAGACTTATCCCCTTGGACCACAATGTCATTTCTTTTGACTTTTCTTAATTGTTCACATAATATGAGTAATCATGACTAGATAGTAGATAGAATTTGTGAATCGTAGAATTTATATCATAGATGTAAACGCGGAGACTTTTTTTCTCAAAAGAAATTAAAATATGTCTAACTCTTATTTCACATTGTAATAATTATGAATATAGTTCCCAAAAATAAAAAACTAGCGATGATAAATAACAATTTGTGCAAAGACAAATTTTATTTAGAAAACAAGATCAGATTCGTAAATGTGTAAATAATAATAAAACGATTTTCAACCTCATTCTATAATCTCCAATAAATATTTTATCATATAACAACACTATATTGACGAAAAAGGTGAAATAAAAGATTATATAACAAAATGGACCGACATCATTTGTTGGTTATATTGACTACCGATGACTACGCCTATATCAAATTTACCAAATTACCCCTTCAATTCTTCTCCACTCTATTCATAGCTAGATCAGTCCACGTGTCATCCCTCCTCCGAATACCCGAATCCAAACCCAAACCCGTACCCGGATACCAGCCCGACGACCCGGTTTCGTACATAAGCCCTCCCATCCGCATATTCGACGCGAGCAGTGAACTGAAACTCCCACCACCATTCGGATCTCCAACCGGTAACCCGTATAACATCCGGGTCGGATCCATTTCCTGACCCGAAATCCCCGTAACCTCCTCTGATTTCGACCCGGACCCGGACCCGAAATCGCGCGAATCCGGTTTAAGATCGGAAACAGAGATGGGTTTACTGTTCTTGAGATTGTTTGAGGAAGAAGAAGAAGATCCGGAGCCGGATCCGGATCCGGGTCGTTTACTGTTCTTGCGAGATCCGCCGCCGACGGGGATGTTACGGAGAGCTCCGCCTTTAGTCCAATAACGACGACAGTTTTTGCAGAAGTGACGAGGCTGTGACAGATTGTAATTGTTGTAGTAACAGAATTTAGTGTTGGGTGAGTCACAGCGAGGACAGTTTAGCTGTTCTTGCTCCGGTAATAACTCCGGTTGTTGTTTCGCCGCCGTCGTCGATTGGTGGTGGTGGTGGTAATACGCTGCTGCTGCTGACGTCAGATCCTGCATTTTACTACAAATTTCTGCTTCTCACTACAAAAACACACAAAAAAATCTGATCTTTCTTGGAATTTAGAAATCTTTTTTTTTTTTTGGGTGTGTTCTTACGTGAAATCTTAGTTTGTGAAGAGGTTTTTAAAAAGGAGAAAGATGGAATCTTTTTGGTGCGGCAAATTGCAAGTTATGATTATGAATGGGTGCGGAGAGATAAAGAGTGGAGATATTTGGTGGTGGGTTAGAGAGAGAGAGAGAGAGAGAGAGAGATGTTTTTTTTTATGTGTCACAAAAAGACAATTTCAACACTTTCTATTTTATTTTTTTTGGGATTTTGGGTTTAGGGTGAATGAGTTTGTGTTTGATGTAAATGTCAAGACTTGTTTCGTGTTGACCTTGTTGGGTCTTTTATTTCTGTGTTGTAAGTTTCTGAATAGTCCAAAAATCAACACTTTCTTGATTTTTTTTTTTTAACAACCAAATGATTTCGTACCAAAATCTAATCCTCTAAATTTATAGAAAATATGAGTATTTTTTACAATTACATAAAATATTTATAATGGTTAATAGGGAGAGAATTTGAATTTTGCGTCTTTGAAAAAAAAAATTCTATTTAACTTCTAATGGATTTGTAACAAATACATAATTTTTCATGAACGTTATATTGATACATGAATTTATATATTTTTAATGATAAATACAGACATTTATTTGTTTCGAGTTTAACAGTTGTGGTTATGGTATGATCAAAACTAATTTTGAGCCCAAATAAATTAAGTATAGATTTGTACCTTTTTAAAAATCATAATCGGTTCTGTTTACAAAATAATTTATTTTTAAATGAAAATGTGTAAAACGACAATTTTTTTAATTTGCGATCTTTTAAAATTTAGAGCCGCGATATAAAATTCTATATATTATTTTACAAAAATTGGTTATGAACTAGTGAAATTCTTAGAACTTTCCTCCATTGCTTTTCATTGACAAAAATTGTACGCGTTGAACTTTACCATTGACTTGTTGACTTAACAAATATCGTAAGAGTTTGAACGTGTAGTGGGAGTTTTCGGATTTTCCAAATTTTGTGTATTTTTTTAACTTTTAGTTCGATTCCCATTTTAAAAAAGAGACAAATATTTCTCGACGAAAATATGTAATGATGTATAGAAAAAATAATAATAATAGCTTGCTTAACAAGCAAAGATTGCATTACACTTCAAACCCTACCTTGGAACATCGAATCATCGTTATCAATTATGCACATACTATCGTGATACACTGAACCAAAACCACACAAGTGTCGAAACCAGGTTTGACTATCTTTGTCGTTCACGTTAAGCTTGCCGTTATTGCTGACCATTTGTATTTGGAGCCTCACGTCACTTCTACGGCAACCACAAGAACAATGGCAGATGAGATTTGGTGTGTGATTCGTTTTGGACATTGGAACCCTTAATAACTTTGTTTGTCGAAATTAGTGGTAAAAAGTAATAGCGAGTATGAATCAAGTAAAGAGATTCAAGTATCAAAAATTATTATTTGTAATATATTATATATATATATATATATTTTTTTTAAAACGAGGTCGTATAATGCGGATTGCGGATATAGTACTGATAATTCAGATAATTAAAAATTACTGTTTTAACTCGGATTTGGATAATTACGGATAATTTTAGATAATATCGAGTAAATAAGTTTTAAAAAATTGGATAATTTTAAGTAATTTTAAAAACTTACAAATATTTTTAATAAGATCGGATAAACCCATCCGAAATGCATATGCCTAGTTTAAATCATAAGCCACAAAAACAAAAAAGTATCATAGGTAAAAGAAATGTATTATTTTAATAAGGCAAGAAAGTAGAAACAAGTTTAACAAAAGAATCAATAAAACAATGATTACACAAAGACCAGAAAAGATTATAAAGATCTAATCTAATATCCAATCCAAAAGTCATATGAGATTAGCTTACTAAAATCACGATTTCTTCCAATCGGATTTTTTTTTTTTTTTTTTTTTTCTTGGCCTGTAAAATAGTTTCCAAGTGCACAAGTGAAATTCTACACTTAAAAGAGACAATGATTGATTTTCACTGCTTGCCTTTTCCATGTCATTTTCCCAGAAGTCCATGAAGATGATGATGACGACGACGATAATGGTGATGGTGATGATGATGTATATAGCAATCCCCAGCAATCACCATAAGGAACCTAGAAAAACAGAGTCCAGAGCAGAGAAAATGCGCCCTTTTTGCTTCTTTTTTTGCCGAGTATTGGGTTAAGCATAGTACATGTATAAGCTATTTGCAGCGGCGCAAGCAATTGAGTTCTCGTTTGGATGCCAAGCAAGATGCAGCAACTTTGTTGCGAAATCAAGAGAATTGCTATTTCCGTCGACTCCAGGACTCTCTGATCCTGTTTTACCATTTTCGTATTTACTAATTTGATGCTGATTTCTTAAAATGGTATATGCTTAAACGAGAACGGAGACTGACCTCTAC
Organism: Pseudoturritis turrita; assembly: GCA_900406555.1. Classification (NCBI taxonomy): domain Eukaryota; kingdom Viridiplantae; phylum Streptophyta; class Magnoliopsida; order Brassicales; family Brassicaceae; genus Pseudoturritis; species Pseudoturritis turrita. The sequence continues at coordinate 550,647 of OVBL01001057.1, read as the reverse complement.
TTACAACACGCGTTATACTGCTTAGTGCTCTGGATGGCCTCGAGGGAATTGGGACATGTCTCCTATGATAAACCACAACACAAATTCCATTTCATCAACATTGAGAAGAAACAGAAGATCGAGTACACAAACTCTTAACGGCTTTACCAAGTTTACCTCATTGGGTTTCTGCTTGCTTCTAAGGTTGCAGTCTCAGTACTTCCCGGGGAAACACCAAACACACGGAACAGATTGCTGGATTACAAAAGCAAAGGAATGATTATTAAGGAATCATAGTCGTTTGAAAATGGGAATAACAAAAAAAGATTCTCTGCTTTTCGGGGGATACCTGTAAGAACCTGTAGCTGCTCGCAATCCATTCCCACTTATACAACACTCGAACTTGTCAAAGATGGAATCGTTTTCATATAAATCACAGAGCTGAAAATGGCCATAGGAAGTGGGAGTACCAATCAGCTATGTACCAACTCGTTAAATGAGTTTCTCTAAAAGTATAGGAAACTGACCTTTGGTTTCAAATATTCATGAACCTGGAAAGTTGCTACTGGACCTGAGTCCATGTTGATGTCCCATAACTGACATGAAAAACATAACCATGAGTTCAGTTTAACTTACACGAACAATTCAAAACCAGCCATTGATAGCTTCAAGGGCATATCATATCTGCCAGTGGAGACAGTAAAAAGTATTAGACCTTAAGTGTCATGTAGTCACGGCTAAGTAGATATCTTCCTTCTTTTGCAAATTTGATGTCTGAGACTGAAGCAATTATCTCAGTGAAAAACGATTTAGGACCCGCTGCCTCTTTTTCCTCAAACCTGCAGAAACAGACAATGTTAGCCTTTGCTGCTACCACAGGTTATCAAATCCTACAAGAGAGTGTTGTCTTTTATCAGCTTTATCCTCCTCGATAATAATCCAGTATGATGATAGACACTTATCTCTCATGTTGGTGTGAGATGTTTTTTTTCCACAGAAAGGTATGAGAGATATTAGCAATCAAACTTTAATGAACTAAAGAAGTAATTGAAATGATTATACATGTTTTTAGATCCTCATTTCAAGTTATACTGGACAATAAAGAAACTTAACAGAATTGCCAGTCTCAGGACTTACAATTTGGAATGTGAATCACATAAAGCTGATTGGCGCAGATCAATCAGGCGAATTGAACCTTTCGAACTGCTATAGGCTAACATATTGCAATGGGTAGGATGAAATTCTGCTGATGTGATAACCTCTGCAAGAACAAATATGGTAGTAATTACGCAGGATATGGTAGATATATGGGTACCGTATAGCTCAAAATAGACCACCATAAAATGCAGAGAAAATATTGGACTGAAAGAACAGTAAACCCCGGCTTACCAGATAGATCTTCCATTTTCGCAGGCTTGACATCAACAATATTGAAACTTTGATTGCTGATCTCCAGATTCCAAAGATTTATTCGCAAATCATCAGCAGAAATGAATGTTTCGCCGTCGCTAATTTTAAAAGAAAAATTATTAGGAGCAGAACATTATCAATGAAAGTATAGACCTCAAGCTAATACTAACGAGGTGTCAGTTTGAATAGAAAGGCGAAAAAATGGATTGATGATCCAGAAAGACACTGATTCAACAGATGACTTATAGTGGAGAACAAAAGCAGTTGATAGCAAGAAGGAAGCAAGTCGAATTCCAAATGAGTGAATAACCTACCTATTATTTGAGATTGAATTGATATGATAATCATGAGCATGAGCATATACTCTTCGACATCTAGCCACAGGGCTTGACTCATGGCTAGTCACCTGTATATGTCAAATGAACTATTAGTCTACAAATGAGCAATAATAAGTAATTTTGCATGACTTAAGTATCAATATCTAATCAGAGGTAGACTAGTGCTAAAAAACACAAGTCCAGCACCAATGAACTGTAAATTGGAGCAAATTAACATTTTTCTGGGCGCATATACTCCATGATATACTCCATGTTATTTCGACTCAATTGGCACCAATGCAAAACCCTGCAAGTGAGTTTTAGAACTCATCCAGAAAAAGGTTATAAAAATGATTGGCTCTGTGATGCTTGAGTTCGTGCTGAAACTAGCATGCTCAAAATATCTAGGAAGCCACAAACAATAATGAAAAAAAAATTGTTTAAGAGTACAACTACCACTGGTAATCGCAGCGATGAGATGCCTCCTGGTGGCAATGAGAAGTCATTACATAAGGAGTTGTTCACTTCAGATGCTCCTCCATTCACAATGCATGAGCTTGCAACAGTTCCATTTCCTACAGTCCTTGAAGGATCTGAATTTATATCACAAATTTTCTTGATCTTCTTGTCTTGAACCTGTTAAAACTCTCACATGAGAAAAAAAGAGGAAAGAATCACCTCGGCATACTCATCTCAACAGGTTATTGATAAAAAATGATCCAAAGAGAAATTATTTACTACACTAAGGGTGTAGAATCATCTTAGATACAATAAGCAACCATTGGAAATGAGCCAGAGAGTTTAAATATCAACATTCTCAAGATTGACCATGAAAGTATCAGTTTTATTGTTGTACACCCCAAATACCCAGAAGCAAATACAATCAAAACAGTATGTCATTCAGAGGCCAACAAACAATATAGAGGAAATTTTCACCTTCCAAAACTTGATGGTTTTATCATTCGTCGATAGGAGAAAAAGAGCGCCGTTCGCTGTTTGACACCATCTAATTTTGTTAATTTTCTCCTCTATCTCCAAACTCTTGAGGTAATCAAACTGGTAGACAAGGATCGAGCATGAAAAGACGTAAAAGAGGTATAGCACATATCGCGAGTAAGAAAACAGAGTAAATCAAATACCTCAGGGTCATGACTCTGAAATTCTGTTTTATAACGAAACTCTGGGTGCCTCAGCGGATAATCTGTTTCTTCAAGATCTCTTCTAGCTCCACTGCTCTGTAATTGATAGCATGCAACAAACATATAACCAAATGTCAAAATTCCCATTTTTTCACGGAAAAAAACGATTGCAAGGCAAAGAGCAGAACATACATTTCTGGCATCGCTTCTCTCGAAAAGAACAACCCGTCCTCCACGGTCTCCGGTAGCAAGATGGTCGCCGGATTTATCGAATTCAATTGCTGAAATTATATCAACTGCAGAGGAAACACCAGCTATACAAGTTTTAAAGAATTTCAACTAAAATTTTAGAATAACACTCCTCTCATAACCAAATGGAGAGGAATATACAATCTAGTCCACAAGCTCTAACTACAAGCATACAGAAAACAGATACAAACTTCCAAAAATCCAAAACTTTCTAATTGACCCAAAAACGTAAATTAATCGAAACAATCCAAGAACCCCCAATAGATCTACATACCCAGATTAAAAACCCTAATTCCAATTACACAGATTAGATCGAAATAGTGTGCTAAATCCGATTGTAATCCACAAGTCAACAGATGACTAACCTTCTTGTACTTCTTCACCAGCGCTTCGTTCACCGAATACCTGAGAAAATCTCCATTCGAGAGGCAGAGATGGGTCTGCCGAAGCTGCGACGACCTCATCCTCACCGTTCATTACCTCTCTCTCTCTCTCTCGCTCTCTCCGATTCACACACACTACCTCGGATGTATAATCTAATGGCTGATCCGACGATGAGGAATTAGCCGGATCAGGACCTCGCGAAAACCCAGATTTCCGATTTCGAGTGAAATCGTTTGAGCTCGCCGATTGGTTTCTCACGGTTGAAGCAAAAAAAAATCGATCAAGGAGAAAGAGTATCAGATGATTCTCAGATTTCGACAAAACAAATAAAAATCACACACAGTCCTCTCTCTCTCTCTCTCTCTCTCTCTCTCGACACGTATTAAACTTTTATATATAAAAAAATGTAAATATTTGGGTTTTTTTTTCTAAAGGAATTTTTTTGGTTTTATTGCATTTTAAGAAATTAATTCACACTAATTGTTAAAAAATTTAAAAATACCAAAGCTAATTATTTTTGGTTTTATTGCATTTTAAGAAATTAGTTTACATTAATTGTTAAAAAATTAAAAATAAGGTTTTTTTTTTTGGTTTTATTGCTTTTTAAGAAATTAGTTCACACTAATTGTTAAAAATTTAACATTTTAAAGCAAAGAAATCATATTCATTTCCAAACTTAACCTTTTTCTGTAAATGGCTAACTGGCATAAAAAGGAAACAATATTTTTGGCTTTTTTTTTTCATTTTTAGTTTTTTAGTTTTTTTGGGTATAAAGATCTTTGTTCTTTAAAAGATACATTTATCTCTATTCATTTAAATCAGTGAACAAAATATATTTTCATATGAAATGACAGTATTATTTTCACATTTGTTTAGTGGTTTATGTTTTGTATGAGGACTATAAGTTTTGATTTAAATATAGCTATTAAAATTAAAAATAGTTGATTTAGTAAAATTTATTAACAAAATTGATTTTTTTAAAAAAAAGTAATATTTGGTATTTTTATTCAAAAGGTAATTTTTTTTTGTTATATTGCTTTTTAAGGAAGTAGTTCACACTTAATTGTAAAAATTTAACATTTTAATGTAGAGAAATCACATTTATTTCCAAACTTAACATTTTTTTTAAATGACCAACTGACATAAAAAGAAAACCATATTTTTGGCTTTTTTCATTTTTAGCTTTTTTGTGTATAAGACCTTTGCTCTTTTTTTTTTTTTAATCATCTAAAATTTTATTAAAAAGCCTTAACGGATACAAAGTCGGAAAAAAATAGTGATATCCCCAGAATCTAAAGTCCAAAAGAAGAACTCATGAAGCCTAATCATAAAGCCCAAACAAGAAAAGCAAACTAAACGATACCAAAAAAATACATATTTTAAATAACACTAACTTGATAGATCTAAACCAATGGATAATCTAACCCTGAAGAAACTACCACGCGCATCAACTTAAATCAACAACTAGAAACCGTCTGACTCACCTGAAATTTAGAAACCACTGCTACTCGAGACTGTGGCTAAGACTAAGCTCATAATGGAAGACATAGACACATTAAAACGGGAAGAAGATGACCACCAACAAGAAAGAGAAAAACCACACAACTCCGAGACTTCTTCAAAAGATACTCAACCCAATACCATCGAATGGCTGCTGATATGAATCGCCAATTGAAGACTTATTCGGAAAAACAAAAAAAATGATACAAATTTGCTAGGCGAGAGAAAACTACCATGAAAGCATCTTCAACACCCGGACGTCTTCACTTTAAAAACCAGATGGGAAAAAAGTCTAAACCAAACAAACCTCCAAAAGAGGTTCGGATACACGGCGGAACATGGCAAGAGACAGACCAGAAGCTCCAAAGGGGGAGGAGACGACCAAAACCAAGCCTCGACAATTTTAAAGAGCACCGACGAACTTCATATGAATCGACAGTAATAGTGTTTCTTTAAAAGTGAGATTTATGTCTTGTCTGAGGACTATTAATTTTGATTTTAGATATAACTATTAAAATTTATAATACTCGATTTAATAAAATACTTTGAAAATTTCCTTGTGGTTGGGGACTTATTGAGATCGCTGCTAAATCCCCTAATTTGCTAATTAACGAGTAACTAATATTTAGTTAGCCTCTGTGAGTGAACAAATTAGGATTAACAAAGAAAAAGTAAAGCTTCTGTGAAGAAAGAATGACATTTGGAAATATGGTAGAAAAGATTCTTTAAGAAACATTTGAAGCTAATAGATGCAGCCATATAGATAGAATCGTAATTCTGAGGATAGTTTGTGATTCTGCGAATCGTGATTCTTGGCTTGGTAGAAAAGATTCTTTAAGAAACATTTGAAGCTAAAAGGGTTTTTACTTCGACTATTTTTTAGTTTTCTCGAGGAGTTTAAGAGTGAATCCAAAGCAAGATTATTCTTGCTCTATAAAATATCAAAAAGAGACAAAAATGAAATAGCTCATAAGAACTTTATTATGTGCAAGAAAAGTAAAAAATGGGAAATATTATATTAAAAACACCAAGATCCAATTGATTCTTAGATTGATTTCATAAAATGAAGGAGGAGAGTTGCTCCAAGTGGCAACTCTCTAGGTTAAGTTTATTCATTACATAACATGAATATTTATATGAAAACACTTGTTGGAAACCTAAGACGCATGTGCCTTCTTTGACACTTCACTATTTGTTGGAATAACATCGTTGGAACTTAATTTTAAGACATAGTGTAACAGAGTATATTCATGTGTCAAAATTTGTTTGAATGAGAAATGCTTGTCATAAGTTTGTTGTTTGAAAGGCACGAAATGGGCATAGCATATATTATGGAGAAGTCCTAACAAAGTTAAAAACCTTAGGAAAATTGTAAAGAAGAGTGAACTCATACTAAACCATGCGCGCGCGCCAAGCTGAGCCAAGTTGGACTCGGACTTAGGTTCGGGTTTAGGTGCGATTTCGGATAAATGGTCCTTCGGTCCAATAACCTATATATTGCATCAATTTTTGGTTTTGTAATTGATCACTACAAAATATCTAAACTTGGTCACAATAAAAAATAAAATAAATGGCACTCTTAATTTTGGACAATTAATTTAGAGATTAATATTGTCCTTAATCACCATAATAAAAATCTCCACTAATGCTCTTTGAGAGAGTTACATATTGGAAACCCATGGCTTGTTATAAACAGTGTTCAAGAAAGCGCTAGGCACTAAGCGGGCGGCGATCCTTAGCCTAGCGCCTAGAACGCTTAGTCGGGGCCTAGACGATTTTGTAGGCTGGTTAGGCGGTTTTATAATAAAACTATATATATATATATATATATATATAATTATATATATTATAAAATATAACATAATGAAATAATCTTAAGAAACATGATCCATGAAAGATAAAATAAACGTAAATGTAGATTAAAAAATAAAAAAATTGAGTTTTTAAAAATGAATAAACTCTCATGATGATTTTACTGGCACTTCTCTTCACCTTATTCCTTCTAAACATACTCATCATCTGACTCAAATATCAAAACGGTGTTGTTTTGAATTAAAAAAAAAAAAAAAAAAAAGAGGTGGATTTAACCCGCCCAACCCGCCTAGTGGCCGCCCAAGCCGCCAAATGACCCCTTCCGCCTAATACTACCGATTAATGTAAAATCCAAGCGGCCTAGGGGCGCCTAGCCCCTAAGCGACGCCTAGACGGCCGCCTAGGCCGCTTTCTTGAACACTGGTTATAAAGCATTGGTGTTCTCAATCTCATTCATGGATAAGAAACAACAATCTCTTACACTTCCTCTCTTTCTTTTTCTCTTTTGATTTTTTTCCATGAGAGTACAACACAGAAAAATCGTTCGTTAGATTATGTTTTTGAGTTGTGCAAAACTGAATCGATTGCAATTGTATCCTGAGATTCGGAACGCCACACAACCGTCACACTACGGGGCATTTTCGAAATTAAGGATAAAGATCATATCTTTCCTCTGCAAATCCGTTCTTCTTCCTAATTCTTGTATCGGTATTGTTGTATTATCGATTAATTTATGTATTTTACTTTACAAATATCAGTTTACCCATATTGTAGTAATTTGAGTTCCTACAATCTTAATTCTGAAAATTTTCGTTTTGCACTATTGCACTAACGAAAACTGATTTGTTGTGAAGTATTTTTGTCATGAAAACAGGAATCCGAGAGTTAATTGTTATCGATAATCAATCCTTTCCATCAGATCATTCTCGGTCATTTTTAATAATTCTATAATTTTTCAATTAATTGTTGAATTATATAGATTAATTCTTTGATTTTCTGCAATTTATTGTAATTATTTTGCAGATTTTTCTAGAATTTTTCTGTGTTAAAACTCTTTAAAATCGTTCATGTTTGGGACTAACGATTCTAATATTGTTAATATTTCATAAGAACAGGTGTTAATCCTTCGTTCTAATCATTGATCGAACTGAAAAAGGAGAACTCTTTGCATATTGGTTATTGCAATATTTAATTTCTGAATTTATTAATTATGGAAATTTGCAATATTTAATTTCTGAATTTATTAATTCTGGAAATTTTATTTTTAATTATTTTTTGCAATTTAGTCATATTTTTTTTAAATTGCTTCATATATATTAGATTGAACTTCTAATTTTTTGTGTTAGTGTACTAATTTAATCTTGATTCTTTTGAACAGATTTGATTTTAAGTACAATTAACACCGAGTTAGCAGCTTAATCGGACATGGGTTTCTGATCTCTAAAAGTTGTCTAACAAAGATGACAACGGGTATGGTGAGTGGACAACTCAAATTGAGAATGGTCTACCACTTATGACCTTGTGTGTTATACGGACTACATTTCTGATATTTATCGGAATGGTCATATTCTATTTACACAGATAGCGGTGGAGGTGTTATGGTTACAAGTCTAGTGAGACGATGCACCAAATTTAGTTTGGTAGTGGTCTGCCACATATGACTGTGCCAAATTCTAATTTTATCGGATTGTCATGTTAGTGCCTAATGTTGTAAACATAGGACTAATACTAGACAAATTCGATGGAACTTGATTCATCATGTGGCAGGATAAGATATTTATTTCCCTGACCATGCTGAAACTAGAGAAGTAACTCAAAGAGAATAGCATATGTTTTCTCTGGAGAATACTATCGTTATAACTCTAACCAGTGTTGAATTTTGTACCATTACGAATGTTTATGCAAAGTTGGATAAACGCCGCCTGATCAAACCGCTGTATATATCTACAGTGAGTTAAATACTTCTAAAGAATTTTGAATTTCTTTGATAAGAAGTATAAGTCTAAGAATGCATGTTCTAAGAAATTCGTAGTGACGAAATTTCTAAACTTTAAATTGGTGGACTTTAAGTCCATAATGGAAAAAGTCAAAGAGCTCTAATTGCTGATACATGAGATAATGGGTGAAAGGATGTCAATTTCTTTGACATACTAATTTTGCTGTTTAATTGAATTTTTTCCACTAGCTAGGAAATATTTCAAGAATTATCTCTGGCATAAGCGAAAGGCTGAGAGCCTTGAAAACTTGATTGTCAGGCAGCAGATTGAGTCTACAAACCGCAAAGCATATGCTATTCACATATGTGAACACAAGCACAAAGAGAAACATAAAGTTTCTATTAAAATCTCCACTAGCTTCATAAAGCATAATGCTTAAAAGAAGTTCAATGGAAAAAATGTCCCAATTGCGGTATTATGGGTGGTCAAAAGTCTTTCATATGTCATAGCAATCCTAAAGAATGTAGTACCACGATTCACCATGCAAAGACAATGAAAAAATTCCAGACCAATCTGACTAAAACAAACACATTGTAGTTTTAGAAGTCAACTAGGTTGGGAACAATCGAATAAAATGGTGGCATTACGCTGCTACCACCATCAATATCTATTTTAATAGATATATACTTGTTAAGAAGCAAGAACATGTACTTGAAAAAATTCAAAGCATACAAGATGGAAATTCGAAACCAACTGGAAAATCCATAAAAATAGATATATGTGATAAAGGAGGCGAGTTTTGATGAACATTAAATGCATTCTTTTTTTTACAAAAATGGCATTAATCATCGGGAAAAAACTGCTCCTTATTAACTTGAAAATATTAGAATTATGGAACAAAAATTATGAACTCTTAAAGTGATGATGAATGCAAAGATCCATGATTTTAAGTTATCTCAAGAAATGTGGGGGGAAGCGTTGCTTACCACATAAAGTCATTGATAAAATGTCATATGAACTTTTGAAAAGGTAAAGTACATTCGTACAAATAACTGAAAGTGTGAGGGTGCCTCGCAAAAGTCACAGTGCTACCTCATAAAAAGGTCGCATTCAAACCAAAAATGGTATATTGTATTTTATTGGATATACACATAAATTTTTTTTTATCGGTTTCTAGTTTATATATCAGACGTATTGGATATCCATGTAAATACAATCATAAAATAAAAAAATGCATCTTTCTTGGAACACGTGTTTCGGTGTAAAGATTAACAAAATCCAAAATGAACTCGTAAGAAAAAAGATACTTTATCACCTCTGTAATTGAGGCAAGTACTTTTAGCATATTGTCAGATGATGCAGAAGTATCTGTAAATCTTTTGTAAAGATTTGTAATGGTCTTTTTCCGAGAGAATGCACCGTAACTTTCACTAAAGCCATGTCTAAATTAGACAATCCTTCTTGGAAGGAAAATCTCATTAGTGAGATCGACTCCATTATGAAAAACCATAAATGGGAGATAATCGATGTGTCACAAGGGTGTATAGTCCTAAGGTGTAAATGGCTTTTAGTCGAAAAACTATGTCTTAGTCGAAAAGACACAAAGTCTATAGACTTGTGAAGTCTCTGTTTGGGCTTACAAAAGCTCTAAAACAGTAGCCTGAAATATTTGACATTGTCAAATAGTAGCATCAATGAATGTGATAAGTTTATATACATCAAAAGTATTGCGCACGGATACATTTTGCTCTGTTTATATGTAAATCACCTTGTTTGAAGCAATAAAGACATGGTCGAACAAACTAAGATTGCTCTTAGTGTGAAGTTTGACATGTAAAACTTGGGTCAAATGGATATGGTTTTATAAATTATGATCACACGACATTCCAAAATATCAAGCTCATTATGCTAAAACGATACTTGGGAGATTCAAGGTCTACTCAAATTTGATCGGAAGTCTAAAATACTTAACCGATCGGCGGACTCAGTCAATATACTAAGTCGCTACATGCGTAATCCATGTTGTAACACACTGGAAATTCATAAATAGAGTATTGAGCTACGTGCAATATACTAAAAGGTATGGATTACATTATGGTAAAACATCAATAGTTTTGGAAGGATACAATTATATTAATTGGTCCACAAGTGTGGAAAAACTAGTGCGAGCATTACGTGTACACTGAGATAGTCAATCGACTATAGCTCGGGCACTGAATTTTATGTATAATGGGTAGTCATGTCTTTAAATAAGATGACGTCAAACCATTAGAAAATTGATCTCAAATGGAGTAATCTCAACAGATTATATCTCATCGGACAACCTAGGATCTATTTATTAAAAGAAAAGTGTGTCATGAGATCAAATTATAAAATCATCAAGAAGAATGGGTGTAAAGCATGTGACTTAAGAGGATGTTTGATGGAAATCCTACCTACATGACTGGAGATCCCAGAAAATAGGTTCAAGGGGAAAACTAAGTCAAACTGATTCTGCTAAGACCATCTCCAATGTATTTTTCTATTTTCTACTCTAAAATAGAGTAAAAAATAGCATTCCTCTATTTTCTCTCCAATGTATTCCTCTATTTTAGAGGAATGCTATTTCTTCCTCTATTTTAGGATAAGACAAAATATTCCTCTATTTTTTCCTCCAAATATAGAGCAAAAAATAGCATTCTCTATTTTAGAGTTGGAAATAGAGATGGGTTGGAGAGAAAAATAGAGGAATGCTATTTTTTACTCTATTTTAGAGTAAAAAATAGAGGTGGGTTGGAGATGCCCTAAAAGCACTATGAGACTTCAATCTCTACCCAATTTCTAAGATGAAGTACAATGCTTCCCGTATAAAAAGGATAAGCGTTGCTTTTAATGATATAAACCATAGCTTTGATATGTTCGTGGAGTACTACATGATACTTAATAAAACAAAGGCAAATGGAATATCACCTAGTGAGTGTGAACGAAAGGCTATATTCTCTAAATTTACTCACGATAACCAGGCATGTTCAAGGCCACAATGAACACAATAGAGAACCTAGTTCTGTGAGAAAATGAAGTTGTGTTATAGGCTTTGTCTCGGTTTACATCAAAGTCCGGGTGGTTCAAGACATCATGTTCACCTCCTGGTCGAGTAAATCCGATAGCTATTAACAATGATTGGTTCAAGGCTGCAAAATGCTACCAACTCATATACAGTGGATTTTTCGCTTATACTCTCAAAATTCATTCTATCGAGTCTTCATTTGTTTAGAAACATTTCTATTCATGTGGGGGATTGTTGGAACTCAATTTTAAGATATAGTGTAACAGAGTATACTCATATGTCAAAATTGCAGTTTTTTTGAATGATAAATGATTGTCCTAAGTTTGTTGCTTGAAAGGCACGAAATGGGCATAACATATATTATGGAGAAGTCCTAACAAGGTTAAAAACCTTAGGACAATTGTAAAGAAAAGTGAACCCATACTAAATCATGCGCGCGCGCCAAGCTGAGCCAAGTTGGACTCGGGCTTAGGTTCGGGTTTAGGTGCGGTTTCAGATAAATGGTCATTCGGTCCAATAACCTATTATTTTGCATCAAGTTTTGGTTTTGTAATTGATCACTACAAAATATCTAAACTTGGTCAAAATAAATAAAAATAAAAATAAATGGCACTCTTAATTTTGGACAATTAATTTAGAGATTAATATTGTCCTTAATCACCGTAATAAAAATCTCCACTAATGCTCTTTGAGAGAGTTACATATTGGAAACCCATGGCTTATTATAAAGCATTAGTGTTCTTCAATCTCATTCATGGATAAGAAACAACAATCTCTTACACTTCCTCTCTTTCTTTTTCTCATTTGATTTTTCTCCATGAGAGTACAACAGAAAAAGCGTTCGTTAGATTATGTTCTTGAGTTGTGCAAAACGGAATCGATTGCAGTTGTACCCTGAGATTCGGAACGCCACACAACTGTCACACTGCGGGGAGTTTTCAGAATTAAAGATAAATATCATGCCTCTGCAAATCCGTTCTTCTTCGTAATTCTTGTATCGGTATTGTTGTATTATCGATTAATTTATGTATTTCACTTTACAAATATCAGTTTACCCATATGGTAGTAATTGAAGTTCCTACAATTGGACTTGGGTTTTACTTCTCTTAACAGAGTTTCGATTTTATTTTGGAAAGGAAATGAGATCTGAATATCAAAAACTGAAAAGTATTACCTCTCTAATGAACAAATTCTTCTGCAGGCTCTTGAGAAGCATTTTTCGTCATGTTTCTTTGCTTTGGTTCATGTTCTGATTTGAACAATAATGATTCAGTTTTACAAGTCGTGACACTATAAACAATACACTTAGGATTTGATTAGGAGAAGACTTCTTCAGAAGCTATATGATGAAAAGTAGAATCTTTTTTTGCAAATCTGTAGAATCAATTAACATTTTCTTAAAAGATGACTCGCACAAACCACATGCAATGTCTAATTCAACTTTTGTTTGGTGTGGACAATGGAATCCACGATTTTGCCCTTCACCAACAACATCTGATTTTTTATGAATATAGAGTTCTTGAATCTTCTAGTTAATAGTTTAGGCTTAAGGCTGTCAAAATGGGTCTAACCCAACTTAACCAAATTTGTATGGGTTCGAAATTTTTATGGACGGGTTTAATCCATCCATTTGTTTTATGGGTTGGAAAATATATACTTAAACCTGAAATTGTTAAATTTATTGGTTAAATGGATTATATGGATGACCATATAAATTAAATTAAAGACAAATTATATGAGTTAATCCACAAAATCTTTATTTATGAATTAATTTTTTTAACTCTAATCCGCTAAAAGACGGAGCAAACTGGATCGACCAATAGATGTATGTCTATTTTGCCACCCCTATTTAGGCTTAGGAGACATATAGAGAGAGATTCTCCAATCTTTTCTTTTGCATGTTTTGTAAGAAACATGTTGAAAAGGAGAGAATGGTACACAATATTCATAAACTTTTTAAAACTTTTGAGAATGTTAATCGTTTGGAAAATGACATCACACACAACTCACAAACTTTATCTTACCGTACCCAACTAAGCATGCGTCTGGATTCTTGCCATTTGCTTGAATCCCTTTATCTTTTTGGAGAAACTTATAAAACTTCATTTTTACATAAATTAGTCTTTTTACTATGTTAATTATTCCCACGAATTTTCGTGATATTAAATGCAAGGTCAATCGCAATCGTATATTTTGTAGTAATTTAGTATTCAGACACATTTTTATTCCATTACTTTTGTCAACAATATGTGATACACGAATTTGAATCCGACGCAAACCAATGGATAATAATCATATGATTTTTAAAATTTATTATTTAGTGATGCTACATCTCAAAAAAATAATAAAAGTCTATGATTATTATCCACACACTATAACATCGCTATTTTACACACAAAAAATAACCATATGATTATTATCCATTGGTTTTGTCTTTTTTTTTGTTTTGTTTTTGGTGAAGCCATTGTTTTTGTTTCTTGATATTATTAGTCACAAATGCAATGTCAGTCGCTATCGTAACAAATCTATAGCATTTGTGTGGTCGATCATGTTCTAACAATAATGAAACTCAATAAAATCTCAATCTAAAAACCCATTTACAAACAAAAAAAGGAAATGGCAGTAAGATAGGATTATGTTTGGTGAATGAAAGCAATTATTATCCATTGATTTTGGAGAGATATGAATTAGTCATTTTCTTATGTTTGATTATTATTATTATTATATAAAAATATTAAAAGAGATGGGGTTGGTGAAAATTATCGGTCATAATTTTCCCAAATTTTACTTGGACCATTGTTTTGGTTTATTTATCGTCAACATGGGCCCACTTTTCCACCAAAGCCCAATCAATATATCTCTCACTTTCTTCACCAACCAACTCCTCTTTCACCAAACCCATTTCCTTATTTCCCATTCCACCCCTGCATTTCTCAAGTTTTCTAATTTTAACCCATAGGTTTATTTTATTTTATTGACATACCCATAAGTTTTCTTTAAAATCAAAATTGTATTTTTAAGATTTCCAAATTCGAATTAATGGTTTTATTTTATAATATGACGATGGTCAATAGTTCTACTTTCTTTTATGGAACAACGTAGATCAAATCAACAGTTTAAGAAAATATAATATATATATATATATATATCAAAGTAGTATACACTCATTACTCATATATCCAAAAAGGGAAAAAAATCTAAACATGACTTTCTGCTATGTCTTTTCCTGAAAAATAATGAATTTAATTTGCTTTTTTCATTAAAATTACTAAAACTTAATGGATTTACTTCCTTTTTAATCACTTACTACGTTCAACATATAAGAATATTATGTAAAAAAAAAAAAAAAAAACTAGTGATTTTTCGTTATTGCCGCTACTAGTTTATGCGTTTGTGATTTTCAGGGGAAAAACAAAAAAAATTGCAGCTTACCAAACGCAATGTGAAAATTGAGAAAACCCATACTATAATGAAATGACAAAAATACCCTTAAGAAAATTTTAAAATTACAATACTAACCTTTTCACCAACCCCACCGTCTTCTTCTCCGGTGAGTTCTCTATATGAGCTCCTCCGATACAACTCCTGTCTCCTTCAGGCCAAAGCCTAAAATCACAAACACACACACAAAAACCAAAATTTCACTTAAAAACCATAAATAAGCTCTCAATTTCTTTTAACAATGGCGCCACCACAAGAAGTCATGCAGAAACAGAGCAACAACAAAAGTGACGTCATTTTCCGATCAAAGCTACCGGATATTTACATCCCGAACCATCTCTCTCTCCACGACTACATCTTCCAAAACATCTCCGAGTACGCCTCCAAGCCTTGCTTAATCAACGGTCCAACCGGCCACGTGTACACTTACTCCGACGTCCACGTCACTTCCCGTCGAATCGCCGCCGGTTTTCGAAAACTCGGCGTTAACAGAAACGACGTCGTTATGATCCTCCTACCGAATTGCCCTGAATTCGTACTCTCTTTCCTCGCCGCGTCTTTCCTCGGCGTAACCGCAACCGCCGCGAACCCTTTTTACACTCCGGCGGAGATCGCTAAACAGGCCAAAGCCTCCGATTCGAAACTCATCATCACCGAATCTCGCTACGTCGATAAAATCAAAGATCTCGGCGTTTCGATCGTTTGCACAGATGACGACGAATCCGTCCCGATCCCGGAAGGCTGCCTCCGGTTCTCCGAGTTGACTCAGTCAACCGAAATCGACACGGTGGAGATTTCACCGGATGATGTGGTGGCTCTTCCTTACTCCTCCGGCACCACGGGTAAGTCGAGTTGCTTTGTTTTGCTTTGTTTAAGACAAGACAAGTTGTTTGTTGGGCTTCGGTTATTCGGTTTCGACAATTTTGGGTTTTTCGGTTTTTCGAATTTTTTTTATAGAAAATAGATCATATTCGGTTTTAAATTAACCGATTTAATTAATATTGTAAATTTTAAATATATTTCTATATGTTTGATTAAAAATATTAATTTTTAATGAATTTTGATTAGATCGATTAATTTGATTTGGGTCGGGATTAGATAATTCGGTATAGAAATTTCTATTCCATTCGAGTTATTTTATATTTCGGTTCAGCTTCGGTTTTTGTGAATGTCGATTCGAAATCGAGAATTTTAGCTCCGTTCAGAAATTTTACCCACCTTAGTTAAAACAACATTTAATTCCAATACTTTGTGTTAGGTTAGAAATCGTTTAATTACAAAATACAGATATATAGAAGTAGATTATGTATAAATTCAGTTAAGAGTGTACAAACATAATTAAAATTCGGTGCACCTCATCTATGTGGTTTTTCAGGTTTACCTAAAGGAGTGATGCTAACTCACAAGGGACTAGTCACGAGCGTTGCTCAGCAAGTCGACGGCGAAAATCCGAATCTGTATTTTCACAGCGATGATGTCATACTCTGTGTTTTGCCGATGTTTCATATCTATGCTTTAAACTCGATCATGTTGTGTGGGCTTAGAGTTGGTGCTGCGATTTTGATCATGCCGAAATTCGAGATCCATTTGCTTTTGGAGCTGATTCAGAGGTGTAAAGTGACCGTTGCTCCGATTGTTCCGCCGATTGTATTGGCGATTGCGAAGTCGCCGGAGACGGAGAAGTATGATCTGAGCTCGATTAGAGTTGTGAAATCTGGTGCTGCTCCGCTTGGTAAGGAGCTTGAAGATGCCGTTAGTGCCAAGTTTCCCAACGCCAAACTCGGTCAGGTATTTCTCAATTTTTTATTATATTTTTAGCGGAAATACGGAGTCGTAAGAAAATATAAAATCAAAATAAATATAAACTATAAATAAATTTAATTTTTTAAACGATAAAAAACATTTAATTGGGTGTTATGTTTTAAATAATGTTATTTATTAAAATTTCATGTATAAATATTCATTTTTGATTTAGACAAAAAAAAATTCTTACATTTTGGTTATATAATTTGCAGAATCATCAAACCTCGAATTCGCATCAAATTATTTGAAATTATGCAATGATTTCACAGTTTTCCAGATTACTAGTTATAATCCTTGCTCTTGATAACACAAAAAAGTGTAGAATCAAGAAAAAAACAATATGTAAAAGAATGACAAAATTTCTTTAAAAAAAAAAAGAAACTTGATTTTAACCCAAAAACTACAGAATTACAGTTTTTTTTTTAATATTTATTCTGGTCATTTAAAATTTGCAAAATCATACAACGAGCTAATATATCAAGATTTCATCACTAAACTCTTAAATTTCAAGATTTTCAATCACAAGTGAATAATTTATTATTTTTCTGTATGTTTTGGAAATGTGTCTATACAAACAGGGATATGGCATGACCGAAGCAGGTCCGGTGCTAGCAATGTCATTAGGATTCGCAAAAGAACCATTTCCGGTGAAATCAGGAGCTTGTGGTACGGTGGTAAGAAACGCCGAGATGAAAATCCTCGATCCTGACACCGGAGATTCTCTTTCGAGGAATCAACCCGGCGAGATTTGTATCCGTGGTCATCAGATCATGAAAGGATACCTCAACAATCCGGCTGCTACCGCAGAAACGATAGACAAAGACGGTTGGCTTCATACCGGAGATATTGGATTGATCGACGACGATGACGAGCTTTTCATCGTCGATCGACTGAAAGAGCTTATCAAGTATAAAGGTTTTCAGGTTGCTCCGGCTGAGCTAGAAGCTCTCCTCATTGGTCATCAAGATATCACCGATGTCGCTGTCGTCGCGTAAGTAACAAATTCAACTTCTTTTTATTAGTTTGTTCGTTTTGCAGTTGTCAATGAACAACTGCAAAACGAACAAACCAAAAATTATATTCATATTTGTTGGTTCAACCACAAATTTTGGCGACCAGAATCTTTAGTTACTAATGGTAAAAAATGTTGTCCAAATAATGTGGTTGAACTAACAACTACGAAACGAATATAGTTTTGACATTAGTCGGTCATTGTTGGCGACAGTAAAACTAACAATAAAACGTGTTGTCTATTGCTATGACTGATATCAATAACTGTGTGATTTTTACAGAATGAAAGATGAAGCTGCTGGTGAAGTTCCAGTTGCGTTTGTGGTGAAATCGAAGGATTCCGAGTTATCAGAAGATGAAGTGAAACAATTCGTGTCGAAACAGGTAAAAACGAGTTACGCAAAAAGTTATATAAATTCCAGTTCTTGATTTGGTTATTGCATGATGCAAACGTTGTTGTATCTGTAAAAAAATTTCACAGGTTGTGTTTTACAAAAGAATCAACAAAGTGTTCTTCGTTGATTCCATTCCTAAAGCTCCATCAGGAAAGATATTGAGGAAAGATCTGAGGGCGAAATTAGCGAATGGATTGATGAACTAAGAAAAACAAAAGATGATATGATTGAATGTGTATATACATACAACTGTTTGACTCAACGAAGGATTGAAAACTCATACGACGAATCAATGTTTGTTGCTTTTTTGTTTTGTTTGTTGTTGTCTTGTAATGAGCCTTTTGTAATAAAGGTGGTTTCTTTTTTTGGTTTCATGTAACTTGTTGCTGGAGAAAACAGCAGACTTTTTTTTCTTCATAAAATAAATTACTCGCATTATGCAATTAAGCTTTGGAAACTTTAAAAGTCTGTTAAAAAAACTCAATTCAAGATTGTTTCTTCACTCTCTGAGATTGAGACACACTGTGAAGTCAAAAACCTCCTCAACACTAATCTCCAGTTAACATTTTGCAAGACAAAACTATTAAATAGTTAAGCTTAGAGAGTGTAGTGAGTACCACCAAAGAGGACTTGGAATGGTAGGACTCGGGATCAATTTGATGATCAAGGCCGAGGACATCGAGGCGCACGAGTCAAAGGGGTATCAACAACGTGTCAAGAGGATCCCGAGATGGAAGGAATCAAGTGAAGGCCGAGATACGCGAGATGGTTGAGCTAGGAAGAAGAATATAAAAGAGAGATAGACGATCAAGAGAGGCTGAACCATTTTTACACACTCTTCGAGCTCATAGCCGATAGAAAATCATCTCTTTTCGAGATCATTCTATACTTCGATCTTCATTCAGTTCGTCAATAAAATCCAATTCATCGATCCAAGTGTGGATTTTGGCATCCACAATAATGTTGTATATGGCGAAACAAAACAGCTACCGAATAAGACTTGGAACCAAATTGAGAGAGATGAATGATTCTTAATCCGCACTTTGTTTTCAACTAAACGCAAGAGAATTACATAATTTGTCTAACAAGAAGAACATTATCAAACAAATCTAAACCCTGAGCATTAAAGCCATCAACCATAAATGGAAAGAAACAGTCCTTTTCGTCAAAGCCTTAGAATGATCCTTAAGATGCAAATTGAGAAGCATAAATGGCAAAAGAAAGAAAGAAAAAAGACAAACTTTATATGAAAAATTCAATAAATTTCAATAAAGCTACATTTGGGATTACAAGCAAAAGCCATTGCCCATCATCAAGCATAAGAATGTCTCAATTGTTTCTTTCCTCTTTCTAGCAAACATTAACCCAAAAGATTAAAGATTCAATAATCCCTAAAACCCTTCTCTCCATTTTCCCACAATTCGACAAGATTCAAGAAGAACAGTATAATCAAGAAATTTGATGACAAAAAAAAAGACAAAAATTTAAAGGTTTAGGGATGAGAAAACGCTACGTGGTTGGTGAAGAAGAAGACGAAGAAGACAGAGGACGAGGAGGAGGCAAGAGTTGATGTAGATTCTGAGGAGACCTGTTTTGGCTCTGACTTGTTCTTACTATGAAAGGATGTTGCAACAGCTGAATCGCGTTTCGTCTCCTCGCTGGATCTCTCTGCAAACAACAAGAAATGAAATTCCGAAACTCCGGCGACGCCGTCTGAGGAGCTTCAGGCGGCTGATTCATACAAATAGCACACATGAGGCTCGCCCAATCGCCTTGTCTGCTCACCGGAAACGGAAACCTCCCCAAGTAAAACTCCAAAATGCTCACACCTAAACTCCAGATATCTCCGGCGTAACCATCGTACAGACCGTGATTCAAATCGGTGTTAATCCGCTCAGGGCTCATGTAAGCAATGGTTCCTACAGACGAATTACAAGGATCCATGGTTTGCGACAAGATCCGACTCACTCCAAAATCAGCAATCTTGACGTTTTTAGCAGAGTTTATGAGTAGATTCGAAGGTTTGATGTCACGGTGAACGATGTGACGACCATGAAGATAAGCTAACCCACTGAGAAGCTGACGAGAGAGATCAGCTAATTGC
The DNA here is from genome assembly GCA_900406555.1 of Pseudoturritis turrita. NCBI lineage: Eukaryota > Viridiplantae > Streptophyta > Magnoliopsida > Brassicales > Brassicaceae > Pseudoturritis > Pseudoturritis turrita. The sequence goes on along the minus strand of OVBL01001057.1, from coordinate 530,120 downwards.
TGCTCTTTCCACACATGAGCACCTTCTAAAGATCCTTTATCCATAAACTCAAGCAAAACCTGGATCTCACCGTTTTGATCAAACATGTCATGACATTTCACAACGTTTGGGTGATTCACATCTCTCAAAATCTCGATCTCTCTACAGATCTGACGTCTCACAGTCTCTTCGTGGTTTCCGTAAATTACCTTGAGTGCGTATAGACGAGACGTCGGACGGTGAACAACTTTGTAAACCGTTCCACCAGCTCCGCTTCCGATCCGGTTACCACGGACTAAATCCGAGTAGCTCTTCGTCTCCGATGAGCTGTTGTTGCTGTTGTTGCTCATGTTGGAGTTCGTCGAAGAACTTGAAGACGTCGAACCACCGGAAGAAGGTGCGGATCCGGCTGAAGACGGAGCGGAGCCACCGGAAGAAGGTGGGAGAGGAAGAGGTACAGCGAGTGAAACGTCGCGCTGAGGAAGGGGTAAAGTAAGGTCAGGACGGCGACGAGGACGGTTTTTAACCGGAGCGGAAACTCCGGGAGGCGATTGAATCGGTTTCATCGCTTTGGAATCACAAAAAAGTTCTTCAAAGCTCCGATAATTCTTCACGATCTGAAAATTTTCGAAAAAGATCGATTTGAAAAGTATAAATCAAATCCTTGAGGAGTCGTCTTCTTCGTCTTCTTCGCCTTCGTCGTCTTCGTCGTCTTCGTCGTTGTCGTCTTCTAGGGTTTGGCAGGGTTTGATAAGATCAAAAAATCAAAAAAAGAGAGAAATGAAGGTTCGTCGAAAAAAAATTGAGAGGACACTGAAAAGGAACGTTAATTTAGAATTTTTTGAGAAATTAAAAAACAAATAAAAGGAAAAAAATTCAAAATTGTTAAAATCGAGAGAGACAATAATATCAGAGAAATTAAAAAAAGTTATCTACGCGACGTGTGAGCGCGTGTGAAACACTCGCAAGCACTGAAACCACATGTTTTGGTTCACTCTTTTTTTTTTTAATTTGTTATTTTGTTGGTTTTATGATATTATTATAAAAATTAAGAAGAAAATCATTTTTTTTTTAAATTAAACACTTATAACATTCCATTCTTAGTTCATCGAACAAATTTGGGAACATTAAAATAATTTCGATAACATATTTGGATATTCATTACTGCATATATCATGTCCCTCTCAAATGTTTTTTTGGGATTATGTACCAAAACTAAAACAAATTTCTAACATCACTAATAATAAATTTTTTAAATGAAATGATGTGTTTCTCAATAAATAATTTATTAAAATTCCTTCTTATTTCCTAAATTTTTACAGCTACAAATATAATCTCCTACTTCTCAATTATTTTCTAACAATGGTAAATTATTCTTTTTTTTTCTACAAAGTAATTTTATTTGGTTTTCTAATAAATCAAATAAAGAAGATTATAAGAACGTTATTAATTCCCACAAATGATGAGTTTTGAGTTTCATGCTCTGGACATTCAGTTTATTGGTTTCGTTTGGTTTGGGTTTTGGGAAATAGGTTCCAAAATAGAACCGATTTTATTTCGGTTCCGGTTTGATTATTTATACACACCCCTACTATTTTCACTGTTCTGTAACAATAAGGCTTTTGCTTATTTGCATTACAAAAATGAAAAAATAAAAGCCATTATTCGATAAGAGAACAAAGGCAAAAACGAATAAAAAGAAACACAAGCCTTATGTTTCATTATTAAGATTGGAACGAGTGTCTCACTCAAGCTCCATTGCTAACCAAAAAATAAAATAAAATCTTTTTTGCAAGGTAACACATTTTCTTGCATGCCTCACATGTTGTAGGCACATTATTAACCTCAAACCTTTTTTTTTATTTTTTTTTATTAACCTCAAACTTGATAATCAAATGTTGTTAAATCTCAAACTCCAGGTGTGTCTGATCGCAAAACTGTCAGGAAAAATCAAACATGTAAGAATGTTAGGATAATAGGTTTAACAAGAATTTGAGAGTGATAAAAAAGCTAATCCATTTTAAGATAAGACTAAATAATCTAAACACATGACAAAATCATTGTCTCTCTAGTAACCCTTTTTGAAAAAAATGTAATCATCTTTTTCACCGAAGCTATTTGGGGAGTTTTAATATTTTCTCAAATCATTTTCATTTCATGTTCTGGTTTCCGAACAAGACAGATTATTAGAACCAGAACATGAATTTAAGAAGCTCATGTTGTAAATCATTATCAGAACCACAAGGCAGAAGACAGATTCGTAAATTTCGATAAGTTTTTTTTAAATCCATAATTCTTTAAGATTTGATTCCTTCCTCTTAAACTCAATAGCTTTCCCAAAATGATCTACGAAATCGAATAATTACCCCAAAAACAAATCAGAAATCCACGACACAACATGAAAAATCAAGATCCAATGATCCAAAAACATGATTCCAGCAGAAAAAGAAACTTACTTGGTTTCTCCGGTTTTCCATCAGCCCATTTGGAGATCGAGAAGTGAACTTTCTCGCGATTTAGGGCTTCGGTTTTGTAGGGTTCCTTGAGACAATTCCTTACGAGATTCGCACAAATGTTGGAATATGTTATATAAGTCATCCCCGCCGCTCTCCAAAACGGAACCGCCGCGTTCGATGCCATCTCCGATCGTCGCTCTGTTTTCTGAGAAATCCGCAAGAACAGAGACTCTGGTTCTGTGCCCTAATACTCCTTTTAAAACACATACAGGCCCATTGGGCCTAATCCAATAATAGATCCGACCCATTTAGTAACTAGCATACCAATCTTCTGGGGACCCGACCCGAACATAACCGAGCCGAACCAACTCAAATTATGATTTTTTTCTTTTGATAAAAAACTCAAATTATGATTTTCGGTTTGGATTCGGATACGTACATACATTTCATTTTTTTTTTAAATTGGTTATTAATTCGGTTCAGATATTACTCAAAATAAAATTGAAACCTAAAATTATTTTATTCATTAGTCATTATTTATTCTCATAAAAAAAATCAAAACCTAAATTACCATAAATCTGAACTGAACCGAACCAAATAAAGCTAATTACCATGATCTCAAATCAAACAAAAATTTAGCAAAACTGAACCAAATTTAATAAACTAACTTAAATATGAATTACCCGGACTATCATAAAACCGAACCAAAATATATTTCAGATTTAATTCGCTGAACCGAATTTTTACCTACGCGAACATAACCAAACCAAATTTTTTTCAGTTCCAATTCAATATCTAATTTCTCATAGTAATTCAGAACTATCCGTACCTGAATACCCACACTTACAATCTTCTATCCAACTTTCATCTACCAAATTCACTGGAAGCTCTCAACTTTTTTTGTCTTTTATCATTGTTTCTTGGAGTTTACTCTAAGATATGAAATTGCTTGATTTGGGTATTGAAAATTTAAAGGGAAGATATATAAAATACAAAGCAAAACAACTTATTTTCTGGGTTTTCCACAAAATTACTGAAACTTAAAAGAAGGAATTTCGTGTAAATGTCTTCATACGTTTGTTTTGTTTCGTTTTGTTTTCTACTTTTGGCTTTAGATATATAAATGCAACAAAGAAGAGACAATTTCATTGACTTGTTGACATTTTTTCAGATGATCAAACTGTAGAAAAAATAGAGAAACTGTTTAGTTTCAAATAAAGATGGTTGAGCTGATTAACAAATAAAACAAGACTTGGATTTTGCTTTAAGTTAATGATTAAATGTTAACAATTCTTGTACTTTTTTGTCAGACCAAATCTGATGTTTTGGTTTAACAGAAAAACACTGGTAATTGCTTGATTTGGTGGGTTTGGTAAGAAATTTGGTTTATCTGTCTGAGGATTGTTATAAATCTCATAAACAGTTGTTGAAGCATTTTTTAGTGAGTAAGCAAACAAAACAATGGCTGAAGCAAAGAGCCTTGAGAGACTTAAAGCAATGAGAAGTTTATTAAAGAGTGAAATGGAGAAATCAGAAACCTTTTCATTGGTTCTAAACAAGACAGGATCGAAGCTTGAAGAGATCAATCACAAGTTGTTGTCTTTAGAAGCTGATGTTAAAGTAGAGAAATGGAGATCTTCTCCTTTCTCTGATCATATCCGTCACACCATTGCTCCGATATCCGCTGTTTTACGAGTCTTTGCTTCGGTTCAAGAACTCGAGAGATCTCTTATGTCCTCTGATGGAGTTCTTGGTTATGTTTCGGATGTTAAACGTCTTGGAGAAGCGATGAAGCTTCTCTCTAGTAGCTGTGTTCTTGCTCTTAATTGGCTTGAAGATACAATCGAGTTTCTAACCGAAAACGGAATGCCTGAAGATCATCCTTGCGGTTTACGGTTCAAGACTTCGATAGAGCTTCTGCGGGAATTGCAAATGACTGAGGCTCGTGCTTATCGCAAAGGAGGGAGTCTTTACACCGCGCTTAAGAATCTCGAAACAGAGTTCGAGCGGATTCTCGAAGTGGAGGAGCAGGTTTTGTCTGAAGCAAATGTGAGAAAGCTTCAAGCTATCATCAAGAGATTAGATGCTCACACACGGTTAACAAACTGTGTATCTGTTTACATCAAGATCCGAACAACGGTCATTCAGAAACGGTTTCAGATTGGTTATCTCGAGAAAACAATCACAGAAGTTGATAATGTGCAAGATATTGAAGGCGAGATAGATCAATGGAGATTGGATATGGAGATGGCTGTGAAAGAGATCTACGAGTTTGAGAGTAAGCTCTGTTACGAAGTATTTGAAGATGTCGGAGAAGAAAATGTTTCGTTGCATTGCTTTGGAGAAATAGCTTCAAATTCAAGAATCATTCCACTGCTCAGATTTGGATCAAGAATCAGCAAATGCAAGAAAGATCCACCAAAGCTGCTAAAGCTCTTAGATTGTTTCTCTACAATGGACAACATTCGAATCGAGTTTAACCGGCTATTTAGAGGTGAACCGTGTTCGGAGATACGCAGAGTTACGCGTGAGCTAATTAGCAATCTTGTTAATGGTGTCTGTGAAATCTTCTGGGAGTTACCTTGCCAAGTTGAGCTACAAAGATCAAATTGTCCTCCTCTTGGTAATGGTGTCCCCAAGCTTGTGAGCGTTGTGACAGAGTATTGCAACAAGCTACTTGGGAACAACAACAAACCGATCTTGTCGAAGATTCTCGAGATTGATTTAGGCTGGAAAAACGAAAAGTATCAAGAAGAGCTTCTCACAGGTCACATCTACAACATTTTGAGAGAGATTGCTTTGAATTTGGATGCCTGGTCGAGTTCCAACAAAGAAACCGCTCTTTCTTGCATCTTTATGATGAACAATCACTGCCATTTCTGCGGTTTGAGAGAGACTCATCTCGGTAAAATGATGGGAGAGTCTTGGTTAAACGCGCACGAGCAGTACCGAGACTATTACGCCGCGCTATATGTCAAAGAAAGCTGGGGAAAGCTCTTGTCTCTACTCAACAACAAAGCTCAAACCGTTTCATCATCATCATCATCTAAACGAGCCCGTGAGTCGATTAAACGAACATTACAAGCTTTTGGTAAAGGCTTTGATGAGATCTACACAAAGCAATCAAATTGGGTTGTTGAGGATGAAAAGTTGAGATGGAAGATATGTCAAGCAATGGTAAGAACGGTTGTGCCGAGATACAAGAGTTACATAATGCTTCTGGTCGAAGAAGATACTACTTCGAGTTCTGGTAAGGATTTAAATTATACTCCAAAGGGTTTAGAGATGAAGCTTAAGACAATGTTTCAGAAAAGAGAAGAAGAAACAGAGAAGAGATATAAGCATTCACACTTTGTGAACAAAGTCATGGATTCTCATTTGACATTAGAAGCTATATGATACTTTAGACAGAGAAACTACACTCATAGCTTAGGCTTACTTGAAGAAGTGTGTAGTGTATATTTGTTGTATATGTGACATACAAAAAGGGTGTGAAATTGGTTGTTGTAATGTGGAATTGTGGATGATGCAAATGAAATTGAATCCAAAAAGATTATAGGAACATAACAAGATTATTGAAGTAATTTTAACGAAATGAGATCATTCACCAAGAGTCTTGTTTTGCGTTTTTTGAATTGAGAGATTTGCAACTTATCATCTCCTGGTCAAACCAAAATGAAAGCTTCCAAATTTGCAACTTTTGAAGAAGAAATTGAGACCATAACTTGAAGAGCGAGCCTTCTTGAGAGACAAGAACGAGAGTGCTACCAAGTGAATTTTGGACTAGTGGCAAGATCTCGGATCTTTTAAAAATTGTGCATTTTTATCTCGGACCTTTTAAAAGTTGTACATTTTTGAGTTTCCTAATTCAATTCCCACATGAAAAAAATACGCATGTTTCATAATGATGAGATGTATGAGTTTCGGCCCATAACTTTTCAATTAATCTTATTTAAAGAATAATAAGCGTTCTTGATCAATGGCGAAGCGAAAGCCATCGTTCTTGGTGAATTGCCCAAAGCTTGATTTTCCTCGAAATCTCCGGCGGGGAGGATTTGTGGTGGTTGGAGGCGGAGAGATGGTGGTGGGTCGTAGTCCACGACGGGTCCGATAGATGGTAGATCGTACCGAATAGACCGAAAGTGATTTGATGTATGATCTTTAGACCAATCCTCTCTTTTGGTCCACATAAACTAATCCAAAATACCTACCACATAAACTAACCCAAACAAATTTGTTTCCCTTTAGTCCAATCTGATTTAGTCTGATCTAACTAATCTCATCAGATTTGGTTTAAAAGAAATTTGGAAATGGAAAAATATTATTTTGTACTTAGCTTTCTTCCCTTTTATTTTCCAAGAACAAAAAAAAGTTAATTTCAAATTTTATCTTTAGGGTACATGAGACATGATTAATGTAATAATGGCGTGATAATTTGGGTAATAAACGGTACAAAAATTTGTCCCACAAAAGAAACGGTACAAAAATTTGTGATTAGGAAAAGTTAAAACATATTATATACATAATTAAACTTGACTTTTGAGTAATTATTTCACAAAATTACTAATGTAAAAGTTTAAAACCAAGTCAATGTATGTTAAGAGAAAATAAATTTATTCGACTTTACATTCACAGTATATTGTAACTTTGTGCGTTACATACATTATATGTTTACTATTGGTATGTAATCTAACCGTTCCCCTTTTTTAAATCTGTGAAATATTTTATTTATTTATTTGGTATCTTTTATGTAACGATTTTCTAATCAGTAGTGGGAATCTTTTGTACAAAATAAAATATTATATAACTTTTTTGGTTCCAACATTAAAGATAGAAAAGGTCATGAACATGGAATGGAATATGTAGTACCGTCACTTGTGGATTTATAAAGATCGGATTGAATTGTCCGTGGTAGAATCGTCTTTATAATAATTCTCATAATTTGTAATAATTCATAAATTCAGGCAATAAAAAAAAACTTTTTAGTATACTATTAGTGACTTTATTACTGTTAGTAATTTAAATTACGCATTTGTTTGCACAATTTACTCATTTATCACGTTGAGTTTGGTATATATCTAATTTTTTAACTGAGTTATTTCATTGCGTATTCAATATTTTTGGTCATATGTATATGTTTTTAATGGCAAAAAATTTAAAATTCTATAAACTTTAGAACATTAGTCTCGGTTTCGCGTAGATTCTCCCTATTAACCACCAAAAAAAAAAAAAAAAAATATATATATATATATATATATATATATATATAGTAACTTAATCGTACTTTTAAATTAAAAAGAAGAAAAAAACTTAATTGTTCTCCATTTGTCAATAATGCAAACTTGCAAGTCACTTGTCAATTTTTTATAAACCATCAATGCAAGATTCTATTAGTAAATTGACAAATATACATATATACAATTCAATGATTCATTAAATATTTAATTAATTCAAAATTTCAATCCTTTAAACAAAACAAAACAAAAAAAATCAATGCAAGATTCTATTAGTAAATTGACAAATATACATACAATTCAATGATTCATTGTATATTATTTAATTTATAGAAGATGACAACTAAGGAAAATATAAATTTTATTTTACTTTTATGGACTTAAAAAAAAAAAAAAAAAAAAAAAACCACACTACTTGGTAAGTAACAGTCGACATAAATACAAATGAGTTTGTTTCTAAATTTGGTTCGATACTGTACAAACCCGGTTTAACCGAAATCAATATCCGGTTTAATAAAAACCAAACCGTTGTGTTAAATACCAAAATTAACGGCGAGAGTGTCGGTGGCTCTGTGTTGTGTTTTTAGAGAGAGCGTAAAAGGCAAAGACTTGAACACTGAGAGAGAGACACCATAACACCCAAAAAAATTAATTAAAAAAAAAGGTATCTTTTTGACAAAAATCATCAAAAGGGACTCAGATTTTGTGTAAATCTTGTCTCTTTTTTCTTTTGATTTTAAAGCCATTCCTAATTTCTCCTCAATTTCTCCTCAATTTCCGTGAAACCCTTCAAAACCCATTTCTCCAGAGAGAGAGAGAAGGAAAGTGTAAGAACGAAAATGGGTGTTGATTTGAGACAAGTGGTGGCTGGTATTCTCACCATTACCATGTTTGTGATGCTCGGACAAATGCTTCATAGAGATTACTTTGATGCTCTTCAGGTATTAAACCGACATACGATAGTGACTGAGCTTTTAATTCAAGTGGGGTTTGTGTGATCGATTTTCTGTTTTTGTCTGTAATTTTGTGGATCGCAGATCTAAGTTTACACAAGTCTTCGGATTTCGTTAGGGTTTCTTCATTAAAAAAACCCAAATTTTTATTCATTTTGGATCGAATGTGGATTTTGCATTGATCATAAAGATTCAGACTTTAGAGAGAAGGATTAAATCAGCTGTTTTTCGTCTAGATTGATTGTGAAAGCTTCAAGCTTTGTTATGCTTCTCTTAGCTTGTTTTTGTGATTTTACAGGAAAAAGTTAAAGGAGATTCACATGATATTGAATTCCAAGGATCAAAAGTAGTTGTTGAAGACGGACTTGTTAGAGCCATTGAAGGGAATAAAGGTCCTTGGATGGAGGATAGTCATGATCTTAAACCTTGTTGGTCAATATCTCAATCTGGTATATGCCTTGACTCAGTTTAGCTCTGCTTTTTTTTTATCTTCTCTGCGGTTTTTGATTTGGTTTGTGTCAATGTTTTTGGTGTTGCAGATGAAGTGGTATCGTCGAAGGGTTATGTTACATTCTCCTTAACGAATGGTCCCGAATACCATGTCTCTCAGGTATCCTTTATATTTAACTCTAAAAAGTTTTCGCCTTTTCTTGTCGCAACCTGAGTTTCATTTCGATTTGTTCTCTTCCCTCTGATGTTTTCATGTTGTTTAGATTACTGATGCTGTGATGGTGGCGAAGCATCTTGGAGCAACGCTGGTGCTTCCCGACATAAGAGGAAGCAAACCTGGTGATGAAATGTTAGTGGTTTGTGTAGTTTCGTAAACATTTTGGTTTTGCCGGCCAAATTGTTTCTCTGAGGTTTATGAACAAATTTTAATGCTTTTAACAGGAACTTCCAGGATATCTATGATGTGGATAAACTCGTTAAAAGCTTGGAAAGCGTGGTCAAAGTTGTGAAAAAGTTGCCGAGCCACGTATCTCTAAGAGATATCGCAATTGTTAAGGTTCCTTCCCGAGTTGCGGAAGATTACATCAAGGAACATATTGATCCCATCTTCAAATCAAAAGGGAACATTAGAGTTACAACATATTTCCCTTCCGTGAATTTGAGGAAATCTTCGCAAGGTGCTGAAACCGACCCTGTCTCTTGTTTGGCAATGTTTGGTTCCTTGGAATTGCAACCTGGAGTAAATGAATTGGTTGAATCGATGATTCAGCGGCTGAAGACACATAGCAAGAAATCCGGTGGCCGTTTCATAGCCATAGACTTGAGGGTTGAGATACTTGAAAAGAAAAATTGCCATGAAACAGGTGTAGTGGGATCCAAAACATGTTACAACGCACAAGAGATCGCGTTGTTCTTGAGGAAGCTTGGATTTGACAGCGATACAACTATATATCTGACTCAGCCAAGATGGGAGAGCAGCCTCAATATTCTTAAGGACATTTTCCCGAAAACATTTACTAAGGTGTGTAAAATTCTCGTTCTATTAGTCTCTGAAGTTTTCACTCACCCTTTTGCTAACCTTTGATATTTTCTGAAAAATGGCAGGAGGCGATAATGCCGTCAGATAAGAAATCGAAGTACCTTGAATTAGAAAATTCTGAATATGAAAATGTTATTGACTTCTACATAAGTTCAAGGAGTGATGTATTTGTGCCAGCCATTCCCGGTCTGTTTTACGCCAATACAGTTGGAAAAAGGATAGCATTAGGCAAACCTCAAGTTCTTGTTCCAGCCGACATCTCAGGATCATCTGGTCTTTCCACTGATTACATCTCTCCCTACATCTCAAAGAAGAACCATTTGGCGTATTCATGCTTTTGCTGAACTTCTTGGGTGTAACTTATGAGGGAAATGTTTTGCCAAAAGTGATCTTGAAGCCGAAATCCATGAAAGGATCTTCTCACCAAGTGTAAGCCATCTAGTTACCAGGTTTTTTCCGGTTGTTTATTGATAAGTTTAGCTCGATACCAATTCGATTTTAGTCAAGTATTCTCATTGGGGTTGTCTTGTTTAGGAAAGAAAACTGTTTGAAGTTACAATTTGAATCTATTGGCTCATAGCTTTTGCATCCTATTCATTTTGTAACGTTGGTCGAGTGTGAGAAGGAGGAACATGGATGATACGACGAGACTTTGTTTGTTGTTTTGAAACATTGCTGAAAATTAACAACCGTAAATGAAAAAAATGCAGCAACCGTGCGAGAATAATGCAATGTACGATCTGTCTTTCACTCTTTAGATATAGAAGAGATAAAAGCAGCAAAGACAAGATCACCGAGTCTCTTGAGTTGTCTACCCAGTTCTTCCATGAGCCCGAGCCATCTCCAAGGCTAGACACTCGTTGAGCTCGATAACAACCTGGCTCATGCTTGGCCTATTACTAGCACGAGCTGCACAAGCGCGTGCTATCTCCATAGCTTTCCTGACTGAGTTAGGCTCAAAGTTACTGTTTAGCCTGGGATCAACAATCTCTAGAGTATTATCGCCTTTTGTGACCTTGAGATCGACCCACTTGGAAATGTGAGGACTTTCACGGTTGATGTCAACCACAGGCTGATTGGTTATCATCTCCAACAGAACAATGCCAAAGCTATAAATGTCGCTCGTTTGGGTTAACCAGTTCGAGTTGAAGTATCTGCATTATACCAATACGCACGGTTAGTAACATCTTCGAGTCCATTAAAAGTTCAAAGAGGAAAAGATTTATCTTTTCTTACTGGTCATCCAGGTAAGGATCTCTTCCAGGTTTAACATAAATCTTATTTGACGCCTGTGTGTCAGGGTCGCTTGGGGAGGATCTAGACAGCCCGAAATCAGCCAATTTTGGTTCAAAGTTTCCGTCTAGTAGGATATTTGTCGGCTTAAGGTATCTGTGAAGGATTCGCAACTCGCTATGCAAATACTCCAGACCTGTGAATGCACTCTACAAATATCAGAGTTCCCTCCATGAATGAGTAACTATGTTTCAATCAAGTTACCTTGTGCTACTCCTAAGAAGATTTTCAACCTGCTTTCCCAGCTAAGGACATTACCAAACTTCCCTGTTACATCGGAAAGCAAATGCGGTTATCTTCTGGTAATATGTACAACTCGAAGAACAAGGATGTGCATGGTTCATTACCAGATAGATGATCACTCAAGTCTCCATTTGCCACGAATTCATAGATTAAGGCCAAGTGCTCACCGTCATCGCAATACCCAATGAGTCTCACCAAGTTCTTGTGACGACGAACTTTTACAAAGTCGTGAACCTGATCGGGCCAACAAAACAATTCAAATGAATGAATATCTAACTTTTTGTTTTTAATCCAAATTACCTCTGCGGTAAACCGTTCAATGTCGTAGATGGATGCTCGGTTTAGCATCTTTACTGCTACTTGTTGTTTGTTTAAAACTCCAAGATAAACTACACCAAAACCTCCTTTGCCATGAACTCTTTTGAAATTGTTGGTCATTTTCGTAACCTTGGAATAGGTGTAACTATACGCTGGAATGTACACATATGGCTCATTCGAATCTGCATAACCTGCATGAAAAAGTTGGGTATAAAATGGTTGGAAAAACGAAGGTACTAAATGTTTGATCTTGTGGATTCGAACACACACAGCAAATGAAGTTAGAAACGAGACGCCTTAGGCCTGTCATTTCCGCCATCGCCTAGAAATGCAACTGGTTTATGTGTTTCTTAGAAACACCATGGCCATAACTATACTAAAGACCATATATAAGAGTTTTTTTCCAAGTCAACTTCTCTGGTGGATTTCAACTTACGCGTTTCCACGTTAGATATGACCAAGACAAACAAAGCTATGTTCACATTAGTTATTTCAGGATCTACCTTAGCAATGGTGTCACGCTTTCTTGATAAATAGGGAGGAAAAAAGCAAATTTTGCAATGTGATTAATTGCAATGATCTGAATACTGAAATACCAAAACAGCAGTTTTGTGTACAATATCAAATAATATCGATCCGAATTACACCTCCATGTTTTGACAAGTAACAAGCTTTTTTTGTGCATAGAGAAATTCAAAGTCACACTCTTTGAGACTTTTAGATCTTCAATCTGCAAATTTTTGCCCAATCACACACTCTTTCTATTTCTCCAAGAGGCCAAGCTTTTACTACAACCATATGGATCTTGTGGCTTCTGTTTCTTCAGGCCAAGAGAATGTATCGATAACTCGACCTTGAAAAAAGCAAGTTTTTTGTTTGTTCAGATCATAGAGATGGATCTGTGGGATTGTGTGCTTCGATGTCAACGTGTTGGATTCCAGGTACAAGCTCTTGGATCTCTTTCTCTAACCGGTCTACTTCGCATCCTAAAGCCGTCACAACTTCCTCACCTGCAACAGATTTTACTCAGTTTATTTCAAGCTTGAAACATAAACTATGACAAATCCAGAAGTGGAACTTGGCGTTGCGTACCATAGTTTGACATTAGATTGAGCATTGCAGAATCATCTCCTCTCTTTGCAGCCTCGCGAAACTGAGAACACCATCAATTTTCAGAAAGTTTTACATAGTGATAGATCAGATTGTTCATTCAGAGGTTTCATCAGCTAAAAGGATACACAGACATGAGAATAAAGCTGCAGATGTAATTACCTGTTTTGCCCACTCTTCACGCCCTGTTCTCTTCAGATAGTTTTGGACAACAACCTGCCCATTGAAATCTGTTTGCACATAGCAATTAATACAATGCCCAATGGGATTAATCCAGAGAACCGGAATACGATAAAATGATCTTTGATCTCTCATGTTTTGTCTCAATCCAATCCTTTGAGAGCAAAGAACACAATTTCAAGAAACTCACCTATCTCAGCTTTAAATCTGAAGGATCCAGGTCCAATCACTTCGCTTTTGCAATCATATAAAGCATCTACAACCTACACACCAAAATTTTCCAACTTGAATCCGAGTTCACCTTTATAAGCGTTATATATGAGATTTTTGAGTTGTGAAAAGCAGAATTTGTACCGAGTCGTTCTTTAAAAAATGAAGAACTTTACGCATGTCTTGATCATCCATTGCTCTTCCAATCAAGGCATGTCGGTTCCGTTGAATGAGAAATATAGCCACCTGGTAGAATCCAGACTCTTTTGTTTAGAAATGTAATTAATATAGAGGTATTAATATCACAAGTTAAGGAGAGCCCAAACATACCATCCCAAGTAAATTTCCGACTACAATCGATCCTATAGGATCGTAGATAGGATTTCCTGTCATCTTAACAGCAACAAGAGATGCCGCAGCAATTGCCAAACCTGTCACTGCAGCGCCATCCTGCATGTTTAGCACTGATTTTCAATGATTCACTCTAACAAGATTCCTTTGCTCTGTTTCGCAATATGTTCAAATACTGATCCGAGAATAAAGTAATACCTCAGTCATAACAGCAACAGAAGTAGGATCATGACCACGCCATATATAATCTCTTACGGTCATGCCTTCTTGAGCAGCTCCTTTTTTGACGGCTTGAATTGCAACGAGAAGCGAAGCACCTTTAAGACATCAAGATTAACAAACAACGTGAAGCGTGTAAGGTGGGTTGAAGAAAAGATAGACAAAAGTTCAAGAAAAGTTCACATAACAAGATGCAGAAAGATCAAGAAAACGCCAATACCTTCAATTACAAAAGAGCCACCAATGACCAAAGCAGCGTACTCCATATTTGGAGGTGGCTGAAAAAGATTATCAAATCAATGAACAATCAACGAAATTTACGAAGAGTATCTAATAACCCAAAAGATCAAATAGCAGATGATATCAAGGTCACAAAATGTTTCCAAGCTAATTACCTGAGAAGTCCACAAGTTCTGTACTCCATTAACTATGGTAGCACCAGATCCAAGGCAAAAGATGCCAACAGCAGATATCAAGGACCATACAAATCTTTCTTTTGAGTAGCCATAGCTGAGAGAAGAGAAAAAAGTAGGTCTAAGTTCAAACAAAATAAAGCTGTTTTGTTTCTCTACCATAGAGTATACAAGATTAATGAAGACTCACGGATGAAGTGCATCTGGTGCACGCCTTGAGCTACTGAGCCCATAAGCAAGAAGTGCCTACAACATCAAAAAATGTATCAGTTTCTCCGCACCCAATAGTCAATACATTAAAATGGACACACGAGCAACAAACCTGGTTCGCAAAATCAGCGACGGAGTGAACTACTTCAGCCATTATGACATGGCTAGAACTTGTCCACCAAACCCCAAACTTAAGTGAAAACACAAGGAAGTTACACCATAGTGCAGTAGTGACAGCTCTTTGACTGCAAGATGTTCACGAAAACTTAACTCAGGAAAAACACCAAATAAAGTTATAGCTAGAGGGCTTCACTAGTAGAGAAGTAGGCCAAGTACATGTAAGAATTTTTCTACTCAAACAACAGAACTATAAAACCACAACAGAAGGCTATAAAACAAAACCCAAAACAGAAGCTAGCTAACACCGAATGGGTACCAGAATGAATCTTCACGAGGATACAACAACAGATAAAAAAATTCACTTTTGAAGCTCAAACAACCATTAAACCAAATGTGTTTAGCTAACGTGAATGCAAAAGATGTAAGCAACTTTCCATGCTTCGTTAAACGAACAAGAGCACTTAAAAACCACACATACATACACTAATATTACTCACGTTACAATAAAACACTAATGAACATTACCTATGTTGATCATTGATCTCAATTCTCTTCACTTGTTTCGCCCGAGTGAAGAAATCTGCATACGAGCAAAAACCCATAAAATTTTATCCACACTAAAAGTTATCCACACTAAACAAAATTGAAAAGTTTAGGTCAACGAAGAAGAAGACATACTCCGGTGAGAAGAGTAGGAATCAATAAGTGGAGTATCTCTATCGAGCGAAACAGAACATCGCACACCAAGACCATTCGTGGAGAGAAACCCTCTTAACTTCGAATTGGAACGGACAAGAGAACCAAAACTCCGATGAGTTTCAACAAATCCATCGTTTCTCTCATCGAATTGCCACAATAAGTGAAGTGAGCCGCCGACACTTGCTCTGCTGTAACCTTTCCCTGGAGAATGAAGAAGACGAGAGAAGAGTCGATGCGATGATTGCATTTCAGAGTCTTTAGAGCATTCAAGTATGGGGTTTTTTTCAGGGAAAATTACAGGATTTTCCCGGGAAAGATAGATGCCCAAAAGGAGAAAACTTTTCTTTGGCCCGGAGCAATGGGATTCGGTAATCTCTTTCTAAATTTTGGGAAGAAATGTGAAGAAGAAGAAGAAGAAAGAGTTTGGATTGTGAAACGAAGGAAGATGATTTTTGGGTTTGGTTTCGTGGTAATGATTTCACAGTGATAGGTCTCGGCGGAGGTCTCTTCTTCTCTGCGTGTTGCCTATAAAGTTTAAGAAGACAACCAAAAATATCTTTTTTTTTTCTCTTCACTCGGAAAAATCGTATCTTTCTAAAAAAAAAAAAGAAGTGAATTTTCGTAGCAAATGAAAAACAAAAATTTGACTCAAAAGAAAGAAAAGAAAATAAGGATTTATAAAATCTTATATTTCCTGATAACAATTATTTAAAAAGATTATGAATTTTTTTTCTGTCCACAAAGATATTTAAGAAAAAAAAATAGAGCATGTTCTTAATAAAAAACAAGTATGGAATCTAAAATATCTTTGAACAATTGGGATATTAAAAAAAGTCTAAAAGACAAAATCCTATGTAAAAAATCTTTTATGCCCTTGAAAACAAAAAAAACAGTCAGTCCTATTGAAAGATATGTTCTCCTTTTTGGAAATTTTCTTTGGCTAATATTATCACAAACATTTTGCTTTTCCTCTCTGTTGAATAATAAGTTTGACTTAGAGAAGCCTGAGGCATTGAAAGAGGAGAGAACATGGTTTCACTTCAGATGGAGCAAAGTCTCCAAACCCTGTCCATAAGCAGGAACACTCTTTTGTGGTGAGATCTTACTATCTTACATAAAAAGTTAGTTGTCTTATAACAGAATATGGACCAATGCAACAGCAGTCTATGAAGAAGCATTTTGAATCATGAACAAAAAAAGAAAAACGCAAACATCGCAGAGCATTATCACCCATATTACATCGTCATAGCTCAAATCCGGATAACCTAAATCGACTAATCAGATTCTTTTAAAGGAAATGATAAATCTATATAGCACCTGAGATGATCAGTCTCTGTCGAGATCAAAGTGTTCTCACTGTGAGTTGCTTATGTTATTGGCCACTACTATCATCATTTGATCAGCTTCAAGATTTGCATCCTGTAAAGATAGATCAGATGTGCATAAGTCTTTTAATAAACTTCAAGTACCCATAAATTAGCACAGCTTGTTCGGTTAAATGTTGCTTACTTCATTCTTATTTAAAGGAAGATTTTGGGCTGTTTGAGGAGCGGCTTTGGATAAGTCTCTAAGAGCACCCTAAAATTATAAATGTCATCATTTAGACAAGACTAATCAACGAATCAAAAGTGCTACAAAATGAGCAATTTAGAGAGAGAGAGAGAGAGAGAGAGAGAGAGAGTTGATCAATTAATAAATAAGTATTAGCTTGCCTTGTTTGCCCACATAAGTCCACATGCATTGCAAAGTGTTCTTGGTCCTTCAGGTCCACGTCGCATCATTGGAGTTGACTTCTCGCCGATTCCACAGTGCCGACATCTTACAGGTTCCAGAACCATTCGAAGGAAGAAAAATCAGATATGTTCTTAATCAACTACAGTATGGCTATGCTAAGAAATAATATTCATCATCTACAAAGACTTAAACGACGGTTGTCTATTCTAAAGTTATTATCCTCTTCCAAGAAATTTCTCAGTTCCATGAAACCAAGATTAGTTCATCACAACCTGTCTTAACCAATCATCTATACTGCAGGAATGGGAGAGTTTTAAAAAAAGAATTTGTGTCTACTGGTCCTTCGATGTTAAGAATTAGCATCGGTCCATTACCTATGCTATACATCAAATATGCAATGTGTATGTATTGATATTGAATCATTGCTAAGTTTCAGAGTTCTAGTACCTCTACAACGTCTGGAAGCAAAAACAACTTCTAAAGATGCTTAGCAAACCCATAATCTCTACTTTAAGTTGGTTAAGGTTAATGACTAAGTCAGATACTTGCAGCTTAAATTAAAAGCATTTATCAACTTACGAGATCTCTTGATTCTGAGCCTCGCTCCCTTCTATAGCCCAGGTTTGATTTGACTCCCAGCTCGATCCAGCAGATGCAGCTTCATCATTGTTTGACTTGGCAGATGTGAACTGACCTTTATTGCGTTGCATCCTGTATACCGGAAAAAACAAAAGCAATCAAGATGCAAACACTAATTACGAGAGAGCAATCTCAAAAGAAAGTAGACCAAGTTGTTGATTAGACATAACTGTACCTTAAAGCTACCTCCTTGCGGACTGTATACCGAATCTTCTTATCAAAATTCCTCCCTTTTCGTTTCTCTCGAAATCTGACCAAAGAGGCTAACCGCTGTGGAAGACTAAACCGTTGAGGAGTACCAGGCAACCCCTGTTTCATTGATTAGTTAGCGACGCACCAAGGAAGTGAACTTCTGTCACAAAAATGGTATCAAATCTTTAGTTACCAATGCCCTATTGTTCTGATGAGATGATCCTAGGCCTGTCGGGGGTGCAGGAGGTAATTCACGTCCACCCAATAATAGAAGTACAGCTTGAACCTGAGAAGCGCTCACGCATTAGACTCAATAAGTGGAAAACACAAACCAACTAGATCCTTCAACCACATGCTGCAGTGTCAATTATAGTCAAAAACAGATTGAGAATGTAACAAGACAATCAAAGAACCAACTCAGTAACAACTTAAATCACCTTTTCAGGCAAGACACTGTCAAAAACGTAGACTTGGCCCTGAAAAGACAATGTCAATTGATCTCCTTGTTCACTACCACGGTCGACCACTTCACCACGATTGTCGGTTATATTTCCAGGGTGAGAGGGAATATCTGTTTCTACTCCCTCACTCATCCCACCAGCATTGCCACCACCAGCATGGTCATCGACCATACTGCTACCATTGTGGATGTGGTGCAAAGCCTGTTGTTCATATTGCACATGCATTGGATCTTGAGCTTCTCCGATGTGCATTCGAGCATCGCTTCCACGAAGGTCATCCATGGTAGCTTTTCACCAAGTTACCTGATTGATAATGTGAAAGTGAAACAAATTTACATTAAAACATATATAAACACACATGCTACAAAAATAGAAAGGGTTAAAACAACAAGGATGACCAAAAATCAGCTCTAAGCTATACATAGTTCACATACTTCTTCCTCATATTTTCAGTTACCGGTCAGTCTTATTTTCTAAGGATCCCCAACTAAAGCAAACAGCGGCTCTAAGCAAGACATTAGCTCAAATTAAAGCGAGCAAGCAAAGCAGCGGCTAAATGGATAAGTGTTTGTTTTCAAGAGATTAACACAAACTTTAAGCTTTAATGGAGAACATAAGAAGTCAGTTTAGAAGGGCAACATCTTTAGAACACAAATACATGATAAAGCTCCGACTTTTGGACATAATCTCAAGTAACAACAAAAAAAAAAAACCAACATCCAACAATAAATAAAGCAATAAACTTCAAATTAAAGCGAGCAACAGAAACCTATGTGCATCAATCAGATCCAACCCAAAAATTCTAGCTTTTCCAAGCTTTAAGCCTTACACAGACCATAGCACACCAATCTCACTCTTAATTTCTGTAAACAAAAACAAAAAAAACCTAAGAAACAAAAGCAAATCCTACACCCAAAAACGAGTACCCACTTCCCCCTCTTGAGATTAGCTTTTCTCATTTCGACACGCGAAATCGAACAGGAGTTCGAATGAAGGTACCTAACCGTGGGAGCAACACCAAGAAGATGTCGAAAGAAACCAAATAACGTCACGGAAACGGTGGAGATGACAATTCCGGTGAGTAACGCACGATGAAGGAGAACAGAGACCTCGAAACACCGGCGAAGCGATTAGAGACCAAAACTGAAACCGGAGAGAGAGAGAGACATCGAAGAAATAAGGAGAGAGAGAGAGAGACGGAGCGGTGAAATGAAACCAGTTTGGGGCTAAAGAGACTCGATTTATTATTTTATTAGCAAAAGAATAAATAAAGAAAAGTGACGGACAAGTAAATAAAATAGTTTTTTTTTTGTTTTTGGGTTTTTAAAGTTTCTTCTTTTATTATTCTTTCTTCGTCTTCCTCCTACTAAAAACTTGGATTAAATCGGATCTATAACTTCGTTTCTTTGATAAAAGCTTTATCTCCTCTCTCTCTCTCTCTCCGGATCAGTCAGAGGATTCGAAATTTGGGAACTTTTAGCTTTTTTTTCTTCCTCTGTTTCATGGAAACTGATTTCCCAATTCGTCTCTGTTTTTGTTGAGTGTGTGAGAGATGGCGAGAGGTAGATCGATTAGTGGTTCTGGGCTATGGAAATATTTGAATCCTGCGTATTATCTCAGAAGACCGAGACGTTTGGCTTTGCTTTTCATCGTGTTCGTCTCTGTGTCTATGGTGGTTTGGGATCGTATAAATCTTGCCCGAGAACATGAGGTGTGTTTTGTCTGAATCTCTGTCTAAGAGACAGTTTTAGTATATCATATCTTATTGATGAGCATTATTCGAATTTTGTAAAGTAGGTTATGGTTTAGTCCTGCTATGGTTTAATATCTCTCATTAGCTTAAGGTCTTAGAAGTAAGAAATGTTGAGTTATTTTGCTCAATTCATCAATTCCTCGGAAGAAACTATGTGTGTTCGTTAATTTGCTCGACTTAGATCAAAGTAATAGTAAAAGTGATGATATTTTTTTTGTTTCGAGGAAGTGAAATGATTCTCTTTGTGATCATTTGTCACTTCTCCTGTACTGCTGCTGTTTAACAAGTTTTTTCTGTCTTGCAGGTTGAAGTTTATAAGTTAAATGAAGAAGTCTTACGGTTGGAGCAGATGGTAAGATAGATATTTTCCTCTCACTCTAGCTTCTGATGATTTTTTTGGTCAAGTCAGGACTGCGTTTCCGCCTTTTTCCATCTTCGTGTTGCACGGTGGTTTTCTTTGATACATATGCATTATCAAAGAAATATCCATGCGAGGCCTAATTGGTATTGAATGGAGTAACTTAAGACCTACTGAGTTTTGAGGACTAAGGGGTTTTTGTAATGGTTTTCAACTGTTCAGCTAACTAACTGTACTTTCTGCTAGTTAGAAGAGCTTAAAGGTGTTGGCAATGGTAAAACTTTGAAGACTCTGAAGGATGCTCCAGAAAATCCAGTTGATATCCAGCGAAGGCAGAAAGTGAAAGAGGCAATGATCCATGCTTGGAGCTCATATGAAAAGTATGCATGGGGAAAAGATGAGCTTCAGGTATAAAAAATTTGCAAATACATTTTCACCCTTGCCAATACATAATCTAGTGACGATAGGATCTACAAATCAAAATAATCATGAATCAATGGTGTGGTGAGCCTTTTGCTATGACCGTATCTGAAGTTATTACATTTTCCATAGGCCTGCAACTAGTGAGATTATTTTCTTCCTGCACTCTGCAAAAAAATATGTTGGTCTGAAGCTATTCTTGTTTCTTTCATTTTTTTTATTGTCAGCCTCGGACAAAAGATGGCACTGATAGCTTTGGTGGCCTTGGAGCAACTATGATAGATTCTTTAGATACACTCTATATAATGGGTCTAGATGAGCAGTTTCAAAAAGCCAGAGAGTGAGTAACTGCAGGCTCTTCGTGATAACGCGTCCTTTTTCTAATTTATATAACTGTTCTCGTCTCCATTAACACGTGTCCATCTTTGCCAATCTTTTATTTGCAGTTGGGTTGCAAGCTCATTGGATTTTGACAAGGATTATGACGCCAGTATGTTTGAGACAACCATAAGGTTGCTTTAACAGGTTTACTGTGGTTGTTCTGTATCTGTCATAGGAAGAGTCAGTTCATTTGCGGTTATTAGTTGCTTCTTGATTAACATAAGATGTGGAACGTATTTATTGCATCTGCTTATGTTCTGTCTGTTTTATTTGGTTCCAGAGTTGTAGGCGGACTTCTCAGTACATATGATCTTTCTGGGGACAAAATTTTCCTTGAAAAGGCTAAGGATATTGCAGACAGATTGTTGCCTGCGTGGAACACTCCAACGGGTATACCTTACAATATTATCAACTTGAGAAACGGAAATGCTCACAATCCTTCGTGGGCGGCGGGGGTGAGTCCTAGATTATTGAGTGCCCTGTCTGTTATATTATCATCTTGAGAACAAGACATTATTAATTAATGTAGATTTGTTCAAAGCCTTTAAAATTGGATGCAAATCTTATCTGTTTCTAGAGATTCCATTTGCTCCAGCAACTGTGTGCTCTTGTTCTCTAGCTTTAAACCAACTTCCGACCACTTTCTTAGATTCTTCAGTCCCCTGTAAAAACTTAGATCTGGACTCGTCAGAAACGGAATGTTTTGGTTTCTCTTTATGCAACTATTAACATTCTTGTTTGAGGCCTATACTGCAAACAGGTTCTGCTTTTAGAGTTGATCGTAACTATGGTAACTTAACTAACTGTATTATATTTCATTAGCACTCACATGATGTGTCTCTGGAATGGGTACCAAGTGTATTTGGGTTTAGTTATGTTTCATTGAGCACATGCGGCCTGTCAGTTTTAGCTGATTGGTAAAAAAAATTTGCTGTACTAGGGAGACAGTATTCTTGCAGATTCCGGCACTGAGCAGCTCGAATTTATCGCCCTTTCCCAGAGGACAGGGGACCCAAAATATCAGCAGAAGGTACATTTCTCTGTTATTTTCATGTGTGGTTTATAGATCATGTGTGGTTACATCCTAATTCGGTGTGAAAAGAGGGCAAATCTATCTGCATTATACTGTCTTAATGCTGAAGAAATCATTTGCTGCTCAAGATTGACTCGTTTGTTAACTCGTGTCTCTCAGGTAGAGAAGGTTATTACAGAACTTAATAAGAACTTCCCTGCTGATGGTTTACTTCCCATCTATATAAATCCAGATAATGGCAATCCATCGTACTCCACCACAACATTTGGTGCCATGGGAGATAGGTAATTTCTTCAATTTTGTGTTGGTTGGGTCTTCTTACCTTGCCTTTGTTCTGTAGCAGTTAATAATATTTTGGTTTTATAGCTTTTACGAGTATTTGCTCAAAGTTTGGGTGCAAGGGAACAAAACATCAGAAGTGAAACACTATAGGTAAGTAAAGCTCGACGCTGTATTTATATACCCTTAGCAAAAATGATAAAGACTAAGTCTTTCTTATGGCAATGAATCAGAGAAATGTGGGAGAAATCAATGAAAGGTTTGTTAAGCTTGATCAAGAAATCAACACCTTCATCATTTACATATATATGTGAGAAGAATGGAAATAATTTGATTGATAAGGTAAACGCAATCTAATTTCAACGCTCTATGTCGAGAGCTTTGCAGGTTTGACATTGTTTCTTTCTCGGTTATATTCAGATGGATGAATTGGCGTGCTTTGCTCCTGGAATGTTGGCTTTAGGAGCTTCAGGTTATGGTCCTGACGAAGAAAAAAGGTTTCTTTCACTCGCTGAAGAGGTACATTTAGAGTCCTAAAAGTTTTTAGAGCCTTTAGTGAAGTTTCTCTGCTCTCTGCTTATTGCAGTTTTCCTGACATTACTGCAGCTTGCTTGGACTTGTTATAACTTTTACCAATCGACACCAACGAAACTCGCTGGGGAGAATTATTTCTTCAATGCAGGGCAGGTTGGTTTATTTCAGGGCATATGCTTGTTGTTTGGTTGGTTTGGTCATATCCACAAGCATCATGATTGTTTCAGGACATGAGTGTTGGCACATCATGGAACATCTTAAGACCAGAAACAGTTGAATCGCTGTTTTACCTCTGGCGGTTAACTGGGAACAAGACATATCAAGAATGGGGATGGAATATATTTGAAGCATTTGAGAAGAACTCTCGTGTAGAATCTGGATATGTAGGCTTGAAAGATGTAAGTTTTCTTCTTATGAAAAACCTATTTCCATCTTTCAAAAACTTGCATTATTAACATTTCCTTCTTAATTTTCAGGTCAATACAGGTGCTAAAGACAACAAGATGCAAAGCTTCTTCTTAGCTGAGACTCTTAAGTATCTCTATCTTCTCTTTTCGCCTTCATCGGTTATTCCATTAGACGAGTGGGTTTTCAACACAGAAGCTCATCCGCTTAAGATCGTGGCACGGAATGATCAGCGTAAGCCAACTATAACACTACGCCAGAGGCGGTTTGGTCAGACTAAGGGTTAGTAGACAGTTTCTGCTCAAATGGAATTTGATATTATAATACAACAAAGTTTGAGGCACATTGTTGTATTAGTTTGGATAACAGATAAAGAACAGATGGACCAAGTTTTTGCCACAGCAATTAGTATAAGTACTTACTGTTTTCTAAGATTTTTGGATTTGTAGAAGAGCTTTATACTTCACTATAATTTTAAGATTTTAAACACTTTGCAAATGAGAGCAATCAAGATTGACCACAGAGAATGAAAGCATGAAGAAGGCTCTGAGCAAAGTGAGCTTGATCCGATGTACCTGAGACAACCACCAGTCCCTCTGTAGTCCCTGCCTTTGGATCATGCACAACCACGTTCGCTCCTGATACCTGTTTGTTTCGGTTTACAAACTATACTCAGACACAGCCTTTCATACGATCATATTCATAAATTATCGGCAACTTACCTGCTTGATGTAATTCAGGTTACTGCAGTTCTCACCATAGACATGGCCTAAGTATGCTTGAGGAACCACAATCTCCACATTTGCACTTGTCATTGCCGGATTCTCGCTGCCAATGGGCTCATTTCTCAAAGCAAACCCGTGGTTCACATCAGGAACCATACCACCGGGATGGCCATCGAGAGGTGGCTTAGCAATTGAGAAATGTTCAATTAGAAAAAGGGATATGGCAGAAAGAGAAAGCGTAATAAACATTTGCGGTGTTACCAAACTATCATACAGAGATTGATTTCACATACCTGTGGGGTCCAAGACATTGGAGAAGGTGGCCTGTCAAATCCAGGACCATGACAATGTCTCTCTGTATCATATGGAATAAGTAGACATTATTAAGATGTGAGCTAGATGCATGTATCAACTGGTGATAATGGGGTCGGAATTGATCAAAATACCATGGAATGATCCTACTGGAGAATGGTAACGATCTGGAGAAGCTGGATATTGTCTCGGTCCAAATGGAGGAGGCGGTTCTGGATATGGACCCATGAACGGCGGAGGTGGACCACCCATTCCTGGAAAGGGAAGTCTTCCAGGAAACATTGCTTCTCGAAGCCTACTTGTTATTTGAAACAAAGCATCTTGAACAGTCTTCAAATTGCCAATGACCTGCCAATGCAGTGAAATGTTGTCAGTTACAAGATACCGCTGAGTTGAAAAACTTATCGAACATAGATGTTATATCTAATTACCTGCACAATCTCATCATGTTGAGATTCATATTTTGTCGCTTGATCTTTCGCAAAGACGCGGATGCTGGCACCAGTTGCTCTCCTCATTTCACTTATTACATGACCTCCTTTACCCAATAGACGTCCGATATATGGAGAATGTACAAGAAGCCGAGCAACAACTGCAGCACTAGGTTCAAATCCAATCTCAACGATTCTATTATGCACACGCATCACAGCATCCTGAGCAAGAGAGTGCCTTCTCTCCAAATTCTACAACAATGTAGAGCCAGAAGTTAACTAGTGAGACAGAAGTCTACGATATATGTAAACAAACTCCTTAGATCGAATCCACATACCTCTCGTGCAGATATCACAACAATTCGCTCCTCTGAATCATGAGTCGGATCCAACACCTTGATTGATGCACCGGTTTCGTTTTGCAGAGCTCGAACCACAGCTCCACCTTTCCCTATCAAGCTTCCAACTTTATCAGCCGGGCACAACAGCCTGAATGCTACCTCCTCTTCAACAACCGGTCTATTAAAAGGTCCAACGTCTTCAGGCATTGGAGGAGGAGGATGATCCCATTGATGATACTCCATAGAATGATAATCAGGTGGATAACCAGGCTGCGGAAACGGAAACTCCTCCCAAGTTGGAGGTGCACCACTGTCTTGAAGACAGTTTGAGATCAACAAAAGCGCCTTCTTCACCATCGAGAACTTTCCAGTTATCTTCATACAAAACATACAAAACTGAAATGCCACAAATGTATAAGAAACTAAAGTTTCCATCATCACAAAACAGTTTATATACCTGAATCACAACATCTCCTGGGAAAGCACAAGGAGGAATCTGGTCTGTAGGTGAAATCCAAACAGTAGCTCCACTATCTTCTCTGACTCTCTGCATCATCTTCCCTCCTTTACTCATCAAGAAATCGACTTGATTACCTCTGACAATCATCCTACACAAACCCTCACTCTCACCTTTGTCCAATTCATTACCATCGGCAGAAGCAGCATCATCACCAAACATTATTCTTTCCAAAACCCTAAGCAAAGCCATCTGTCCCGACGACGGCGCTTCCTCTTCTTCGACTTTATCTCCCACACCACTCGTCTTCGTCTCCTCCGAGTTAGGGTTTTCCGAATCAAACCCATTTGACTCGTCCTTCTTCGGATGATCTTTCCTTCCGTTCGGTGCGATTATCAACACTACACGCTCTTCTGAAGGAACGGGAATATCATCGATGACGCGGATTTTGGAACCGGTAATAGATTGGAGATAGCGAATTACAGAGCCACCTTTTCCGATTATAGCACCAGTCCTTGAAGCGGGACATAGAAGCCGGAAATGTACTGACTCCGGCGCCGTCGCCGTCGCAGGCCGCTTGGTGGAAGAGAACTCCATACGCTGAAGAAGCTCAACGGCGTCGTTTCCCGTTTACCATTTAACTCATAGGCATAAGGTCTTTAATTTAATTGTAGTTAATTTAATTTTTAAAACTAATATTACTACTAACTAAGGGTGATTTGGTTTAATATTATAATTTTTTTATAAATTTGAAATCCAACCCATATTTTAAATCTTTTGAAATATAACTTTTCGCTAGGTAAAAAACAATAATATTTTTGTGTGTTTGAGAATTTACAATTAGAAAGACATACATTTATTTTAATTTTAAAAAATTGAATTTTTTTTTGAAATATTAAATTTATTAGGCAACAAAGTGAAATTTTATATACAACAGAATGATTTTTAAAGATTATAAATTTAATTTCGTTTAATATATATCTTAAATTTATATTAATCAAATTTAATTTAATCTAGAAAATTATATTTCAATTCTCTGTCAAAACGAATCATGTGCATTTGGATTTTGCTGTATATAAGTTTCCACTTTGTTGATTAATAAATTTAACATTAAAAAAAAAAATCGTCATCTTTTTTTTTAATTATAAATCTTTGTTCAAAAACTCTTTTGAAATCATTATTGAGTTTTGATTTGAATAAGTAATTGGTCTTTTATGTTTGAGGATCACATGTTTTCTACCGCACCAAAATTTGTATTTTTTTTAGCGTCTATACAACTTCAACATATGGAATTTTTTCACTAAACAAATTGGTGTATCACCACCTACCTCCTTTGATGCTATTTTCTTATGGGGTAAGTAACCGTTTCCAAACAAGATGGTCTCCCTGATTGTCAAACTCGTCTTGCATGTACATATTTGAAAATAGCAGAACTCAAAACTTTATCGTGTTGTATATATTTCAATCTCCCCAAACCATCATTGAAGAGATTATGCAAGTTACGAAGAATCGCCTCAACCTCATACCGAAAGGCGGGTCATATCTCTATCTCATGACACTCTCGTCTTAGTTTGGTTTCGTTACTTCCAGTCACAGAATGTTCCTCTTATTCTTCCATAATTCTTCTTTTGTAGAGTTCTGAGTCTCAGTCTTGTAATTAACAAGCTTTTTTCTGTACAAAATAGTTTTCGAGTGCTAATTTAATAAGTAATCCAAAAAACTTTATATATACATCACCGTAGACATGATGATTGTATTAATAAATAGACTTTGCTATTACTTGGCTTTTGATTTGGTGACGTATTCATGGGGTTTCAAGGTAAACTGTATATGACTATTTGTTTTACTACATATCTTTGAATAATCATATTAACTCTTAAAAAAATTTATATTAAAAATAATTTACAAAATTTATTAAATTATGATATTTTGGTAATTTCCAATATAAAAAGGTTAGTTTTCAAAAAAATTCAAAACATAGGTTAATTTTCAAAAAACACAAAATTTTAAGAATATTTTTACAAATTTCTTATACTAATTATGCATTATTTTCTAAGAGCATAACTTAATCAAATTTTGTTACTACTCTATACATACAATCACGAATATGTTAAAAAAAAAATCTTTTACATTAATTTGAAATAAATTTTATATTTTTAGAAATATTGTAAAAGCCCTTAAACTTTTAGTGAACTAACAACACAAAAATTTATAATGTGATTTATAATTATAGTATTTGATGTATTAAAATTATAATGTGATTTATTAAATATAGTTAAAAAATTCAAAATCCCAATTGCCTAGTCTTTTTGTTTTCAAATGAAATTCTACAATGATTTATAACTTAAAAAAAAAACTAAAAAACTAAAAATCAAAATTTCCATCATTTTAAAAATAAAATTTTGAAATAACTGAAGAAAAAGCAAAAAGAAGGAAGAAGACAAACAAAACCAACACCGCTCTATCCTCTCTCTACTTTCAATGTGTTTTCTTTTCTCTTCACTACACATTTCTCTCTCTCTCTCTAGAAGTTTCCCAGTGCTTATCTTCTGCTTTAACGAGGAAGAAAGAGAGTGGATCCTCACTTCTTCTTCTTCTTCTTCTTTTTTTGGGTTTAACGTTTAAGGGTTTCTTACTTATGGAGACGAAGATTTTCTCGGCGGTTTAAATCGTTTTCTGGGTCTTTTTTTTTCTTTTTTTGAAGATCTAAACTTTAGATCTAGTCCTTTGAAACCCACTCACTGAAAAATCTAAATCTTTACTAAGTTTCAACGATGCAGAGACCACCTCATGAAGATTTCTCCTTGAAGGAGACTAAACCTTTTCTCGGTGGAGGCAAAATCACCGGAGATAAGCTCACGACCACATATGACCTCGTCGAGCAAATGCAGTATCTCTATGTCCGTGTCGTAAAGGCCAAAGATTTACCTGGTAAAGATTTGACTGGTAGTTGTGACCCTT
Organism: Pseudoturritis turrita; assembly: GCA_900406555.1. Classification (NCBI taxonomy): domain Eukaryota; kingdom Viridiplantae; phylum Streptophyta; class Magnoliopsida; order Brassicales; family Brassicaceae; genus Pseudoturritis; species Pseudoturritis turrita. The sequence continues at coordinate 501,227 of OVBL01001057.1, read as the reverse complement.
ACGTTGAAGTCAAGCTTGGAAACTACAAAGGTACCACAAGACATTTCGAGAAGAAATCAAATCCAGAGTGGAATCAAGTTTTCGCCTTTTCCAAAGATAGGCTTCAAGCTTCTTTCCTTGAAGCTACTGTCAAGGATAAAGATGTTGTGAAAGATGATTTGATTGGTCGTGTTGTGTTTGATTTGAATGAGATACCTAAGAGAGTGCCTCCTGATAGTCCTTTAGCTCCACAATGGTATAGATTAGAAGATAGGAAAGGGGAGAAAGTGAGAGGAGAGCTTATGTTAGCTGTTTGGTTTGGTACTCAAGCTGATGAAGCTTTCCCTGAAGCTTGGCATTCAGATGCTGCAACTGTTAGTGGAACTGATGCTTTAGCTAACATCAGGTCTAAGGTTTATCTCTCTCCTAAGCTTTGGTATCTTAGGGTTAATGTAATCGAAGCTCAGGATTTGATACCGAGCGATAAAGGGAGGTATCCTGAAGTTTATGTGAAAGTGATAATGGGAACTCAGGCATTGAGGACTAGAGTGTCACAAAGCAGGAGTATTAACCCAATGTGGAATGAGGATTTGATGTTTGTTGTAGCTGAGCCGTTTGAGGAGCCTTTGATTCTAAGCGTGGAAGATAGGGTTGCGCCGAATAAAGATGAAGTCTTGGGGAGATGCGCGATTCCGTTGCAGTTTTTGGACAAAAGGTTTGATTATAAACCGGTGAACAGCAGGTGGTTTAACCTCGAGAAGCATGTTATGATGGAAGGAGGGGAGAAGAAAGAGATCAAATTCGCGAGCAAGATTCACATGAGGATATGTTTGGAAGGAGGGTATCATGTGCTTGATGAATCTACACATTACAGTAGTGATCTTAGACCAACTGCAAAGCAACTATGGAAGCCTAACATCGGTGTGCTTGAGCTAGGGATCTTGAATGCGACGGGTTTAATGCCTATGAAAGCTAAAGACGGTGGTAGGGGAACCACGGATGCGTATTGTGTGGCAAAGTATGGGCAGAAATGGATTAGAACTCGGACAATCATTGATAGCTTCACCCCGAGATGGAACGAGCAATATACTTGGGAGGTTTTTGATCCGTGTACTGTTCTTACTGTTGGTGTGTTTGATAACTGCCATCTACACGGTTCTGACAAGAACAACGGAGGAGGAGGAAAAGATTCAAGAATTGGGAAGGTAAGGATAAGGCTCTCTACTCTCGAGACTGATCGAGTCTACACACATTCATATCCTCTTTTGGTGTTACATCCTAATGGAGTCAAGAAAATGGGAGAGATTCACTTAGCTGTGAGGTTTACTTGCTCTTCATTGCTCAACATGATGTACATGTATTCTCTGCCTCTCTTACCGAAGATGCATTACCTCCATCCTCTCACCGTTAGCCAGCTCGATAACTTGAGGCATCAAGCGACTCAGATTGTGTCAACAAGGCTGACCCGAGCAGAACCACCTCTGAGGAAAGAAGTTGTTGAGTACATGCTTGATGTGGGATCTCACATGTGGAGTATGCGTAGAAGCAAGGCGAATTTCTTCAGGATAATGGGAGTTTTGAGCGGGCTAATTGCGGTAGGGAAATGGTTTGAACAGATCTGCGTATGGAAGAATCCGATAACAACGGTTTTAATCCACATTTTGTTCATCATCCTTGTTGTCTATCCCGAGCTCATCTTACCCACCATTTTCCTCTACCTCTTCTTGATTGGAGTTTGGTACTATCGCTGGAGGCCGAGACATCCTCCACACATGGACACACGTCTCTCACACGCCGACTCAGCACACCCTGACGAGCTCGACGAAGAGTTTGACACTTTTCCTACTTCCCGACCAGCAGACATCATCAGGATGAGATATGACAGACTCAGGAGTATTGCAGGAAGGATTCAGACAGTTGTTGGTGATCTTGCAACTCAAGGAGAGAGATTCCAGTCGTTGCTAAGCTGGCGTGACCCGCGCGCCACTGCTCTCTTCGTCCTGTTCTGTTTGATAGCTGCAGTGATTCTATATGTAACTCCCTTTCAGGTTGTGGCTCTTCTCATTGGCTTGTATGTGCTTAGACACCCGAGGCTCAGATACAGGCTCCCATCTGTTCCACTTAACTTCTTCAGGAGGCTTCCAGCAAGAACTGATTGCATGCTCTGAGTTACTTTCTCTCTTAGATTTCTCCATTTCAATGAAGAATCCTCTGGTTTATTTTGTTGTCGTTTTAAGTCGCTACTTCTTTTGTGTGACGATGATGTCTTCTTCTGTTTGACATTATTATTAAGATGAGACCTCTTCAAAAACTTTGTTTTGAAAGTAGTAATGTGTGTGGTTATTGCTGCTTAGGATAAAAACAAGTTAATTGTTGTCAACAGGTCTCTCTGAATGTTTCTTTAAGATTATAACATATGCTGTGACCAAATCAAAGTTTGCAGTTTCAAAATTGGAGATGCATAAATAAAAAACCAGGCTTCGAGTTTCAAACGAACATACAAAATTGCTGAGGAATGAAATGAGGGATTTAAGAGAAGCAAAAGACTATTTCTCTCAACATCATCATGATTGTGGCTTCCCATAAGCTGCCATTCTGTTAGGAGGCAGCTTCTTCTCTGCTTGACGTCGTCTTCTCTTTGCCTTTCTTGACAGTTTACTTGTCTCGCCTTCGCCTTCCTCATCTGCAGAAGCTGGTTTTGTCGTCATCACATCACTCTGTCTCTTCTTCTTCTTGTTTCTCTTCTCATTGTCTTTACCTTTCTTCTGCAACAACAACTCCTTGTTCTTGAGTTTCTGCTCCTTAACCTTATGTCTATTCACCTCCCAGTCTTTTTCCATGTAAGGAGCAATCTTCTTCAGTGGTACGTACTGGTTCAGCTCTGTGTCTTCTAAGCACAGTATCTCTTCGGTCTCGAGTTCGAATCTGTTTGGTTCTACTTTCGCATACTTAAACCTTGTTTTCAAATCTCCAATTGTATCTTCATAGTCTAGTTTGTAGTACTCCTCCATCAACGCTTCCTTAGCTCTTTGTACGAGAGATGTTTTTCGCTTTCTCTTACGCTTACCCTCTGCTCTCTCTTCTTCTTCTTCTTCTTCTTCTTCCTCTTCCTTCTCCTCATCAGCAGAACCAATCTCTTTATGCTTCAAAGCCATTTCTCTGGCAGCTATAAAACCATCCCCACCTTTAGTCACATCCCAGTCCTTTGGAAGTCCAAGCAATTCATCTTCTTTGTCAAAGTCCGGCTTCTCACCATCCTCGTCACTAGTCAAACCCGAATCCTCCTCATCATAGTACTTGTCGTCAAACACTGCTTTCATCATCTTATCATACTCCTCGGGATCGAATTCATCATCCAGGTCTTTCGCATCTAACGGGCATTCATCGCCTTCCTTAAAACCAGCAACCGAAAGCACTTTCTTCATCTTCTCTTTGATCTCCTTCTTCTTAACATTCTTCAACTGCTTTAGCTCTTCCTGTCTCTCCGTCTCAGCCATCTTCATTCTCTCCTCTTTGTTTTTCCGCTGTCCCTTCCTTGCGGTATCCTTCTTCCTCACCGACCCTTCGACTTTCCTCGACTGTCCCATAACTATCTCACCTGCATTCTCTTCATGCCTATAGTTAATCTCATACTCCTCTTGCATCTCCAACTCATCCTCATCTTCCTCCAACTTCTCCAACTCTGCCTCATCTATCATTGCCCTTTTACCCTTTTCATCTTTCTCCTTCCACATCTGTTTCAAGAAGTAATCTCTCAAGAACTTCTTGTTCTCATCAACTTCACCATCATCACCAAAGTACTCATCCATTTTCTTCACAAGCTCTTCATCTTCCTCCAAATCATCATCTCCTTTACTTTCTGTCACTCTCAAGAGATCTTCACCATCTTCATCACTCTCAACCCCTCCAGTCTCCATAGCATCGCACAAAGCTTGCCTCAATTCCTCTTGCTGCTCAGCATAAGTCTTGACCTTCTCCTCTTTGCCAAAATCCGAATCTTCCTCAACAAAATCTGGACCTTCCTCAAGCAAATGCTTTGCCTGAACATCTTTCAGATACAACTTTTTCTTATTCTTCTTCTTTTGATCATTCTTATTCTCACCATCTTCTTCTTCATCGCTCTCGTCAGACTCAAAAAACTTAACATCCTTGTTCTTAATCGAAGAGTCTTGTCTCTTTACCTTAAGCAACGAATCGAAGAACTTGAGCTCCGTTTTGGAATCTCCAACATCATCATCTGCCTCAGACTCTTCTTCGGATTCGTCATCATCAATAAGACCTTTCTTCTTCAGCTCCTCGTATCGCTGGAGATCCTCGCGCTTCCTGTTATACTCCAACCTACGACCGTAATCCTCATCGATCTCAAACTTCGAGACGCCTTCGTCATCGTCATCTCCGAACAGCTTCGGCGGCATCTTCATTCTTCACTATCCACAAAATTAGGGTTTCTGTGTCACAAGTGATAACCTCGACGCAATAAGTAGGCGATGAATAAAACCGAAATTTTAATAAACCAAACCGAACCCAATTGCGGTTTAAATTCGGACCCATAAACCGAATCAAACCGAAAAATCTAATGTCCAAACCAATCATAAGAATATCATCAGGGAGACATTTTAACAAGGAGATTTCTAAAAAAGTTTGGATTTTTTGTTGTTGAAGAAAAAAAAAGTTTGGATTTTTTTCAAGCGATCTTGTGCTCTCTACTACCCATGGAAGCTACTGTCTTTACTTCAGTTTACGTTTCCAATTTAGCAAAGAAAAAGCCTACCTTCAACCCGATTTCACCACCTTCTTCGTCTTCTTGTTGGCTCTGCAATTCGCAAGCCAAGCGAATCACTAAACTGAGATTCAGGGAAGGATCGAATCATGGGCTTTTTCGTCTACATGCTCTGTTTCACAACGAGGAGACACCACGTGAAAGAGAGGATAATAATGGGTTTGGTTTTTTCCCTGCGGATGTTTTCTCTTTGTCTGAGGTAAACGAAGTTATTAAGTTGCTCTGAAGATTTGTGAATTTGATAATAGGATTGTGCTTTTGTGTAATTGTATGTATTAGGCTAAAGACACTAGTTTTACGTTGTTATGCCAAGTTTTGTAAAGTATTGAGCTTTCGATTGATGCATAAGATTGATTTGGTTCTTCTGTGTTTGTGAAGGAAAAGTTTGGAAGTAATCTAAGGGGTAAAAAGGATGGTCATAAGATAATCGATGTGGAGACATCTCTTGCACTTCCTTATAGTGGAGGAACTCGAGCTGGGCTCTTTAGAACTCCAATTTCCGGTGGTGTTCAAAGCGCAACTTCTGCTCATGGTTTACCTCGACCGGCTTTAGCTGTTAGGAACTTGATGGAGCAGGTAAAAGGTTTAATCATTTCAATTGGTTATTTTTTTACGTTCGATGAGGAAAGATGCTAAATTTCTTGTATCTGTTTGGGTTCTTGGGGCTGCTGTTTATGGTTTCAAGGCCAGGTTTGCTCATCTATGCACAGTGATGTCTAGAATGCACCATCGTAGAGAAGGGTACCCGTTTGGATCTTTGGTAGATTTTGCGCCTGATCCTATGGGGCGTAAGTATTTTTCCCCTTGACTATGTCTCTCTTTGTATGTTTAGTTTATGTGTTTTGACGGCGGCTTCTGCTTCTACTTTTTGGTTTCCAGACCCAATATTTTCATTTTCACCGTTGGCTATTCACACTCGGAATATCTTGGCTGAACCTAGATGCACACTCGTTGTTCAGGTAAAAGATTATCTATCGTGTTAAAACTATATAATCAGACTGATGTTTATTCCTGGATTTGGTTTTGTAGATACCTGGATGGAGTTGCTTATCGAATGCAAGAGTAACATTATTCGGCGATGTGTTCCCATTGCCAAAAAACGAGCAAGTGGGTCTCTATTTAACCACCTTTTCTTCTGTTCAATTCACGGGCTGAGTAATACATGAAATGTTACCTGCTTAACACCGTTATCTCTGTACCGGTTCATAATTTCTCTTCATCTGGATTTCCAGGAATGGGCCCATAAACAGTACATTGCAAAGCATCACCAAGGACCTTCCCAACAATGGGGAAATTTTCACTATTTTAGAATGCAGAACATAAGGTTTTTGGCGTTCTTATTCAAATTTAGCTACTGCATAGTGATTCATTATCGGAATATAATAACAAATCTTGATTTGTTTTCTCAGTGATATATATTTCATTGGAGGTTTTGGCACTGTCGCGTGGGTTAATGTCAATGAATACGAGGCTCTTCAACCAGATAAGATAGCTGTTGATGGAGGTGAGCAAAATCTAAAGGTGAGTTTGTTTTTCATAAACCCTTTAAATGATTGAGCCTACTTAGTGACTCAAAGTGGAGTTTTTTAATTTCATTCCGAAATATGATAGGAACTAAATGCCATCTTCTCAAAGCCACTTAGAGAGTTATTGTCTACTGAATCCGAGGTAGACGATGCTGCTATTATATCTATAGACAGCAAAGGGATCGATATAAGAGTTCGTCAAGGCGCTCAGGTAACTTTTTATATAACAAAATGAAGAACCTTTCTTCAATGATTCTGCAAACAGAGGCTTTCTTTCTCTTAGTTTTTTTTTTTGTGTATTCAATTTGTTATTTGTGCAGTTTAACATTCAAAGGTTAGCCTTTGAGCAAAGTCATGGTGTTGAGAATTTAGAAGAAGCCAAATCTGCACTGTGGAAAGTGATAGAGAAGGGCAAGTTGCACAATTTGCAGAAATGACCCAAAGGTTTAATGAATATGCAGAAATGGCACAAAGCTTTGATGAAGGGAGAGAATCTGTTGGGTCAATTTGCTTTCTCATTTTATCTTTTGTTGATTAGTTGGAATATGTGCAATTAAAATAGATGGTGATAAGAAAAATGTTATGATTCAAGATAGGGGTGGGCAAAAACATAACCAAAATGAAATCCACCTATTCGTTGAATTCGAACTGAATCTGAATTTGATAGAATCTGAATCTGAATTTGTTGATTAGTTGGAATATGTATAATTAAATAGATGGTGATAAGAAGAATGTTAATAATATTTTTTTCAAACCTGAACTGAATCCAAACCTGAATCGAATAGAAAAAAATTCAAACCAAATTTCAGAACCGAAATAAATTTGGTTTTATTTGAGCTTATTTTCTAAAATTCAAAAACATTCGAAATCTGAACCGAACCGAATAATGGACTGCCCAAATTAGATATGAGTTAATAATGGAAAATTTTCACTAGGAGAAAATGCAATTATTGAAATATAGGGCTAGAAACGGTAGTTCTCATAAATACCGGGGACGAGTCCTAAGTTTTCTATGTTGTAATACTGTCAGAAAAATGCAATATACTATGGAATATAGGACTAAAAACGGAGATTCTCATAAATTTCGGGGCGTTTTCGACGTTTCTAAAAGTTTGAAATTTTTGCGGGCATTTTTATCCAAAAAAAAAAAAGGAGATTGGATTTTTTTTTACCGTAGTAACGAGACAGTGACGATACAACAAATCATTCCCAATAATTCCAACGAAGAATCAATCTTTCTCCGATTTCCTCTCATGGCGGCGGAATCAACCAGAAAACCATCTCCGTCGTCGACTTCTCCGTCTTCTTCAACCCCTATAACGAATTTACCCGATGACCATCTCTTAACCATCTTGCTTCTTCTTCCCGTAGATTCAATCCTCTCTTTCTCCATGTCCTGTAAGAGATACAAGTCTCTAGCTTGTTCCGACAGTCTCTGGGAAGCTCTTTGCGAACGAGAATGGGGCCCACAATCTGTGGATTCGTTAAAGTCATCTTCTTCACGAGATGGGTTTTCATGGATGATGATGTTTCAGCGAGTTTATAAGATGGATTCTGTTTCCTGTCACAGAATCTCAGACCTAGATGGTGATGGTGATGATGAGAAATCTTCTTCGTTTCCGATCCCTAGAGCTTCTCATTCTCTCAACTTCGTTTATGATCATCTTGTTCTGTTTGGTGGTGGTTGTCAAGGAGGTTAGCTAAACTAAATCAATCTTCTTAGATTCTTAATTTGTTGAAAAGCAATCGATTTTCCCGATATGATTTTACTCGAGTTTTTTATCGTTTGCCTTGATGAGTGTGTTAACCACACGCCATTTCATTCTCATTTGTTCTTGTCAGGACGCCATCTTGATGATACATGGACGGCTTATGTTGATAAGAGCAATCAAAAGATGATGAAATGGAAAAAAGTCGAATCGGGAACTCCAAGTGGGAGATTCGGACACACCTGCGTTGTTATAGGCGAGCATCTACTCTTATTTGGAGGAATCAACGACCGTGGGGAGCGGTTAAACGATACATGGATCGGTCAAGTCTATTGTCACGAGAGACTCTCTTGGAAACTCCTCAATGTTGGACCTTTGCAGCGGCCTCGTCCACCTCCTCGTGGTGCCCATTCTGCTTGTTGTATTGCAGAGAAGAAGATGGTTGTACATGGAGGAATCGGGCTGAGCGGAGTCAGGCTTGGAGACACATGGATTCTAGAAATTTCTGAGGATTTCACCTCCGGGACGTGGCACATGGTGGAGTCTCATCAATCACCGCCTCCGAGGTCGGGACATACTTTGACCTGCATTAGAGAAAACCAAGTGGTTCTGTTTGGAGGCAGAGGATTAGGATATGATGTGCTTGATGATGTTTGGATCTTGGATATTCAAGAACAGTGTGAAGAAAGATGGATACAGATCTTCTACGATTTCCGGGATGTTCCCGAATATGCATCGCTGCCTCGGGTTGGTCACTCAGCGACTCTTGTATTGGGAGGTCGGATCTTGATTTATGGCGGTGAAGATTCTTATAGGCATAGAAAAGATGATTTCTGGGCTTTGGATGTTAAAACCATTCCTGCTTCAGGTTTGCAACCACAAGGAGTTTGTTTAAACGGATCATCTGTGTGGAAAAAGCTTGACCGAATCTCATATGGACCAAAAAGCCGGTCTTTTCACCGCGCCTGCGCTGATAGTTCAGGGAGATTTGTATATGTGTTTGGCGGAATGGTTGATGGTCTTCTTCAGCCAGCAGCATCGTCTGGTCTTAGGTTTGATGGAGAGCTTTTCATGGTGGAGCTTGTTCTCGGCTTATCTGACCTAGACAATCAACAAAGACCTGGAAAAAGCATGTAATAGTGGTGGTTTCTTCTTTTGTAAAATAGCAAGTTTTGTATAAAACTATATTGATCTTCCTTCTTAGCTTCACTATATTCTGACTAAAGAGAAACACACAAAGTTATGTGTTGAAATTGGAACTTTTTATATAGATTCTGATTCAGTTTACAATATACAAATTGCCATGACAGGGGATGTATATATGTAATGTAAGGACTTGTTGGCATTATGCTCAAAGAAGATTTGGCACTACAAAATGTTCTATCAAATAGAAATTTGCTTGCCTCATCATGGGTTGAGTATCAGTTTGGTTCTCCACATCTCTGCAATAACCTTCCTCGGGGCAGGATCATCTGGACCTTTGTCTCTTTGTCCGGAGGTGAAGTATAACTGCCCATCCCAATACCCAACAAGTGTTGTTTTCACACGGTATGGTAATTTACCAATCACATACCATTTCTGTAGAGAAGTGACAAATTCATTAGTGACACGTTTTCAGTCACGTATCTTGGACAGGTTTGAGCATGAAGGCTTTAGGATTTTACCAGTGTATTCAAGTTGAACTGGAAGATTTCACCGACAAGAACCATCTTTTTGGTTTCAGGATGCTTCTCTGTTGTGCCTCCAACGATTACAATGGAGTTATTAACCACTTTCCAAGCGAATTCAATATGGGAATCCGGTTTTGGCATCGGTGGCATAACTTTCCATTTCATTTCCTCATCCAACATGTAGACATCACTGAATACCACCTGAACCAATGTTAAACTCATGATATAGAGCTTATTTAACGAAATACTAGCTTAATTTCCCCGTGTAAGGTATTAATTGAATACCTCCATACGACGTGAGCATTTGAAGATGGGAGATCCAGGTTTAGCCATGAAATCACCTTCTTGACCACCAATAACAAATAGTCGGTCATCCACTACTACACATGCCCTACAATTGCACACAGAACAGGATGCTTTAAGATTTTCATTTGGAGGAATGTTTTACCGGAAATAATAGCTTGTTAAAAGGATAATTGTAAAATAATCACCTGTGAGGTCCTCCGCGAGGGATTGGAATTTCACTTCTCCACTCTTTTTCCAATGGTTTGCCATCTTTAACCGCAATGCTCCAATGTTCAAGTCCTGGTGTAAATCGATTCTCCTTGCTTCCACCCATCACATGGAGTCTTCCTCTCCAAAGCTGAGTAGCTGGTGCATACCTGAATGGTAAACGTGTTAATCATTTCTCTCAACATTGAACATCATCAAAAGAGAAACACAGAGCATAATATGATACTAAAACGTGAAAAAAGAGACAACTAGCGTTTCCAAGTCGTATCTCCCAGTACCTAGGAACTGGTAAAGGAACAAAGTCGTTCCATGTATTTGTATCGGTATCAAGCACAAATGTTTTAGCTGTAGGACCTCTGCATTGTGGACCAAACTGACCAGTAACAATATAAATGAATCGCCCATCCGTTACCATCCCTAAATGAGAATGCGCCATATCTTTAGGCATATCGAATCTCCCTCCCCACGAGTTATCCGTGAAATTGTAGATATCAACATGTGAATGCACAAGATCAATGGTTCCATATCCAGCAAATACATATAGAAGATCCCTAATCTGAATAGCAGCTCCGTCTAGACGAGGCACAGGTGAAGCTACCATCTTCTCCCATTTCAATTCAGGAGCAGGCAAATCTTGAAATGTTGCAGATAGTTTCCTTTCCTTAACACTCTTCTTCTTCTTCTTTGTATCTTTCTCCTGAAAGCATCAAAACAGAGTAAAAGATTCACCACACACACACACACACAATGATGCAATGCAAGCAATTGAAATTGGTACAACACTGAAGTAGAAAATCATCTTTGCTAATTTCAGATGTCGAGATCTAATCAAGAGATTACAAAACCAACCGAGTTTTTCACCTTGTCGGAAACGATTACGGTGGTAACGGAGGAAGGTAGAGATATTCCGGCGGACCAGTACGAAATCGCGGCGGAAGAGAATCGGTGAGAAGTAGCCCAAAGAAAGTCGGCAATGATTCCGGTAGCTAGAAGAGCGATGCACGAAACCAACACTACTCTGCCATACTTCTGCTTCTTCGCCATATCTCTCTTCTAAATTGACATAAACCCTTTCTAAGGTTTCGCAATTTCAACTAAATTTGAAACCTTTTTTTTGTTTCAGACGAGCTTGATGAAATAGAAATGTCGGATCTTGATCTCCGAGATTCACCATTGTTCTTCCTTAATACAGGCAAGGAACATCTATTATGAATTAAACCGACAATAACCATATTAATTAAATCGAAACCAAAAACTAAAATGTCTACACAAACCAAACTAAAATATAACCAGATTATTATTATTATTATTTTCAACCAAACAATAACATTAAAAAATGTCAAAACAATAACATCGAGGTCGCCGTTTCTGAAAGTACTGTATGAATCTGGTTTGTCTGGTTTCGTCTTGTCGATTTAGATTTTTAGGAATGCATAGGTTTGTAAGATAGTTTTAATCCACTATAAGAAAAACCGCTATTCATAGTTTGTCTCCTGTGGCTAGTCACTTTGTTAGCTCTCTGAGATTTAGAAAGATTTCTAGGCGAGGTTTTTGGTTTTCTTTGGTTTAGTTGTTGGTACTTCGGCTTCAGTTTTGATTTTCGATCTCATTTGTTTTTAGGCATTCGATTTTGGTTTTTGTAAGATATTTTGTCTCTCTTTCGCAGGGTTTAGTTTCTGGAGATATTCTGTAATCCGCCGGTTTAGTTTTCTGGAGTTTTTTCTTTAACAGCTGACGGTTGTATCTCATCAAAAGTTTAATATAAATATAATTCAGATGGAAAAAAAAATAGTTACCAATATGGAACTGAATCGCTTATAGAAAAAAAATACAAAAAATCTAGTTCGCGCTGAATAGTCTGTCTTTAAATTATTCATATCTATTAATAATAACAACTTTAAAAAATAACTTAATCTCTTCGAAAAATAACTTAATAATAAATATTTTGGAAAATCACATCTATTTATTATAATAACTTTGGTATGTTTTGGTTTTTCATAGTTTTTTGTTTTTGTTTTGGAGAGTTCAGATTGTTGTGCTTTTTCTTTTGATAATTTCGAAGTTCGGACATAACCCTAATTCCATGGACCGGAGTCAACTTTTATTTTATTTTATTTGAAAATACCCTTTTTTCAAAGGAATCGAATTAGGAGCACAATGGAACCAACTCCGTGTGCTAACCACTAGATTACCATATTTTTGGTGGTTGTTGTGCTTTTTCAGGTCACGTTTGGTTGGTTTAGAATTTGGGGTACTTCCACTGCCAATACCATCCTTATTCGGTTTTACAAACCAGTTAATCCTTGAGAACCAATCCCAAACACTGATTTTTGATACACTGTGGATGAGACAAGGCACCATAATCTATCAGAAAGTATCATCTTTGAGTTAATGTAACCCATGTCATAACTCTAGCTATAACCATGTCAAACAAAGGACACGAAGCTCGACCTGAAACAAAAGCTAAGGTGACACACTCCTTGCTCCAAGTCTTTAGTATATCATTCACAACCTAACTGTTGTCCCTGGTCTCGGTGTTGGCATAAAAGAAACCAGAAGTATTTTGATGATATATGCTCATTTTACAAAAGAAAACCAACATTATACAACTCGCAGAGGAGAAAAACTGGAAATTGATTGGAAACAAGTTGTAAAATTAGCAAATACACATATCATATAAAATCTCTCAAGAGTTGGATCCAAGAACTATATACCTTGTGGGATTTGACCCAAAGTCGGAACATAACTGAGGAGAAGTGGGCAATCAAGTTGATCTGCACCATGATCATGTTCAACTTGTATGTATCTATCATCTGCCACAATGTGTAAGATGTTGTTTGGGAACTCTGTGTTATCGCAACACACTACAACTTTGTCCTGCTTGTTGGCCACGAAACTCATATCCCGAGAAAACTTGTAATTGGCTTTGGCTGTTAGGAACTTGCTCCATGACATGGCACCGGATCCAATACTCTCAGTCTTAGTAGCAATCCATAAATTTATATCTAATGGATTGACATCCTCATGAGTTAGTAGACAAAGTTGGCCCTCCTTAACCACTGATAAAGCCGCAACGCAATTAGGAGAAGTACGAGGAAGAGACTGACTTTGGAATCTCTCTGTTGAAAAATCAAAACTTAGCAAGAAACGTTGATCTAGCTCGGATCGACTAAAAGCAAGCCAGTAAGTATTTCCATTCACAGACACTCCACGACCCCTACACCATGGTATGAACCAGTCCTTAGTCTTCTTACCAACACCCCTCCACTTATTAGAGGTGAAGTCATAGATGTCGTACTTATAATGAAATGGTGTACGGCCCCTAGATGGATAAATCCTCAAGATTTTGTAACAGGAGGATACTTCATCGTAACCAAGAGCATAGTAATCGGATACCTTGTAGCAATTTCTGGGTTGGATCCACATGGTTTCACTTGAACACGGATTCCAAACCACAAGCCTATTGTCAACGGTGCTACACAGCAATAAGCCATCGCAATGAAAGACGGTGCGTATATCGACTTGTTCCGAAGAATTAAAAAGAGGATCTTTGAGGCTAAATTCACTTGTTACCTTTGCGGGTGGAACAACAAGGTTGTTCTTGTTTCCATGGAGATCGAGTCTCACTAGATGAATCCTAAAATCAATCAACATGATAAACAGAGACTGCTTTGGTCCATTAGCAGAGTGCTTCTTACAAAATTTCTCATCTTTGACCAGAGCGTTAAATCTTTTGGACGTTGATCGGAATCGTGCCAGAGATGACGCCGGAACCCTAGAGAATATCTCTTCCGCTACCAAATCCTCCGGTAGATTTGCTCTGTTTCTCTTCTTCATCATCATTCTCGGCAGCGACTATGGTTGAATAGAAGACCAACGAGCGAGAGATTAAGGGAAAGCGACGGAGAGAGATTCTTTCGGACAAAACACAAACTTTTTTTCTTTTTTTTTCCGACGAAAACCCAACTTTTTAAAAAGTATTTTTTAGATTGTCGCGAAGCCATAGTTACGATAAAGAAACACGGCTCTGGATAAAAAAATGAATAGTTAGAAACACGGTCTCTATAAACTGATGCATGTTCATAAGTTAGAAGAAATGATGGCTATTATTTTTAATGTTGATGATGAAATTAATATGATATTGGGTCTCTAAAATTTTTCAAAATTTTTGGATATATATTGAGCAAATAATACTAAATTTTTTTGATGCAATAAGTAAAATTAAAGATAAAATATAACGAGATTTCAACTTTTAAGTAAAAACAAATAACATTAAAACCATATTTTAGTATATTATCTTAATTATATATACACAAATTTATATAATTATTCATTTATGATATTTTTGGGATCATATATTTACATAGAAGTTTCAAAAAAATTATTATCTTATTATCTTATGAATTTTGTTAATTTTTATACTGATTCGATTTGAAACCGGCAAAATTAATTAATTTATCGTGTTTATTAAATTATAGAGGTCCTAATGTATATTGAAAAAAGACTAATGATAAAAAAGACTCCATCTTCCGAAACATTTTATTGAGTTGTTATAATTTGAAGTCAATATATGTGATCTTCCAAAACAAATCAACACCAAGATTGACATGTGTTTTACATTGTTGTTATGTTTCAGATGATATGGTTAGACACAACACAAAATTTAGCTAAATTAAGTAGAAACTCGAGTGTTGGTTTGGTTTTTTTTTTTTTTTTTTAACACTTTATTTTATTGATACTGATTTAAACGTATTACATCACTGAAGATGATCAACATATGAAATACGAAGAGAAACTAATGGTCTTTTCCGCATCGGAAAAATGAGGACAACCTCTTTGAAGACACATTAGCAATACCAAAACGGTCTTGTATCAAGTTCAAGGCAACTAATTAGACGTTCCCGTATCCACAATAGGATCGGACTTCTAATACCTTTGACAACAATTCTCTTAATCTAGATAAACCTCCTTCGTTGATTGCCTTTGTCAATTATGTTCCGAGTTCGCATAGGTGAACCCCCGTTGAACAAATTCGAACCGCAAAATTAAATCAGGATAATACCTAGAGACCCTAGAACAGAGACCATAAGAGCCTGATTGAAGGAACAACAAGAACCCCAGAACCCTGCGAATAGATCCGTCCAAAGAGCAACCATCATCTGATCCGATTCAGAGCCCACAACCTAGCTAGATCCATCTAAAATGAATCTACCAGCGAGGAGAACAAAACTCGGCAGAGACGAAGTCTAGACCAAACCTAATCAAAATCGATCTGTAGGAGCTAAAACCTCAACCTCAGACACAAAAGCGTAGAACAAGAAGAAGAGTAGCCATAACCCCCTTGAGAAGCCTTTTATTGAAACTTAAGAACTGAAAACCAACTAAAACGAAAAGCGTAGAGATAATATACACATACTCCAGAGCCAAAACCAAGGAGAAGCAAAGGATGTTCCTCAATCTGCCTCAAACAAATCGACAAGCCAGACTTCAACTTCGAAGCCAATATCCAGCGATGACGATACCTCTCGGCAAGGAGAAACGGGTCAAGCCAGACCTCATCGACTCAAGAGGAAGCCGGCGTCGACGAGGCCACAAGCGAAGAACAAACCTAGATCTGCGAGCACTTACCGTGAGAACATTAACGAAGCGGTAACCGAAATGAAGAGGAGAACAAGGGGGTCTCTCTCACGGTGGCGGTGAGAAACACCGACCACCGGAGAGAGAGATCGGAGACGATGAAGACTGAACGGCGGAGTTAACTAAGGAAGAGGAGAGAGAGGTGAAATAAAGATGTCCAAACCGCCGATAATTTGAAATTCTACTCACTGGTTTGGTTTCTTTTTGTTTTCCAATCTCTAATCTTTGCCAAACTCTTCTCTACCTTCATAATACGAGCCTCCAGCTTCAATGCTAACTCCTCTATCACAAGCTTTCTCTGTTTCAATCTCTCATCACATTATCATCTTCCTTCTTAGCTTCACTACACAACTTCTCTCTCTGATTTTCTCCATTTTCATGGATCAAACACTCTTCTTCTTTGGTTCCATCATCGATCATAGTCTTCTTCTCTGTATTACTTCCATTTACATCAGCCTCATCATCACAGTTTTGCCTTTTCTTTGGTGGTGACATTTCAACTATTCCTCCATTAGAAGCAACAAGAGGAGGATCTGAAGAGTTGATTTCATAAGCATCTCCTCCAGTTTTCTTTCTAGATCTGATCATCTCAGCAATGGTAATGTTATCATCACAATCCATATAACTATCATCATCATCATCTTCACGAGCTCGCTTGCATCTCTTGTTTCTCAAATGCTCACTTCTCCTCTTCACTAACTCCTTCTGAAACAACTCACTAAGTGGCACTTCTCTTGAAGTTGATCCACCACAATCACCTATCTTGCCTTTCTTTATCTCAGATCTCACATTTTTCGCTTTTCTACGCTTCCTAGATCTTTTGAGTTTCGCAGGAAACCTTTCTCGCAACTTAGGAGATGCATTATCATCGTCATCAACTGATTTCAACCACCAGTCTTGATATCTTGCAGTAGCAGAAGTCTTAGCGAGTCGAGAAGGCACATATAGCTTTAAACCATCAAGAGACTTGTTGTAATCATCCCATGCTTCATTTTCTGTGAAGTTACTATGATCAGTAACCAAACCAGGAAGATCTTGGGAGAAACCGAATTGCATCGCCACTCGATTCGGATAGTAATCCTCTACAAAACCCATCCCAACAAGCTTGGAGACTCTCAAACATCGAGCAAACGAAACAAACTCATCATCAAGACTGTCATCAACAGTCACCCACTTAGCTTCCTCAACATAAAACCTAGGATGACTCCAATTCTTTAAAGATTTAGCGTAAGGCCGCCAATCGAAACCATCAAAACACAATCTCTCATTCTTCTCAAATCTATGTTCCCGAAAACTCCATCGAGCAATTCGAGGTTCTCCCTTTTGTATCTTTATAGCTTCTGGTCTTATGTCTCTGAATCTCTCCCATATCCAAACTTGGACTAACTTAAACAGAGACTCGATTTTGACTTTTTTAGTAGACTTGCATCTCGCAAAGCCATGGATACGACTTAAATCTCTGTACAAGCTAGCGAGAACAGCAGGAGCAAGAGCAATCTTTTCACCTCTAGCTAAACGAACAGCAATGGGAAGAACATTTCTCGAAATCGAACGACGCCATGTATCTGGGAAAACAAAATCAGAAAGCCAAATCGTAAGAAAAGCTTCGTGCTCGATCTGATCATCATCATCATCTCTGTTTCTGAAGCTCGAAATCCATGATTTCTGACCCACTCGCCCATCTTTGCTCCTATTCTCTGCAATACCTTTCTCCAGTTTCGCCATTGCATCTCTCATCTCTGAGCTTTCTAATGGAGAAAAAACTGGAGAACCCAAAACGGAAAACCCTAGAAGCACCATTACATCCTCTAAGGTTATCGTTGCTTCACCCCAAGGGAAGACGAATGATTTGGTTTCAGGACACCATTTCTCAACAAGAGCTAAAATCAGAGATGGGTTTTTAGGGATATTACAAGTTGATGCCTTGATTGCTTCAAAAATCCCAGCTTTTCTCCAAGTGGGTTCGTGTAAAGCTTCCATTTTTTCAACCCAGGATGTGAAATGAAGATTTGCAAACCGAAACCCAGTGGAAGAAATCTTCGAAGACAAAACCTCCAAGTCTGATGAAGAAACAGAGAAACGTTTTTTACGACGAGGAAGCTCGGCTACAGGACCATCAATGGAGGTTACATAAGGTTTCAAAAAATGGGTTTTTATCAAGAAATGATCTTTCTGATTTTCTCTACTTGAATCCATTTGGAGAAGAAGATGAAAGCAAAAAAATAAGAAATAAAGGCCTTTTCCTTATCTTTTGAGACCTAGAAGATTAAAATGAACAACTTTTGATTTTTTTTTCTTTGTTGTTTAATCGTTTGAAGTTTGAAAATCAAACAAGAAATGATGTTGCAGGTTGCGTGCTGGTGATAGAGTGGAACAGTTTTCTTTATATAGTAACTTTGAAAGAAACTAATAAATAAAGTTCTCATAAAGAAATTCTCATTATAAAGTTTCTCAATTTATTTTCAAAAAATTTAGCTTTTGGCAGTTTGTGGGCTGACAGAATATTTTTTTTTTTGTTTAATCTAGAAAAAGGTCTTAAAAATGGATTCTTCAAATTATATCAGCAAAGAAGGGATTATGTTTAATATTAGCAAACTTAATTGAATCAAAAGAGTTTATTTCCAATCAGTTTAAACATTAAATTTGAGTTTGGATGTTTCGGTATGGTAATATCAATTAGACTCTTAAAGATTCAACCTTTGGAACACTTTTTGTGCCCTTGTCTGCAAAGAGAGCTCCAAGAAGAAAACACTTGCATTATTTACAGTCATGGTAAGTAAAAAAGATGCAGCTTTTTGTCCATAACCGAGACTAGTGGACTCGGTAGCAAAAAAAAAAAAAAAAATTGCGAAAGAAAAAAAAAATCCTACTTGTGAGTTTCAGTTACTGTGTTGATCTGAGTATCCATATGTTGTGGAGGTTAGTGGTAAAATCCTATTTTGTAGATAGACATATTATCCTAAAACTGATCTCTTTAACCTTCTCTTTTGTGTTCCATGTTAAAAGCCTCTTGAGCTTTTTCTATATATACACAATTTCTCTTCTACAATCCTTCTTTTATCAGTCTTTACCTTCCTGCAACAAACGAAAAAACCGCAATGGATAGTTAGAAAACAAGTAATGGTTTTATCGGAGTTTTATAGGTTGCTTCAAGGCGGAAATTGCTTACCTTTCACTCATACACTTGTTTCTTTCTGCCTATAGCGAGCCTGAAAGGTTTTGTGTAAAGAGAATTTGCAATGTTGTTGATGACTACTATTATGAGATAAAATGTCTGATTTAGGGAGATTTCGAACATACCCATTGCTAGGCTGATTGAACTGAAGAGGCTGCTTTATTTTGCTCGGTATCAGACTCGGTTTGGCGGGTTTCGTTGGATTTTTTTGGGGAACCAAACAAGCTATCAGGAAGAGTATTCTCCAGACTCGTCTCTTGCCTTGAGATAATGATAAACAAACCCTAAGTAAGAAAAAAAGTAGCCTATTTCGGCAACAAGAAGACTTAAAAAAAAGCCTTGATTCTTATCATTAATTTACCCTTTGTAGAAATCGTTACTGTAACTACGTTCTTCGCTGCTGTTTGCTACTAGCTGAAAATGTTTCTCGCCTGTATTCCTATTCCAATCACCTGCCAAGAAGAAATGATCATCAATAATGGCCGAGAAAAGAAATCTTAAATGTAGAGGCCAACAACAACAACAACCTTCTATGGTTTCTTCGATGTTGTTTTCTAATTGAAAGAGAAGACTATGATTGAATCGAGGTGGGAAATGAGCGGGAGAGCCGATAGACAGACTACGCTGGTGATGGTGAATAGATTCATTCTCCCTCTCAGGCAATTGCAGATTTAAGAACCTTCTTCTTTGGAGTTCTACTTCAATAGCTTGTTGTAAATCAGCTTGCTGCTCGGCTTTTCTTCTCAGCATCTCCTGTGTTTTGTTTGGAAACATCCTTGGTCCTGGTAACGAAAAGACAATGAAGAGTTACTATCTCAGTAAAGAAAGAAACAACAAATCGGTTTCTTAACTGAATCGAAACTCACCCAAGTGACAATCATATAGATCTCTCGAGTCCAATCCAGAAGGACTTGAAGAAGGAGAATAGTTCCCTCTCTCTATCAGCTGTTGCAGCTGTTGCAGTTGCCTCTTGCTATATGTTTCACAAAACTATAATAAGTAAAGGAACCCAAGAGACGGAAAAAAAGGCGAGGAAATGATAAAAAGAGGGATCAAGCATTGGTGCTTTACCTTTGAAGGATTTTCCCTTTCTCCTTGTACGGCTTAACGAGCACGCGTGAGTCACAGATGAAATGAGGGTTTCCTCGAGCCAATATGATTCTCACGGTTTCAGCATTAGCGAAAGTAACAAACCCATACATCCGTTGCTGCTGATATGGAATCCTCACATCTTCCACAGCTCCAAAATTGCTACACATTCAAGAAACCATCACTGTCAAAAACAAACAAGAAACATGACCCCCTAATCAAAATGAAATCACTAAACAGAGCCTTCGTCTCATCGATAACCCGATTCTCTCCCAACACAAATATACTCCTATATTACCTGAAATAATTGGAGACGTCTTCATCGGTGAAGGAGCTTTCAGATGGAAATGTCAAGTAAATCTGTCTAGAGACAGAATCCTCTCTTTCATGCCGGCTTGGACTATAATAGTAACCACTCTCTTCTCCAAACTGACCTGATCCTTGTCTGCAAGAAAAAAACAATCACCATAAGAAAACCCAATCCCCAGAGCTCAAAAAACTTCTTGATACAAAACTTTGTGTTCACCAAATGCTACACTTTTTTTTAGTAAAGTCTTAAGTCTTTACTAACCAAAAAAAGGAAACAAACAAAGAGAGCCACAAAAAACCCAAATTTACCTTTGCGCATTCCTTGAATGCAGGAGAAAATTAATGTCTTTTTCATGCGACATTGAAGAGCCTGAGCCACAAGCAGCCATGAATTGAGCAGCAGCCATTCTCTGTTGCTGAGCTAACTTCATCATCATCATCTCTTCTCTCTGTAAACAAATGTAATCCCTCTCACGCGGAGAACGAAAACCACTAGAGGAACCAAAATCATCAACTAAACCGCCCTGTGGAAACCTATAACCAGTGCCTCCTCCAAACCCTTGTTCCTCTGTTTCAAGACAAACATCACTGGCAGAGAAACTCCTCTTGTGCTCGTTGAGAAACGAAAAGTGGTTACTCAGTTGTTGTTGCTGCTCATCGACGAAATCTCCGGAAGAAGAAGAGGCGAAAAGCGATGAACAGTCACGGAAGGGACTAGAACTGAAGTTAGGGTTAGTGTTGAGAGTTCCTGAAGTTAAGGAAGGAGACAAAGGGTTAGGGTTAGGGTTTCTAGAGAAGTCTAAAAACCCATTCCTTGGAGAAGACTGAGACAATGGTTGATGGCGATGGATATTTATGGGTCTCGAAATAGGGTTTACTGAGAAACCGTTTGAAGAAAGACCCAAATCGGATTTAGCTTTTCGACAGAAGGTTTGTATGAGAGTGTCAGGTCCATGAGCAATACGAATCAAATCTCTCTTTTCCATGTCTTGTAATAGAAAATAGCCAATGATTTTGGGTGCGTTTTCTGGTTCTAAAGTTCTGATTTTTGTAAAGATTATTGAAGTTGGATCGTCGGGATCCATGGCCGGAAAGTTTTGGTTTTTTTTTTCTCTCAGAAAGAAGATGAAGAAGACGAAGAAAAAAAAGTAAAAAGGCTTCCTTTTTTTTCTCTCTCTCTCAGAATGGTGTGTGAGTAATTGGGTTTTGTGTTAAATCATAAATGTATGTTTCTTTTGGGAATTTGTTATGATTTTTTTGTCTTTTTAAAAAGTAGACATGCATATTCGGGTATTCATATCAATTTCGATTCGATTTTTCGATTTTCAGGTATTTCAGGTATAAAAATTTAAGAATCGTTCGGGTATTTTAGATTTTCGGGTCGGTTTTGGTTCGGTTTTTTCGGTTTTCTAGTCGGTTCGGATATGTTTACTGAAAACTGGCTAATAACCAAAAATAGTCTGGTAATTTTCGGGTTTCGATTCGGTTTGGTTTTTCCGGATAATTCGGGTAATTTTTGGGTAATTTCGGATATTTTCGGGTAAATTCGAGTATTTTTGGTAATTTTGGATAATTTTTCGGATAATTATCCGAATATCCCCGAAATTATCCGAACTACCGGAACTAACCGAAAAAAATAACAAAAACAAATTGTAAAATTTATCCGAACTATCCGAATATATCCGACCTATAACCGAAATATCTTTAGGTTATTTATGTTTCGGGATTTCGGATCTCCGTTCGGTTCTCGGTTCGGTTCGGGTACCCGCACTTTGAAAATATAAAAATCGTTCAAATATTTTAGATTTTCTGGTCGGTTTTGGTTTAGATATTTTTAGACGGTTTCGGTTCCGGTTAAAAACGTTTAGGCTTAGTAAAAAACATTTTAGCAAAATATTTTTAAAAGCACATAAAAACCCCAACTTTTTTTTGTTTTTAATTGTTTCTTTCTTTTTGGGGGTTTTGTTTTGTAATCGAGTTTAGGGTTTTTCAAGTTCGTAAAGAGCGGGATTAGAGTGATATTTTTTGCCTGATTTTTTGGTTAATTAACAAATTTTAAAAAGATTAATCGTCAATTTAGTACGAGTAGCATAGTAGGTATCAAAGCTATTCCCCTTTTCTTGGATAAAGTAGCTTTTCGATTTTTTTTTTTTTTTTAAGTTTAGTTTCATTTCATTTTATTTTATTAAGTAGTTTAGTTTCATTTTATTTTATTTCTACGTTTAGTAGATTTGATTGGTTAGAGGAATTTTTAGAATAGCAAAATTTAGGAATTGCAAGTTTTTGCTTGTGTTTTGGTTTAGGCGATACTTGAATTAAATAATAAAAAGATACTTTTTGATCTTTAAAAAATGATCATTTAAAACAAAGATTTTCTAGAAATTCAATATAAAAAAAAACTTTTTTATTGTTGAAAAAATTGGCCAACTAAAAAAAAAAAAACTAAACATAAAATCTAACAAAAACATATCCATGTGTTTTAATCTCAACCTTTCATTTTAGATTTTTTGCTACTTTTTATATATATATATATTTTTTTTTTTTTTTTTTTTGACTATACCTATAATTCACCCTTTATTGTTTTGGTTTTTTACGTTTACATGTAAATTTGATTGAAAATTAAACAATCGATGCTTTGATCATCCATAGTAGATAATTCAATTGGCAACAAATGAAACAAGTAATATACATATTATAATAATTTGTAATGTGCTAGACCTTAATGTTTTCACATGTTCTACATGGGAGTTTCCGAATATTTAAAACTATAACTTGTAACATTTTTTGCTTGAATCTAATTTCTTATACAGATTGTAATAGAATTTATCATTTGTGTCTCAAAATTTGATAAAAAATACCATTTGTGATAATTGGTTACAAAATATACCATAAAATATTGTACAGCGGAAGAAAAAAATGTTTATATATTTGGCATTAAATGCATTAAAAAATGGTAAATTGTGGTAGACTTGATTGGTGGACGAGAATTTGGTGGACGAAAATAAATGATAAAGCATTAAGAATTTGAAAATTTGGTGGACGAGAATATCGTAATACTTTCGAAGTATGTATTTGTCTCAACCTATTAATTATCGTCCACATGTCCGAAACTAAGTAATCTTTCTATCTATTTCAGGAATAGAAGAAAATGTGCACGTTCAAATGTATGCGTAGATCCAAGACACGATCGAGTGGACAACCTGTGAACCTGTATTACGCGTGGATAATAAACTGTCCACTAAAATTGTGACAGATAATAAACATGTATTATTTAAGTAGACAACTGTGTTACACTTAGAAATTGTTCAAATCGTGATAGAAAGAGAGAAAGAGACTGAGGAAGAGAGAGGGAAAGAATGAGAGAGAGAAAGAAAGATAGAGGTTTTACAAGAGAGAGATAGAGAGTGAGAATTAGAATTAGAGATAAAGAAGAAAAAAGAAAGAAGAAAAGTGGATTAGATATCATTATTTTCAGATTAAAAGCAGAGACGAAAATGTTGTGGTAGTATTTTGACAAAATGTTGTGGTAGATTTTTAAAAAATAAAATAAAAATTATAGATGTCATAAGAAATTGAAATAAAATTTTCATATATTGGTGTTTTCAAATATACGTTGCGATGTAAAAGTTTTTTTTTTGGCAAAAAGAAATTGCGTATTTTTTTCGTATACTAACAAATACATAGAAATGTTGCATATTTGTATCTTTTAAAAATAGAGTTTTGCGAAAATTAAGTTAATCTACCAAAAATAAATGTTGCAAAGTCTATAATTTTTAGTAGGGCTCAATAGCTGCATTAACAATGTCCATCAATAATCAATAAAGAAAATTTTTGTCAGACAGCTGTCCTTTTTCCAGGTCACACCAATACCCGCGCGTGACATTAATTTCTCCCTCAGTCAATTTATTTATTTTTTCCACTGTAACGAGTGTACGGACTTCAATTACTCATGCCCTAATCCTAGCCGTTGAAACTATCTTTAGATGTATATGTTAACGGTGAAGATTGCTTTACGAGGACACGTGTGTTGTCATTCTTTGACCAGAGTTTGTATTAGTCAACAGAGTCTGACAATAAATTTTCTATCTCTAATGACGATTTAAAAAAAAAAAAACATTCCATGGCTTTCAGGCTAATTGGCCAACTACGATTTTTTTTTGTTTTGACATAAAAATAAAAAGATTAATTTGCCAAATAAACCAAAAAAAACCCAAATATAAAATCTAACAAAATCTCTTGTATGTGGTATAGTCTCACCTCCTCATTTTAGAGATTTTTGCCATTTAATTTTTTTTTTTCTTTTTTTACCATTTTGCCAATTGACCCTAAAAAAATATCATATGTTTTATTCATTAAGGCCGCAGAAAAAAACCATTTTGATAGGAAAGTTAATATAGAACAGATGAACATATATAGAAAAAGGGAAAACCTCGTGCAAAGTAATCCGCACGGATATTAGTATAATGAAGAATATAACAATTAACAGATAGTAAAAGAGGAAAGAGAAGATTTAGTGTTCTAAAATCATCAAGTTCTGTTGCAAATGTTGGTCATTCTTCTGGATTTTTGACTTAGATTAGATCTAAACAATCCGTCTCAAACACAATCCTAGTTATGGAGACCGAAATCAAACACATCATCGCCCATAAGAATATCTCTAATTCTGCATGGAGAAGAGAGAGTGTTCGCCAAGATTCTTTTAGGCATAGATAAAAAATCTTATACTCTGATACCACAAACCATCCATGCCCACTTAAGTCATCTGAATCCTTCCAAGATCCATCAATTTGACAATTAGGGATTGTCGAGTCATGTGTAATCAAAACAACACCCTTTATTGTCTTCCTCTCAAGCCCTACGTCTGTTGGTTAGGGTTTCGCTATAAAATTAGCTAGCTTCTATAAGAACGCAATTACTACAATATGGGCAAACTGAATATTTGTGAAGAAATTGCATAAATAAATCGATAATACAACAAAAAATACCGATACAAGAATTTGGAAAAGAATGAATTTGCAGAGGCGAGACGCTCTTTCCTTAATTATGAAAATGTCCCGTAGTGTGACGGTTGCATGGCGTTGCGAATCACATGATACAACTGCATGATTCTTATGACTTGCATCACTCAAAATCATAAGTTTTCGAACCTTTATTCTATGATGTACTCTCATGGAAACAAATGAAAAGAAAAAAACAAGAAGTTGTAGAGAATTGTTGTTATGATATGTTTTATTTTTATTTTTAACGAGAATAAGAAAAACCAAAGGCATATAGCACCTTTGTTTCTAACTTTTTGCACTCTTAAAAAAAGGAGTTGTTGGAGACTTAATTGTTGTCATTAATCTGCCAATTAATTGTGGCAATGAAGAGTGATTATTTTTTTGACCAAGTTTTATATTCTTGTAGTAATCAAGTACAAAACTAAACCATAATGTAAAAGATAGGTTATTGGACTGCCCATATACCCGAACACGCATCTAAATCCGAACCTAAACCCGAATCCATCTTGGCTCAGCTTGGCGCGCGCGCATGATTTAGTATGGGTTCACTCTTCTTTACAATTGTCCTAAGGTCTTTAACCTTGTTAGGACTTTTTCACAATATCTGCTATATCCATTTTGTACCTTTCAAACAATAAATTAAGGACATGCATTTTTTGTTCAAACAAATTCTACTTTTGACATATGAGTATACTCTGATTTAACATGTTTTAAAATTGAGTTCCAACAGCTACTACATTATACCACATTATGCCAATTGACGAACTACAAATAAAATTTAAATTTTGTAAAATAGATGTTACAACATTCTTAAATCAGGTCGAACAAATGTTGGGAAAAAATTATTTGAGATATATTTGTTTTTTTATTGGGGAAATGATAAAAGCAATATTCGACGAAAATGATTATCTGTATAAAACAATGATGATCACCATCAAAGACATGGACCAGTATCTACTGTAAAGTGTAAAATACCAAAATATGATTATAGTATCTTAATTTTCAAGTGATAAAATAATTTGACATCATCGACACAAGAAAAATTATTTGACATCATGAATGCTTAAAAAGGTATGCCATGATTCAATCTCGAGTGGTATGCTTTTTCTTGCGTTTATCTTAAAACTAACTTGAATTAATGTTTGTAATAAAATATTATTGTTGTTGGAAATAAATTTCGTTTATTTATGTATCAACGACATTAAATACGTATCATAACGAGTATCACGTCCATTAACTACCGTCGTTCGAAAATTATCTCTATCCACGAATCCTATTAGACGCGCATGCATATATCATCACGTGATTTAGATTGATTTTTTTTTTGAAAAAAATGTGTTTAGATTGATGACGTTATATTATCAATCTCACAAACCAAATACTATGTGGTAATAACGTATGACCCACGATTCGATCGCTATTTTGGAACGTAAACGAATTTGAAAAAATCCACTACCTTAAATCATCCTCTAAACTGTGAAAAATATCATATATGATCACAAAACTCTTTTCTTGATATAATTCCTTTGCTTGAATACCCCTTATAATTTACTTAAACATTAGAATGTATTAAAAAAAAACATCACACTAGTGTTTTCGTCGCTCTTGATCATTTGCCATTTTTGATATTCTCCTTTTCTTCTATGTCTTCCTTTAGATATGAGATTGAGACAATGTAACATGGGAAATAGGAGGTTTTTTTTTTGTCATATAAGTTTTATAAAAACTTCCAATATGAAATTACAAAGTCGGCGGAAAAAGAAAAAATTCATGGAAAACTAAATCCACAAATGGAAACAAACGTCAAAAAACTAAATAAACTCGAAAATACATCAAAAAGCAAACTATAATTCCAAACAAGACCGAAAGAACTAAGCTAACCGATAGAGACCAAAGATGGAATAGGCTGAGATATGAGCTAAAAGAACAAAATGGACAATTTGCTTTATTTAGATTGCGGATTGGAGTCCGATTGAAGCTCGAAAAAGTTTTATCCCGAAAGGACAAAATCTAAAACAAACCAGAACTGACCAAACCAACCTAAAAAAATGGAATACGCGAGTCATAGGAAACCTCTTTTGATGACAACCACATATTTCATACGCATCGAAACTCTTCCAATCAAGAGAACTAGTCAAATGAAAACGGATCGTGAAACCGACATCGAAAATAATTATGTCATATCGTCAAACAAATCAGAATGTTTGTACATTCGACGCATATCTGTTCACTTAAAAAAACCAAAATGTAACCCAAACCGATAGAGAAACAACAACAAATCAGCCCGAAACCAAAAAATAGTAGTAATTATCGATCAAGCTGGCAACCCCTAGAAAAAAACTAGTTTAATCAAAGGCTTTAAGCTTGCGAAAAAAAAAAAAAAAAAAGTACCTAACTCTTAAGCTTGAAAAAGGGAGGCAAAAGCCCAAAACAGGCCCATGTAAGGCCCAATCTATATTGCTATAAACCACTACCAGAAATATCAAGAGAGGTGTGGCTGTAGAGGCACGGGAAGAGTTCGATCGGAAACGACGGCGGCGGCGAAGGTTATGGCGAACATAGGATCGGAAGCAGTTGATTTCGAGCCGGAGGAAGACGACCTTATGGACGAAGAAGATGGTGGAGCAGTTGACGACGCCGATGTTTCTCCACGCGCGGGACTTCCGAGGTTGAGATCGGCTATCGACGGAGCAAATGGTGAATCAGCTCAGAAGAAGAAGGAGACAAACCCTAGTTCTTGTGTAGACAATCAGAGAGAGATGGCGGAAGAAGCTAACATCGATATGGAGGCATCTATGATCAAAGACATACGGAAGTATCTATGCCAGTATTGCGGAATCAGCAGATCGAAAAAATATCTCATCACTTCACACATCCTTTCTCATCATCAGGTTTGGATCTCTCTCTCTCTCTGTGAGGCTTTTTGTTTGATCAAGACCTAAATCGGTGATAGAGTGTACGATGATTCGTTTTTTTTCTTTTCTGGGTGTGTTTTAGATGGAAGTGGAAGAGGAAAGAGATGATGAAACTTGTGAGGATGAAGAAGAGGCCTTTGGTAAACATACTTGCCATGAATGTGGCGCTGAGTTTAAGAAACCTGCTCACTTGAAGCAGCATATGCAGAGCCATTCGCTCGAGGTAGATTTATGCATAATCTTCAGTTACTTTCATGAGAGATCGAGTGTAACAGCTACTCTCTATCTAGTTTAAGCTCAATATTGATTGAATCAATGGAGATGCATAGAGATATTCATGGGTTTGCTTAGTGTTGAGCTTTCTTCTTATTGCCAACTAAAAAGTTATGCCTTTGCAGGATGTAATAGCCTTTTGGTTAATAACAAAAGGGTCTCTGCTTACTTATGTTATTGCGTGAGGCATTGGATCCCAAAGAGAGAACTCCAAAATGCGAGGCTACATGTTATGGACTAGTATCAGGTTGGGAGACCTCCTGAGAAGCTCCAGAAAGCAAGCCTCGATCACGCTTAAGGTTTGAGATCTGATGATCGGATTTTATGTCTTCCATGGGATAGTATGTTTCTGATGGTTTTCATTTTCTTGCCGCGCAGAGACCTTTTGTGTGCTATGTGGATGATTGTGTTGCTAGCTATAGGAGAAAGGATCATCTCAATAGGCATCTTCTTACTCATAAAGGAAAGCTCTTTAAGTGTCCAATGGAGAATTGCAAGAGTGAATTCTCAGTGTATGGCAATGTCAGTAGGCATGTTAAGAAATTTCATAGTAATAGCGATAGTGGTAAGGACGATACCGGTAATGGCGATAGTGGTAAGGACGATATTGGTAATGGAGAATCTCAACCCGTGGGATGTTCAACTGGTCAGAAGCAGCATGTCTGCAAGGAAATTGGTTGTGGAAAGGCCTTTAAGTATGCGTCACAGCTGCAAAAGCATGAGGATTCTCATGGTAAGTACACCTTTCTACTGTCTGTAGGACACTACTTCTGCTTTCCCTCTAGTTTATGAACCCAGGCATTTGTGAAGACTGCTTAGTAGCTCTGAGCTTTTTACATCTTCTTTTTAAATATTTTGGTAAAACCAAAGACAGTTGTTTCTTAAAACATTGTTATTCATATATATATGCCAATTTTCCGGTCTCTAAAGGTTACTTATGGATTTACATTTGCAGTGAAATTGGACTCGGTGGAGGCATTTTGCTCTGAACCTGGGTGTATGAAGTACTTTACAAACGAGGAGTGTCTCAAGGCACACATAAGATCCTGCCATCAGCACATCAACTGTGAGATATGTGGTTCTAAGCATTTGAAGAAGAACATCAAGAGACATCTACGGACTCATGACGAAGATTCCTCACCTGGAGAATTCAAGTGTGAAGTTGAGGGTTGCTCTTCGGCATTCTCAAAGGTAAAGAAACATCCAGAGCTACTGAAACAAAGTATCGTTTTTCAAATCACAGATGAATATCTTTTAATTACATTACCATGGTTTTGCAGGCTTCTAATTTTCAGAAACACGTGAAAGCAGTGCACGAGGATATCCGTCCCTTTGTCTGCGGATTTCCAGGTTGTGGCATGAGATTTGCTTACAAACATGTCAGAAACAACCACGAGAATTCCGGGTGCCACATATATCCCCGCGTATGTTCAATCCCCAAGCTTGTTTTTGCAACAAACTCAAAAAGAACTAAAGAATCTCACATAAAATTGAATGGTGGTTTCAGGGTGATTTTGTTGAAACAGATGAAGATTTCACTTCAAGACCAAGAAGGGGTGGAGTAAAAAGAAAGCAAGTTACAGCGGAAATGCTGATACAGAAGAGGGTCATGCAGATCTAGGCCTCCTTGACATCTCGCCAGAGCCACCATCTCCGATTTGCTCTTCGGTGAGCCTTCTTGATCAAACCAACCGTACGCGAGCAAAGCTCTCAATCTCTACCACCATTACCGCGCCAAGGATCAAAACTCAGGACACTCCACTCTCAACATGGTCTCGTTACTTTGAACAAACTCAACCGTCTCAAACCTAATGTGCAACTCTTTTGATCTTATATATGATCTCTAAATATCTTTCTTGTAAAGCTGTTAGACACTTTCGAACCCTTTCTTTGTAATGTTTAATTGTTTTTGCAACATTAATCAGTAAACCTGATAAAACAACTTTCGACACTCAAATTTGGATTTATGCATATCATAAATATCCTAAAACAGTCCCCTGCCAAAGTTTCCAGGGATCTCCCTGAGACGGATTTAAAAATAATCTAAGTTCAAACGATATAAAATATTGAAAACCAAAATAATGTAGATAAAGTCTACAATGTTGACAAAAAGAAAGCTTATACAAAAGTCACGTATGATTCCAAATAAAAGTATTTTTGGAGCCCTCAAATTTAATATAAAGTCCGGATTATGAGATAGATGGATGGATGTTTATATCCCTTTATTTTGATGGATGTTTAGATATGCATATCAATTTAATATAAAGTCGGGATTTGAGGGCTCCAAAAATAGTTGATGGACATCAAAATAAAGGGATATAAACATCCATCTATCTCAAAATCAAAGTCGGGATTCCAAATGAATGTTGAAAACCAGATTTTCTAAGATACATCGAACATTTATTATAAGCTTAACTAGTTTAGATATGAATATCAATTGATTTTGTATCGTGAATATATTAAAAACTTACATTTTTCACCACTCGAATGTGAGACCAATGTGGTTCGTAATGACGCTGTAAAAAAAAACACAACTATTTTTATGTAATTTATTATATTTTTATATAGTAATATTACAACTATAAATTCATTATATACTGAACATATCCAAATTGAAAATTTAGCGTTTGTGCGTCATATATCAATTTTAGTATTATACTGTAGTAACATACTTGTCTTTTCAAAATAGAGGAACTTTTTTCTTGGTTGTGACCACCTGTGTTTCTAATGAGACCAATATTAACTCTACTTCGATCACTACGACGACCACGACCACGTTAACTTCTAATTTGCATAATTCGTCGAATGTCAGACAATATGGCTCGTAGTGACGCCGTAAAAAACACAACTATTTTCATACATATTATATATTATTTTATTATTATATACTGATGTTATAAATAAGAATTCATTATATACTGAAAATATTCAAATTTAAATTTAAATGTATGTGCAGTCATCAACAATTAAATATTAATTTTAGTTTATCTATAGTAACGCAACTGTCTTTTCGAATTAGAAAAATTTTCTTCTTGGTTATGATCACTTGTATTTTTAATGAGACCACCACCATCTCGATCTTGACCACCACGACGGCCATTGTCACAGTCAAGGTCAAGACCACAACCACGACCATGACCATTACGTTCGCCACTATCTGGTGTACTCATTTATATTTCGTTAGTTTGTAGATTTTTATTTTGTCCCTCTACGACTGACTCATGAGTCGGTATGACTTCATTCCGTCTATTAAATATTCTCTGAAACATATGTAAATTTTAAATTTTAGTAAATAGTGTATATATATATATATAGAATTTAATTCCAAAGTACTATATTAATAAAAAAATGCAATTATATACGTATGCTTTAAAATTATTCATGTTATCTATTAGCAAATACAAAATATTCTCCAATAACATACATTTTAAAATTCGTAATTAATATGTGACTACCAATATATTATGATGTACTAAAAATTAATAATATCTATAAATGTGTGGTTAGTAAAATATACTTTTTCAAAGGAAAATTAGATTTAAGTTACGAAGATAAATAGATTTGTGATCATCACAATAACTGTTTGACTGTGAAACTAAAGTATAGAAAAACTAAATATTTTTAGTTAGCGAAATAATTCATAATTTAAAATTTGATGCGTAAAAATATTGGAAAATAACTAAATTATAACAGTTTTAAACTATAGTGTATATAAAAAAAAATTTGATAGCCCAACCCAACATGTATATTTTTTTAATATATTTATATGATATAATATAAGAAATTTATTTGAATTATGATTGTTCAAGTAAAGTTTTTAAAGATTTAAAAGATAAAACTTATATAAACTAGAATCAAATTTATGAAAATGAAAAGCATAAAATTTAAATACTTACTGAACGTTGTAGTATTGCCGGAATATGAAAATTACGAGTAGGAAGAGCAAGAACCTATTCGTTTTCAGAAAAAAAAGAAAATATATTAGCATTTCAAATATCTTTAGTGTTTTTGTTTCACCCAATCTCAAGTAAAATTAGTCTTCAATTATACATAAATCCTTACAAAATAATAAACATGAGCAAAACACCGTGTAATCAAGTGTAGTATAAGATGTTATTCATTCATTATTGAAATTTAAATAAATTCAATAAATAAAAATTAAATATATTGGAAAAAGACAAAACAATTCAAAAAGTTAAATTTCGCGCAAAAGTTTAAAAATATAATCTATATATCTCATTCTCTTAAACATTGAAATGTTCGATTTATCACATATCCTCTAGTTAAGATAAAATAGCTAAATTTAATAACCAAACAAAATAACATAAGATAAGACATTTACATAGAGACTCTTGGCTAGAAAAATGAATTGATCTTAAATAGAGATCCCTATAAAATTAGGAAATTAGTTAGTCTTAGTGTAAATTTAATTGAATTTAGTGAAGTATGTGGTTAAAATTAGTCTTTAACCCCAATGAATTGGTGATTGAGCTTTCAAATGCACCCATAAATTGATATAGTTTTATCATTTTATTATAATATTATATAAAAAATTTATACTATGACCCAACAAAAATTATTTTTAGATCTATTACTGTACCTACCTTAATTATATTATTAATATTCTATGTTTTTGAGAAACTGAGTGATAATCGATTTATGATATATTAAACATATCATCTATGTCTTTGTGAAACCAAATAATAGATAAGTTTTTATATTTTCGCGCACAAACAGATAAAACATCTCATTCAAATTTCGCGCGCAAACAAATAAAAATCTCATTCAAATTCCGCGTGAAAATTTAAAACAAAATCTATATATATTCTCTTCATTCGATCATTAACCTTGCAATTGAATCACTCTCTCTTTCTTTTAGTAAAACCATACAAAAAAACTAGATTCAATAACAAAACAAAGAGACTATGAAATAAGACATATATTGATCTTCATATTTCTTGGCTAAAACAAAAGTTTATATTGATCGAAGATAGTTTGTTCGTGTAGTGAATTTTTCAGAAATCAAATGATAAATTTTAATTTAGATTTGTGTTTACATATAAAATCAAAACTCCGTTAAAATATATCATATTCAATGATGGATCTATAATCTATAATATCAATAACAACAAATCACATAAAATCCTGATTATCCAATGGAAAACGATAGTAGACTCTCCACAAATCATCACAAGAACATTAAATATAAAAAATGGAAGAATCAATAGTAAGATTTTGTGCATTTTATATCGAAATTTGAGACTTACCACAAATTTTTTTGGATCAAATTGGGCATGACGATTTGAAGAATCAGACATGTCGAAGACTTAAAAGTGTTTTTTCTTTTATTTTTAGTGTTGTCTGAATCTTAATTTATTGTTAAATTTGTGAAACTAAAGTGATGTAGTAAATATACATGTGTATGTATTTATATTTCTGAGTAAATATGTAAAAAGACGAAAAGAGATAAAACATACATTTTGTATTTAAAAAATAAAGCAATTAAATAATATAAAGTCAGATTATGAAATAAATACTTCCAAAATTTAATATGTACTAGAAATATAAATATTTTGCAGTGCTTTTTCTTTGTTCTTTTAAACAAATGAATCCAATGTGAACAAAAAGAAAACACCTAAATTAAATTATGTAAATTGAAGACTTCAAAGCTTGATTAATAGTTAATGTTCAATTCATATGTTGTGGTGTAATTGTTGAGTATCTTTGCATAAGTATCAAGAGAAAAATAAAATAATTTTCTTTTATATATCATAGTCTTTTTTTCATATTGAGTTCACCATAATTCATATACTAGTTTTTCTTTTGTGTTTTCAAAATAATTTTTTGATATTGGGCAAAATGGTAGTTTACTTATGATGAGTTCACTAGTGCATTTTATCTCACACAATAAAAATGGAAAAAATAAGCAAAAAAATAAAGTAAATTTTACAGTAAGCAAAAACACAAGGATTTTTTTTTAAAGTAAAAATAAAGAAAATAAAGTAAAAATAAGCAAAAATTAAGCATTTTACAGTCCACGTAATATTTCTTTAAAACTTTTTAAAACTTTGAAAGGTTTTTGTTTCCAAAAAAAAGAAGTCCAAATAAAGTAAAACTCATTATTGGGTTTAGAGATAATTTTTTTAATAAATGATAAATATAAAATCTGTTTGTTTAAATGGATATTCTATACTTTTTTGGACAAATAATAATACAATACCTAGTTTTATTTAGTGATTTTTTTTCTTCTGTATTTTCTTTTTGGGTAAAAGATTTACTATTAGCTTTATGTATGAACGACTAAAAAAAAGCTGACCAAAAAAAGTATACAATATTAATTTGATAGAAATAATTTAGTTCCAAAATAAATTTCCACAAGTGTTGACCCCACAAAAAAATACCATAAGCGATTAATTTCTATGTATTACACCAGAAATTATTTCCATATAAAATACTAACTGTTTTTGTTTAAAATTCAAAATTCAAATTCAAATACATTAAAACGAACAAATCTACTACATTTGGAGGAAAAAAATATTATTGAAACGTTTAGAAAAATTACCTGCTACGAACAATTAATCTGGTGTATTAGCCCACTATGAGTAATAAATGGGCTTTGGTTAGTTATAGATTTATCGGATATTGTAACTGAATTTAAACCCAAAACAGGCCCATTTAAGGCCCAATATATATTCCTATAAACCACTAGCAGAAATATCTTAGACAGAAGAAAACTCCTCCGTCCCTAAAACAAAAAGGTGTGGCGGTGAAGAGATCGATCGGAAAAAACGACGGCGGCGGAAGTTATGGCGAACATAGAAGCGGAAGCAGTTGATTTCGAGCCGGAGGAAGACGACCTTATGGACGAAGATGGTGGAGCAGCTGACGCAGCCGATGTTTCTCCACGCGCGGGACTTCCGAGGCTTAGGTCGGCTATCGCCGGAACAAATGGTGAATCATCTCAGAAGAAGACCAAAGGTCGTGGGTTTCGCGAGGAGAAAGATTCCGATCGCCAGCGCCGCCTTTCTTCGCGGGATTTCGATTCACTTGATTCCGATGGTGGTCCTGGCCCGCAGCGATGTAATTTCTCTTGTTCTTCCCTAACTTTTACTCGTTTTCTTTGTTTAGATTCATGTCTGTAATGTGAGCTTGCTTGATTCTTTGCTTCGTTGATTGATTTGTATCAGTGATTTGTTCTAGGGTTTCGCAAAATACCCCTGTGGCTGGGATTTAATTTGACCTAGAAGTTTTTATTTTTATTAGATTGGTTTAGAAGTTGCTTGGGATGTCTTGCTCCTTTTAGCTAAACTAGACCGTAGTGTGTGAGGACTGAACATGGTTTCTTCGAGCAAGAAAAAGTATGAAAATGTTTGTAATCTGACCTTTTATTATACATTGGTTATGCCTTTGATGGTAATGAAGATTTAGAACCGTTGTGGATGATTTGTTTTCTGTGTTTATGTGTAGCCATTGAGGGATGGATTATTTTGGTCACTGGAGTTCATGAGGAAGCACAGGAGGATGATATATCGAATGCTTTTGGTGATTTTGGAGAGATAAAGAGTTTACATCTCAATCTCGATCGTCGTACTGGTTTTGTTAAGGTATGGAGTTTCTCCTTTGTTACTTAGTCGCTCTTGATGGTTTAACAGACTTTTCGTTTGATATAAAGCTATGTTTTCG
The DNA here is from genome assembly GCA_900406555.1 of Pseudoturritis turrita. Classification (NCBI taxonomy): domain Eukaryota; kingdom Viridiplantae; phylum Streptophyta; class Magnoliopsida; order Brassicales; family Brassicaceae; genus Pseudoturritis; species Pseudoturritis turrita. The sequence goes on along the minus strand of OVBL01001057.1, from coordinate 464,969 downwards.
CTATGGTAGATTGCTGTTATGATGGATCTTTAACGTGTTAAATGAATATAATGCTGAGTATCTGAAATGGAGAACGGATATATAATAAGCTAACCTTTAGGATGTTACTCTACTGTTATGATAGATGTAGAAGGTGAAATATTCTGTAAGGTGCAATATTGTTTTATCCCAGATGACACTCCTCTTCCCCAATATATCTAGTTGAGTATCAGAAATGAAGAATGGAAATGATAAGCTGTGTTTTATAGAATGGGAGTTTACGAGTCAATTTTTTTCTTCAGTTTTCGTGAATATCTTATGGAAGTTGTATTGATTTTACCCACTTTGTTTTGTCTTCTTGTTTAGGGCTATGCGTTGATAGAATACGAGAAGAGTGAAGAAGCACAGAGTGCGATTACAGCGATGAATGGTGCTGAGCTTCTTACAAAGAACGTCAGCGTTGACTGGGCCTTCAACAATGGACCTAGTGTTGGATCTTACAGGAGAAAGAACCCGAGGTTTGTATCCTAATCTCTCTTCTGTATCAATGACCAAGTTGTACAATTTGTCTGCTCTTTTGGCGATGTAGCCGAGTGTTGATGCTTAGTATCAAGGGTTATTAACTGCACATGTTTGACTGTAGTCTTAGTATTTAGAGTTAAGATTCTGTATGTCAAATCTTGTAACTGTTGACAAAGTACTCTATTGTCTTAAGCACTTAACCAAACTTTTCTCTACCTTTGTCCTAATGAATCACCTGTGACTTGTCAAGTAGTTTGACCTTTAACTGTTGACATCATTCATCATTTGATCCATTGGGTTCTTCTGGTTTTTTTGTTGGCAGGTCTGGGAGGTCGCAACGCTCACGAAGCCCGAGAAGACGTTACTGATTGTATGATTTGGTTCGAGAGTTGTCTCAACATCTCTCAGTATTTGGGATTCTCTTTCTATCTGTAAGGTACGGATATAAGCCGCGAGTGTTTTGACTCTTTTTTTTTCTGGGTTACGTAGGTTTGGTTGCTTTTATGTTGTTTAATCTTTATGCATTTGCATAGGATTGTCGCGTTTTCAGCACCATGAGATCTGTTTTAATGCTTCTGGTTTGGGAGAAACAAAAAACATTGGCTGAGGAAAGATGCTTTAATTTCATTATCTCTATTGCTTCATATTTGGGTGAAAGAATAGGAAAATCAAATTTTGAAAAAAAGTGATCAATTCATGATTCTCCTAAAAATAGTAAAATACGTATATGGTTTATTAAATAAGAAAATTCGTTGAAGTTTGCTATAATTTGTTTTACATGTTAAATAACTATTCAATATTTCATCAGGCATTTACGTAATTATCCAATCAATCGCATTCTTAAATATGTTAACATAAGTCATGAAAGGTTGATGATTAGACTCGTACTTGCTTCTAACTCACAGGATGCATGATTTCTTGTACGAATTTAATCATCTATATTTTGTGCACCAAGCCAGTGTCGCAACTGTATTATATTTATGTGTGTATATGTCAACCTTGCAATAAAATACATTGTTACCAAGAAAAATAATATATAGCTGAATTTTCTTTTGTACTCGCTTAAAATTTTTAATTGTCAAAACTGTTGGAACAATCATGTAAAGTTGTTGCTTTTTTTTCTCTGTCTTGTAAAATAGGATTGTGCCAAAGTGTTTTGATAAGATCATACCTTAGATTCAGTTGGAATTTAGAATCTGCGTTTCTATCTCTTTTCTGGAAATCTTTTTTCATTCACTTTTTATATTAAAATGTCCGACCGTAACCTATATCTACCAAAACTTCGTGAAATCTAGCTACGTTTGTTTAGTACCAGTTTTTTTTTCCATCTGAAGAAGCCAAGAAAAACAATAGACTATTAGATATAATCGATATAATTAATAAGGTAATAGATCTATAATATACGTTTGTGGTTAAATACTAAAAAAACTCTTTAAAATATAACTCCACCAAGCTAAAGATAACCATAAAGTCATGAAGATAATAAATGGATAGACCAAAAAGAAATAATGAACCATAATGTAAATTAAACTATATCGGTGCCAGCTACCATACATTTAATTCCTTTCCTTTTTCATTTAACACCTGTGAAGACTTGTTTCCCTTTTATTTTATTTTATCAAATTCTCATATTATCAATTCTCTTAATTAGTTTAAGATTTTTAACCACATGATTTGTGAATGGTGAACTAAGAAAATAACCATCGAAAATAAGAAAATTAAGAGAATATCAATGAATAAAAAAAAATAGATTTTTCACAAGTGTTCTGTCGAACTCGAAACTAATTCTAAAACGCTACGTTGTATATAGGAGTGAGCATTAACTGCTCAATATTTTATCTAAATCAAAGTGAAGATATGTAGCCACAAGGATTAAATCTGATCATCCATTATTTAACTAAAAATTGGTTACCTACTAATTGTAGCACGTGTTAAATATATCATACTAAATTTAGTATATTTTCAATATCATGATTACAAACTATGTAATATTTTGTCAAAGACACGAACATCTTAAAAATATGAATTTAACTTCTGTTATTCGTTAACATGGTAACGTCATTAATTACAATAAGTCGGTTAACGTGTTTATCCAATCACGGTATCAAGACTCTTAACCGGATAATAGACTTTTAACCAGATAACAATGTATATAGCACGCTAACAAGACTCTAATTGGTCTGGACCCGAATAAGCTGATGCACATATTACATATTAAGATGGTCAAATTCGTACGATTTTATTTGCGTGATATAAACCCATTTACATCGCTAACTCAAAACTTATCAAGCTTATTAAGTTTGTGATATCAACAAAAATGCCAGCCTCCTCTTACAATGCTGACAACGTTATTAACATGATACTAGAGACAATTAATGTCCCTAATCAGTTTTGTATGGTCTTGATTTATAAATTACCTACTAAATCTGATATATATATATATATATATATATATTATGTAATGGAAATTAATAGAAATATCTGCACATATATAAAGATAATTGGCACGAATTTATTTGCGTGATATATTAATTTTTACGTCGCTATATCGATCCAACGGAATTCTGCTTTATCATGAAAGTTCTCGACCGAGGAATTCCATTTCGGTAGAACTTAACAAGAATACAATGTTTTTGTAAGCAAACGAAAAATGTAATTCCTTTAACTTCCTAACAATGTTATTAGCATGCTAAAATGGTAGTCTAACCAGTAATGGTTAACTTACTCCAATAATGTATATTTTATCTCAATAACTGAATCAGTGATAAAAAAATGTTGTTCAACGTCTGTCATGTTCTTTTTCAAAACAAAAAAACGTCTTTCATATTCGGTGATTGTGGGTTAGAACTGGTTTGATGTGGAATGGTGGACTTTAGCTTCTTGTTACATTGGTAGTGTTTGTCCAAACGGCTAGAAATAGTTACGTTTCTAACTCAAAACTTATCAAGCATATTTAAGTTTTCATAATATTTATGAAAACTTATTAACATGATTTATGAAAATTGGTGAATAACTTATTTAATTTCCAAATAAAGTGTCAGTTTTGAATGGTTTGAGACATAAAAAGTTAGTTTCATTTGGTTAAAAACACATTTAAATTTGCGGTTACTTTGCTAATGACAATATATAGATACACAATTTATTAGCATGATAAATAGAAATGTTAGCAAATAGAAGTGCGATACGTAAGCGTTATAGTAAGTTTTCATAGTATTTTGGTAAAAAACTTTTGTTTTTTTTTTATGACCGCATTAGCTATATATAACACTGCTTATCGCGATATATGTTATGTTAGTTTGATGTATGTTACTAAACCCTTTTGGTTGTGAAATGTAACTCGTCTAAGTTAATAGAATATGGCGAGTTAAATAGTCAGATAAGTGTAGCGTTAGCAGTGGAACTATATGTTTACCATAAATGATCATTTATCTATGCATTACTGTGTCCATATAGCAATCTAACAAATTATGTATCGTGGTATCATCAAAGTCACAAAAAATTATCAGCATACAATCATTATCATCTTGAGACAAGTTGTTTACGTGTTATGCTTAACGTCTAACCACATATTAAGTATTACCAAAAAAATTCCTATTTCTATAACTAGCATAACACACATCAATAATTTTCTAATATAACATATATCCCGATAAGAAATTGTATATCTAGCTAACATATTATTTAGATAATTTTAACATTTAGAGATAACATACCAAAAGATTCTTACTGAAATATATTATTATGGTTACTTATCATACTTCTATTTGCTAAAATTTCTATTTATCATGCTAATAAGTTGTGTATCTATATATTGTCATTAGCAAAGTAACCGCAAATTTAAATGTGTTTTTAACCAAATGAAGCTAACTTTTTTATGTTTCAGACCATTCAAAGTTGTCACTTTATGTTGTTCACTACACATAATTTATACAATATCATGCTTTTAAATATTTAACACTTAATAACGTAATTTGCAACTAACATCAACTTTATCAAGGTAATCAATTTATTGTCTAACCTAGTTGGTTGTAGCGACCAACGGACGCCAAAAACCGTAGGTGAAATCGTCTCCTCATTTTTTCCACATTGCTAGTTCATAGCGATTATATTTATTATTTAAAAAACAAAAGATTTTCTTTATATCTTAGGAAGTAGTCTGATAATTCATTATTACATATCTTATAAGTTACAAAATAGTCCACTTATCATTTATGCTACACGAGTATATATATAGGGATAAAATCAACAACTTTGTGTAAACAGTGACTACTCAATAGTACTTTTGTTAGATACTTAATTTCCATCTTATCCATGGTTACTTTGTGCAATTACTCATTTTTGAAACTTATACCAAAACATCACATTTCTATATTGCTTCTAGTTATAAAAACTACGATAATAATACAAATTTGGTTACCTAAAATGTATTTATATAATTTTATGTATGAACAAACGATAATTTTGAGGGTGAACGAAAAAATTGTCCATAAAAGATTAGTAAATTAAGAAAATAGGACTCAATAAAAAAAATTAAATCATTGACATTTCTCAGACGAAGCTATCCCTATAAGCCGTAATCCTCTGATATATTGAGCATTAAATGCTCGAGATTTTGGCTAATTTGAAGTGAAGATACGCAATCTTCACTATTAATCCTGACCATCCATTATTTAAAGAATTGAAGATAATTAATAAATTGACAGAGAGTAGTGATGATTATAGATATTTCTTTATTTGCGTAAATTGAGTTGCTGAACCAAAGATTCTATATGTTGGAGTAATATGTGTTGTGGAAGGTAAGAATATATGTATTTTCCATTAAAGAAACTTGAAACTTTATTGCTACTGAAAAATCGGTTAGAAATAAAGAGATAGAGAAGCCTACATCGATCGTCAAATGTATTGTGTTTGATGCCTTAATGTTTAATGTTTATCTTGTGACATCGCATAAATAAAAAAGTGAATAACTTATTTATTTTCCAAGTAAAGTGTCAGTTTTGTATGGTCTGAGATACAAAAATGTCAGCTTCGTTTGGTTAAAAACATTTAAAATTGCGGTTACTTTGCTAATGAAAATATATTGATAAACAAGTTAGCATGATAAATAGAAATGTTAGGAGATAGAAGTGCGACACGTAACCGTTATATAATAGATTTCGTAAGAATATTTTGATAATAAACTTTTGGTTTGTTTTATGTAACACGTTAGCTATATATAACACGGCCTATTGTGATATATGTTATGTTAGCTCGGTATACGTTACTCAACACTTTTGGTTGTGAACTGTAACTTGTCTAAGTTAACGGAATGTGGCGAGTTAAATAGCTGGATAAGTCTAACATTAGCGGTGAAACTAGATGTTTACCATAAATAAACATTTATTTATGTATTACCGTGTCCATATAGCAATCTAACAAGTTATGTATCGTGATATCATCCTTAATTAGAAAGGTCACAAAATATTTATCAGCATACAATCACTATCATCTTGATATAAGTTATTTGCGTGCTATGCTTAATATGTCTAACAACATATTCAACGTTACCAAGCAAAAAACCATGTTTCTAGAGCTGTCATAACACACACCATTAACTTATTAACATAACATATATTGCGTTAAACAGTAGTATATCTAGCTAACATGTTATTTAGATAATATTAACGTTTAGATATAACAAACCAAAAGATTCTTACCAAAATCTACTATTGTGGTTACGTATTATTCTTCTATATGCTAACGTTTATACTTATCAGATTAAAATATTGTGTATCTATTTATTATCAGTAGCAAAATAACGACCATTTTTACTGTATTTTCAACCATACCAAACTGACATTATTATCTCTTAGACCATAAAAGCTATGTACATTAATTCACCACAGTATAGCAAGTACGTTTTAGATATTCCCACAATGTAGCAATTACGTTGGTGTGCTAATAATGTTGTTAGCATGCTAATGTAGATACACAACTTATTAGCATAATATATAGATATATTAGTAGAATAAGTGTCATGATACCACTTTAACTCATCTGCATTCTAGACGTTTGCCTTCGTCTTATCTCGATATCTCACCCTTTATTTGTTTATCTTGATATTTAACATCTGACACATTTTGTAGTTAAACCATTTTGTATTAAGCATTAAGGCACCAAATTCATTACAGATGGGGGATACGTGATCACATTCCTAGGATAATTATACATACTAAATAACATTGCAGACTAATTCATATATCTATATCCGAAAGATTAGTGCCATCCTTATTTATTACATATTCGGATCCCGCAGAACGTCGTGCGCATATCGTTGTTATTGTGTCTATACGTGTGTTAATTGGCTAACATTTCCCATCAACCAGGGGGCAAAAATAAAGTATACTATGATGTCTACAGAGATATTTCAACATATGTTGTACATGACGCATAACAACAATATCATGATTTTAAATATTTAGCACTTAACAAACATAATTGACAACTAACATCAATTTTATCAGGGTAATCGATTTATTGTCTAATCTAGTTGTTTGTATGAGTGGAATTTGTTATGCGTTTACTTTGCAAATTGCATTAAGGTCCCCGACGTTGCTAAGTTTGAGAGTAACTCGCTGTTGTTCTTCTTCGACAAAATCATCATCAGATTCACTAGTCTCACGTACTACCGGCGCCGGTCATTCTTGAATTGCTGGAGCAGCCTATAAAATCACAATTTGAAATGCGAGAAATAATCCTGAAAATCGACGCTATTTTCCTAGAGGAGATTCCTGTATGAATGCAATTTCATCATCTTTAAGTGCACTCGTTATTTGTAATGAAATCAAAATTTTTATACATAAGCATCGATATCTGATGAGCAAAGCATTCCAAAAATATTCAAATTACTTTTTGTATACCTTCCACTTCGCAAACACAAACCGGACTTCGCCACGCTTCCAAATTTTTGCGGTCGATCTGCAATTTGCTGCTCTTCCAAATATCTTCGCCAAACTTCACCGAATACAAAATATAGAAGTTTTTGAGGTTGAAGAATTACATGTTCTTTTATAGCGACCAACAGACGCTAAAAACTCTAGAAGAAATCGCTTCTTCGGTTTTTTCCCTTTTACTAGTTTATATCGATTTTATTAAAGATAGAAATCTTCTTTTAAATCCTATTAGATCGTCGGACAATTAATTATTATCTATGTCCAAACTATAAAATAGCCTACATATCATTTAGGTTACACGAGTATACAGATAGAGACAAAATCGACAACTTTGTGTAAACAGTAACTGCTTAATAGTGCTTTTGTCATGTACCTAATTTTTGTTTAATCCATGGTTATTTTATGCAATTACCCTAATTTTAATAAACACTTCTAAATGACAGTTCTCATTTCATGATATTTGTAAGAATTGATTTCAGAATTTAACAGATCTCATGATTTTTTTTTTTTTTGTATTCTTTTATTTTGCCAGACTATCATTATCAATCCCTTATAATAATAACCATCCAAATACAATTTCTTCAATTTCTGTGCCCATTTGTATCAAATCAAATGAAAACAATAATCAATACGGTTATTAGCTCTCCGTGTCGGATTTTCTGGTTAGGGAACATTAAATTAATTATCAAGAACCGACAATAAAAAGTTAGTTTATACTTTATATTCATACGTATACGTCAATAAGTGGGTGGTTAGTTACTAGTACTACACATGGACGATTTGTGAGTTAGACCACCGCCACCTTCACAACTCTCATTCTCTCGTATTTAATGAGCAAAAAAAAAAAACCCTATATTATATACGTCTATATATATGGTTATTATCATATTAAAGCCACCCATTAAATGTGATTAGTTGTTTGTTGATTGTTGCTATCACCTAAAGAAAAAATCTTATACCTACAAACAAAGATTAATCTCTTATCTTTATAATTCCATTTCTCCAACCAATTAAAAAAACTTAGAAGAAGAACAAAAAAAATAAAGTCTCTCTCTCTCTTAGTTCTTCAAACACAAAATGGAACTAGAGAGTACGAGCAATGGTCGGCCATCTCGTCCTCCTCCTCCGCCGCCGCCGCCGGAGATTGGCCGTGGAGCTTACTTGGCATGGGAAGATTTGACGGTGGTTATACCAAACTTTAGTGGTGGTCCGACTCGACGGTTGCTAGATGGATTAAACGGGTATGCTGAACCGGGTCGGATCATGGCCATTATGGGTCCTTCCGGATCCGGCAAGTCCACACTTCTTGATTCTCTCGCAGGTTCGTTTTCATTCTTTGGTAATTAGTGAGTGAAATATTTGATTAGAGATTAGAGATATATAATTATTATTGACCAATTTTACTCTCTTTTTTGGTTTTATTAATTTTACTATTTTAGTACTGATTTTTGTTTTGTTTTTTGAATTAGAAATATTGTACTTCTGTATTCATAAAAAAAAAGTTTTTTTTTGTAATATGATAATATTTTCTTTATAACATCTTCTTAGCTAATTCGATGTTTAAAGTCACTCACAATTCTTGTTTTTATAATTCTTGGTTTTATGTCAGTCATAATTGGTTAATATTCATATGAAAAATATATAAACAAATCAGATCTTAAATCGAATTATACAATTTAATTGTTCCGAATTATTGCATGTATTATAGGTAGACTTGCAAGAAACGTGATTATGACCGGTAATCTTCTATTGAACGGAAAGAAGGCAAGATTAGACTACGGCCTCGTCGTAAGTAATCATCAAAATTAATATCCAAAATTTAATTTCAAGTTATATACTTTTTAATTTTGATTTATAATTTATAATTATGAATAGGCTTATGTAACACAAGAGGACATTTTGATGGGAACATTAACGGTTAGGGAGACAATAACATACTCAGCACATCTAAGGCTTTCAAGTGATTTGACCAAAGAAGAAGTCAACGACATTGTTGAAGGAACAATCATGGAGCTTGGTCTTCAAGATTGTGCAGACAGAGTCATAGGTAATTGGCACTCTAGAGGAGTGAGTGGCGGCGAGAGGAAACGACTCAGCGTTGCGTTAGAGATCCTAACGCGGCCGCAGATTCTGTTTCTTGACGAACCCACAAGCGGTTTGGATAGTGCTTCTGCTTTCTTTGTGATTCAAGCGCTTAGGAATATTGCTCGAGATGGCGGTAGAACCGTTGTTTCGTCGATTCATCAGCCTAGTAGCGAGGTTTTCGCTCTCTTTGATGATCTTTTCTTGCTCTCTGGTGGTGAGGCTGTTTATTTTGGTGAAACCAAGTTTGCTGTTGAGGTAAAAATGAGATCTTTCTTGGTTTTTTCAAGAATCGCGGTTTTCTGCGGTTTTATGATCGCTAAAACGCTAACTTTTTGTTGATGTAGTTCTTTGCTGAAGCGGGTTTTCCTTGTCCGAAGAAGCGGAATCCTTCTGATCATTTCCTAAGATGTATAAACTCGGATTTTGATACCGTTACTGCTACACTCAAAGGCTCTCAGAGGATTCGGGTGAGACATTTGAAAATCTTTAAACTTTGTGAAGTAACACTGCAAAAATGTCGAGTCTTTCGAATCAAGACTTTCATCTTTATTGCAGGAGACACCATCTACATCAGATCCTTTGATGAATCTAGCAACATCTGAGATCAAAGCTAGGCTTGTTGAGAGTTACCGTCGATCAATCTACGCGAAAGCTACAAAATCTCGGATCCGAGAATTAGCTAGCATGGTAAGCAAACTCTTCTCTGTCCCATTCATTCAAGAATCCAGACAAGTGTGTATTGAAGATTTCTCTGTTCTGTGTTTGTTTACAGGAAAGACATCATGAGATGGAAGTGAGAAAGGGAAGCGAAGCGACTTGGTTTAAACAGCTAAGGACTTTGACAAAGAGATCATTTGTGAACATGTGCCGCGATATTGGATACTACTGGTCAAGAATTGTGATCTACATTGTGGTATCGATCTGTGTCGGGACAATCTTTTACGATGTAGGACATAGCTACACATCGATCTTGGCTCGGGTTTCTTGTGGTGGATTTATTACCGGTTTCATGACTTTCATGTCCATAGGAGGGTTTCCTTCTTTCATTGAAGAGATGAAAGTGTTCTATAAAGAGAGATTGAGTGGTTACTACGGCGTTTCGGTTTATATCATATCGAATTACGTCTCTTCTTTCCCGTTCTTGGTAGCGATTGGGCTCATCACGGGGAGCATTACTTACAACATGGTGAAATTCCGTCCCGGGTTCTCGCATTGGGCTTTTTTCTGTCTCAACATATTCTTCTCTGTCTCAGTCATTGAGAGTCTCATGATGGTCGTGGCTTCTCTTGTCCCAAATTTCTTGATGGGTCTCATCACAGGAGCTGGCCTCATTGTAAGAAACACCTTACCTCTGTTTCAAGATCCTCTGTTTTTTTTTTTTCTTTTTCTTCTTCACAAGCTCATAAGCTTATATATGGTGTTCTTGATTCTGTTTTTTGACAGGGTATCATCATGATGACTTCTGGATTCTTCCGTCTGCTTCCCGATCTTCCAAAGATTTTCTGGCGCTACCCGATTTCCTTCATGAGTTATGGTTCTTGGGCAATTCAGGTACTCTCTTTGCTTTATTCGCAAGAACCATTCGATACAACTATTGAAGAGTTTAGCTTGTAAATATTATGAATCTCACATTGAAAAGAATATGATACAAATCGAGTTTATAAGAGTCCGGAACAATTCTGCTCATTGTCAATTAGTTTTGATACGGAAACTCATTAATCTTTTGTATCAAAGCCCATAAGTTCCAAATAGTTATATGATAATCGGATCCAAGATGCATATTAAACTTAAGGGACTTTAACGGAAAAAAACCTCACGTATAAGCAGATCCATTTTAAACTCTCAACTAAATTTTTAAATGAAATTTAACCAATGGTCATTAAGTATATAATGGTCATGGACCAGATTCACTGTTAACACGTTGTACATGTCCTTTTTTTCTTTTACCGCAGGGAGCATACAAGAACGATTTTCTTGGTCTAGAGTTTGAGCCTATGTTCGCGGGAGAACCCAAAATGACAGGAGAAGAAGTGATACAAAAGATATTTGGAGTTAAAGTCACACATTCTAAGTGGTGGGACTTATCAGCGATCGTGTTGATCCTTGTATGTTACCGCATTCTCTTCTTCATAGTCTTGAAGCTTAAAGAGAGAGCAGAGCCGGCTTTGAAGGCGTTACAAGCGAAAAGAACGATGAAGAGTCTTAACAAGAGACCTTCTTTCAGGAAAGTCCCATCTCTATCTTCATTATCTTCAAGGAGACACCAACCTCTACGTTCACTTTCTTCTCAAGAAGGTCTTACCTCTCCAATCAATTAAACTATATCAATATTTGTGTATACACTTTGTTTCTTGATTTGTTTTGCACATACAATAGTTTCAACATTTATTAATATGTATCAGCACCTGATGATTCTATGATTCACCATTGTCATTTGTGGAGAATAAACATAATATTTTGATTATATAATTTCAGAGAACAATACAAAATATAAATAAATCTTCTTATACATTTATTATATTTATGAATGGACCGAGTATTAAGGTCTGATTATTACAACAGTATTAACAATGCATACACAGCACATAAGCTTTAATTAGTTAAAAACATAAACAACACATATAGTAAATTATTATTATTATTATTATTATTATTATTTTTTTAATTTCAAAAGCAAGCTCATTCCCTCTCTCTCCTAATTTTATTTTCTCTCTGTCTTCTCTCTAACCTTCCGTCTTCTTCTTGTGTTCCGGTGACCGGCGTCCGGTGGTTCCTTTAGCACCGACGCCGGTAAGCTCTCTCTAGTTTATTTTGGTTTAAGTTTTCCTGCTTTTGTTTTTAAGTTCTGGGCTATGGTAGGGGAAAGAGGAGATCGGAACGGATCGTCTTTGGATCTCAGATCTGGATCAAGCTTTTGGCTCATTTGAAGTTAGAGGTGTCGGCACATCTCACCATCGGTGCGGTTTGCCGGATCGCTGAAGATTTCAATTTCAGATCTAGATTTGAATCGGTTTGTTTCTATCTCCTTTTGTTTTAGTTTATGAAGATCGCCGTTGTTCTGCTTGTGTTTCACCTTTTGCTAGCCGGAGCTATGTTTGGCCCTTAATCGGATCGATCCGGCTCTCACAAGTTGTGATGGTTGTCTCCGATGGACGGTTCTTGCAGCCTCCTCCACTAGATCCTCTAACATCAAGATCCGGTCGAGATCTTTGCTGTTTTGCTCCCTTCTTTCCGGTTCGACTCAGTTTCGATAATCCGGCATCGGTACAGTAAGTCGGCTTCTCTGCATCACCATCCATTGGAAGCAATTTATAATTTTCGAAATCTCCTTATTTCAAGAGAGGACTCTCACTTCAAAGGATGTTTCGAAGGCGTTGGGTTTCTCGGTGTTTTTGTTTGTTTTTTGTTAGTTTTTAGGTCCGGTGTGGCGTTTTTAGGGTGATTAGCAGTGATCGGTGCTTTCTTTGTCTTGTGTTTAAACTCCCTTGTTTGGGCTATGTTTCTAGGCAAATCTTGTCTTCCTCCGGCTATGATTCTGGGGAAACCTTGTCTTCCTCCGGCTATGCTTTTGGGATTGTTTCTGCAATCATCGACTTTGTATTTTACCAAGTTTTTAAATTATCATAATAAAAATCTAGATGACAAAAAAAAAAGTAAAATTTTATTTCTAAAGGTAAAAATCCAATAATAATGAGTGAATCCAAAAATGTCTATGTAAAATTATTTGTGCAGCTACTAAATAAATTAACAAATTTTCTTTTTTTTGGATTCTTGTCATCTAAATTTAGACAAAATTAGGGGAATTTTTTCAAATGAACAAATGACAAAATAGTACCGAAAATATTTTCAAATGAAATTTAGTTCACAATTTTATTGATGATATTTTTCAAGATATTTCATTTCTTAAATATGTAGATGGGCTATGATTATAATGATTAACACGTTAGATGATATAATGTAAATTTTTTTTTTCTGTCGTATATTATATCATTCAGAACTTAATTTGAATTATTATTTTATTATCAATAACAATCTAATCATTCACAACGAACGAATTTAACTTTTTTATAGCAATTAGAAACACGACGAAAAATTCTAAAAACGACTTCACAATGGACAATTATACCCATACCACAATAATCTACCATTGACGATTCTACCTACATCATGCTACAATGGACATTTTTACCTTTAACACATATGACCACAATGAATGGTACTATGATATTTGGTGTTTTTACACCGTTTTGGATTTATATTTTCATCATTTTCACCATCTTTTGTGTCACATTTGCACCATATTTTAGTCTTTGAGTCTCATTTTAGTTTTCACATGCATTTTAGAGTTAGGATTTGTGTTTGTGCATTTTGGTTCTTGTTTTGGTTTGATTTAGGTATCTTTGGAGTTATTGGAGCTATGTGGATGCATTGGAGGCTTGGGAGAGACAATGGAGATGGAAGGATTGGTAGAAAATGCTAAGGAATGAAGATTTAAGTGAAGATGCACTCACACTCGGTTTTGAAGCCAAGTGGAGCTACACCGAGTGTGGAAGCAAGAAATTTGGCTCTCCGGACGTTTTACACTCGGTTTTGAAGCCAAGTGGAGCTACACCAAGTGGGCATGCACACAGTTGACTTTTTCATATTTCATTGATTTTTGCCTATTTGACCCGGATCCAACCCGGTTTGTCCCCGGTTGACCCGGATACGTTTTTAGGAGTATTTATATGTTTTAAGACCAAAAAAATACCTAAGTTTTCTTCTCTTTAGAGTTGGTTTTAGATCTAAACTCTTTTATTGATGTTTTGGATTAATCTTCAACATCTCATGCCACTTTAGAGAAGGATTCTTCAAATTTTTTTCCCTTATCTTTTTATTTATGCATTTTTATTACGTTTATGTCTTTTTCTTTGTTCTTCATCATGTTTAGCACTTAGCTTTTAGTTGGATCATGGATTAGGCTAGATTTTGATGAATTGATGGTTACATGGTGATGATTTAGGTTGCATCTTGTTAGATCCTTCATTTAGGTTGTTCTTAATGCTAGTTTTGAGTTGATCACTCAAAATCTAGAACTTAGGCATTTCATGCCCGGAAGGTGTTTGTGAAAATGCTTGAACCAAAAATTTTATGAGCTTTACATATCCTAGCCAATGGAAATTGATGATTAGGATGTTTAGTGAACTAAGTGAAATTGTTTTTTAATGCTCATTGATTATGTGATTACGAACGAAAGTTTTTGTTAATTACTTAATTAGTGAAGTGATTAGTGCCATGGAAGTGAATTAGTCATAATTGTGAATTTCATGTTCTAGAATGGTACTTAATTCAATTGTTATCATCATTGTTTGATTGTTAGTTCATTTTTTGATAGTTAAACCCATGGTCCAATGCTTTTATCTTGTTTATCTTCTTGCATTTCGATTTCTTGCTTTTATTAGCTTTTAAACCAAACAAAAATCCCAAAATATTTGCTTTAGATTAGTTTGTTTTTCGCATCTCTAGTGTGCAAGTTTTAGTCCCTTGGGATCGACCCTTAAGTACTACCTCGGTGTACCATGCACTTGTGGTTTTATTTGAGGCTTTATAAATGTAAAGGTTAAGCGTCTAGTTGGATCTTTGCTCTCTAGCAAAGGTAAAATTAGTGTGCATCAAGTTTTTGGCGCCGTTGCCGGAGAATTTAACTCTTTTATAGCAATTAGAAACACGACGAAAAATTCTAAAGACGACTTCACAATGGACAATTATACCCATACCACAATAATCTACCATTGACGATTCTACCTACATAATGCTACAATGGACATCTTTACCTTTAACACATATGACCACAATGAATAGTACTACATGCACTATACTAGAAATCTCCGATAATTTTGCCTACAATAATTTACATACTCGCATCATCTATAATCGAATCTCATACTTAACGTATAAGCATTAAATAAGCCATTGAATCAAAGAGCTTTTTTCTTGTAGTGCTTGGTTAACCATTAAATCAAAGGCTTTCATTGTTGTAAATCTCTAAGATAAAATGGTGAAAAATGAAAATTCATTTGATAACTTGATGTCTATAGAGAAACAAATTACTTATATGATCATTTCTTGCCCAAAGAAACGAATCCTTCTGATCATTTCCTACAACGTATAAACTCGGGTTTTGGTACCACTACAGCTAAACTCTGAGGATCACAAAAGATTCAGCTGAGAAACAAAGTTATTTTCAGCTTTAAACATTTTAATAAAACAAATATGATCCGCAAACATAAAATGGGAAATTTTCTGTTCTGAAGCTTTAGGATGAAATGAAATGTTACCTGCTTCATATCTAGATAGAAGAAGCTGAGAGAAGACCTCCATTACTAAGACAAAAAGATAAGGGGAAAGGGGATCTCCCTGCCTTATTATTTTAGTGCTTATGAACTCACCACCAGAAACCACATTTACGGAAATGGAGAAGGATGGCGTAGTAATTAATGCATTGAGAGATCCAGTTTATGTACTCCTCAGGGATATCGATAGATCTTAGTGTAGCCAACATGAATTCCCATCTCACTGAGTCGAAAGCTTTCCTTAGGTCGACTTTCAGCATTGCCTTAGGTTCTGCTCTCTTCCTATTATATCCTTGAACTAAATCTGTTGCCAAGAGTACATTTTCTGCTAACAATCTACCAGGTATAAAAGCTGATTGAGAGTAGGTGATTACCTCAGGTAGGATTGCCTTTAATCTGTTAGCCAAAAACTTTGAGATGACTTTGTAGACTCTGTTTAGGCAAGAGATTGGTCTAAAATCCGTTGCACTAGAAGTATTTGGTATTTTTGGAATAAGAACCAGAGTGGTTGCATTCCACTGATGTAGAATACGGCCAGAATTGAAGAATTCTACTACAGCATCTGAAACCTCCTGCCCAACCACTTCCCAGCAAGCTATGAAGAATTTTGCTGAATAGCCATTAGGGCCACTTGTTTTGTTCCTTGGTAAAGAGAAGAAAGCAGCCTTGATGTCTTCTTTTGAGAAAGCCTTGGTCAAATTTCTTTGCTGGTTGAGAGAGCAACTGAAAGACAGTAAAAGATGTAGGTCACTTTGCTCTAATAAGGGAGGATCAGCAGGACCCCCTAACAGAGTAGAGAAGTAATCTAAGCACTGCTCTTGAATTCCCTGCATAGAATCAATTTTATTTCCACAACCATATACCAGAAACTGAATATGGTTGAGCGATCTTTTTGTCGACGCCATTTTGTGGAAATAAGCAGTGTTGCTGTCCCCTAGGCCTAGCCAAGTAATTTTTGATCTTTGGCAAAAGAAAGCTTCCTCTGCCATAGCAAGTATTTGCCATTTTTCAAGAGCCCTCAACTCAACCTCTGCATTTGCCGGGTTAGGAGTTGATAGCATTTTACTCTGACTTCTCAGCAAAACCTCATGAGACTCCTTTACTCGTTTTTCCAAATCTGAAAAGTTACTCTTGTTAAGTTCTCTGATGGCTGCCTTCAACAGCTTCAGTTTTCTGGATACTATGAACATAGCAGAGCCTACCACATTAAAGGTAAACCATTGGTTGCGGATTACATTTTAAAAGTCAGCATTCTGGAGCAGGAAATTATAGAATTTGAAAGGCTTACGATGCTTCTGGCTTTGTGGATTCAAAACCACAGTTAAAGAAGCGTGATCAGAGAAATCCGGACTTCCAAAAGAGGCCACCGCTAAAGGAAAGCTGTCAATCCAGAGATCATTTACAAGAATCCCGTCGAGCTTCTTTGCAACTGGCCTAGTCTTATTCTTATTCCACCAGGTGAAAGTGTTACCTCTGAAGTTGAGGTCAGAAAGATCAACTTCAAGTAGGCATTGTCTAAATGCTCTTGTTCTCTTATCAACTTTCCTGCTTACTGCCCTTGAGTGCTCTGAAGGATGCAATACTTGATTGAAGTCACCAAGGACCAGCCACGGTTTCCCATTCAGAATCAAGCTTGAAGAAAGGTCCATTAGTTCCTCCCATAAACCAGTCCGTGCCACAGCACAGTTTGATGCATAAACAACTGATATAACCACCACTTTCTGAGAATCCGGCCACACCACCTCACAAGTCACCATCTGCAGAGATTTTGAAATCACCACTACTTTGACACTCAGATGCCACACCACCCATATCTTACCCAATTCAGAGAAACCGTAATTATCTTCAAAAGACCATCCTGGAAGCATCCCATTAATAAACTTCTTATTTTTAGGCTGCTTAACATGTGTTTCTACTAATCCACCGAAAATAGGTTTATTATCCTTCACCCACTTCTTGAAACCACTACGACGGCTATAACTATTAAAACCACGTACGTTCTAGCAAAAAATGTCCTTAGACATAAAATTAGATGGTTGTGGGGCTCCTGCCCCTAGTACCCACAGTACCTGATTTTTGCTTCCTAGATTGCCTTACAATAACTTTTCTATCCTCAACTATTTGTCCCTCTTCCTCGTCAGAGTCAGTGGAGTCAATATCGGAGGAATCCTCTTCTACCTCTGAAGAGTCACTGCCGGGAACCACTACCACTGGCTGTTTCACTAGCTTCTCATGATGATTTATTTGTGGCTCACTTGTTTCTCCGGTGGTAAAGTCATTAGTGTTACTCAACTTTACCTCCTTATTTGTTGTAACCTTGATGGTTGAAGCAGCTTGTGGAGCCTTACTGAGAGTAGAGACTTCAGACCAAATCATTTCTTTTGACTTTGATCTATTTCTCCTAGTTTTCTTACCTTTTCCATCCACTGACCTTTCCCTTGGGCATTTCCCAGATCCATGGTTTATAGACTTGCAGACTTGGCAGATTTTAGGAGCCTGCCTACATCTCTTGGTGCTATGGCCTATTTCCTTGCAATGCCCACATACTGGAGGCATCCACGGACTTGAAACCAGCACTCTACAAATCTCCTCTGAGTCAAACTGCACATTCACCGCTTCAGGAAGAGGTTTCCTAGGATCAATGATCGTTAAAACTTTTGCAACCTTCAGATTTGTCTTATTTGCAGTGGTGGGATGGAGATACTTGGGGTTCACCAACCAACCCTGCTATATGTTCAAGACCTTCATCATTGAAGAACTGAAAGGGAACCTTCCTCAGCTCTAGCCAAATTGGAGCAGATGATAACTCAGGCTTAGTCGGAATCACTCATGGTTCCCAATTAGCAACAAACATCGTTTGCTCTTCTATCTGCCAAAGCCGTTGACTAACCACACGGTTTCTAGTGAAAGCATTTGGGTTTCTCAAAAGGAATGAGTTACCTTCCATTTTCGAAACTGATACATCTCTGTACTGTCTACTCCATATGCCATTCATAATACTGTGGATTATTCCTTGAGAGGGAGGATCAGAGTAAAATTGTCCCAATACGAAACAATCCCACGATTTCCTATTTTTTTCTATCACGGAATTCGGTATTTTCACGCACGCTTCTCCTGAAGGCAAAGTGAAAGCTTCGCCCTTCTTTTGAAGCTGCTTTGTAGTCCCCTTGACTAAAGAACACCATGAATTTGCTGCTTTAACCAGAGATTTCACCTGAGAGCCAGGGATAGACTCTTTTGCGGCTTTGTCAGAGAGTACTTGTACTTGTGGAGTTGACTTGATTGCGACTTCTTCAGCCACTATCTACTGTTTTGTTGGTTCTGGATCTGCCGTAAGCACAACGATCACAGGAGCAACACTTAGGTCAGATTTGGGATCGAGTTCCTTATCCGAAGTATCTGTCAGAGGAGATGTGTCCAAATCAACCTCTGGGAGAGGGTTTTGGGAGCAAAGTATCGGCGGAGTTACCTGAATCGAATCAATTTTTCCATCAGATCTCGAGCTCGCCGAAGGAGATATCGAGTGAGAAGAAGTCGAGACTAATTTTTTAGGTGGGAATCGAAGCTTTGCGGATTTCTTTTTCTTCGTCATGGGACCTGGAAACGGTGGAGATGGCTGATTCTGGCGCCGTAGGAGACGCCGGCGAACTGAGGCAAAATATGACACTTTATCGCAATCGAAATCGCCTTTATCGAAATTGCCTTTTCGCCTCCCATCAAAGAATATATAATGATATTCTTTGATGGGAGTGCTTCTTCATTACATGGCATAAATGAATGTATGGATGATTTTGCTAGTTGGTCTGGTCTGCAAATGAATATGGCTAAAACAGAGTTGTTCCATGCTGGGTTGAACACCAATGAATCTGCTGTTATTGCTACTTATGGATTCCCCATTGGTTCTCTTCCAATTAAGTACCTAGGCTTGCCTCTAATGTCTAGGAAGCTGAGAATATCGGATTATGAACCCCTCTTAAGCAAGTTAATAGCTAGATTCAGGACATGGTCAGTTAAAGCCTTATCTTATGCTGGTAGAGTTCAGCTATTAACTACTGTGATCTCTGGGACGGTGAATTTTTGGATGTCCACATTCATTCTTCCGCAGGGCTGCATTAAAAAGATTGAAACTCTCTGTTCTAAATTTCTTTGGTCTGGTGACATTGAAAGCTCCAAAGTGGCTAAGGTGGCTTGGTCTTCTGGCTGTCTTCCCAAAAAAGAAGGTGGACTAGGACTAAGACGATTCTCAGTTTGGAATAGGACTCTATGCCTATGCTTTGTATGGCTTTTGTTCTCTGACAGTCACTCATTGTGGGTGGCTTGGCATAGGAAGCATCATCTAGAAAACAAAAGCTTCTGGGAGTTGGTGAATCAGATCAGGATTCTTGGACTTGGAAACAATTGCTCAAGCTTAAACCGCTTGCGATGAGGTTTGTTAAGGGAGTGCTGGGAAATGGTTGTAAGATTCTGGTTTGATGTTTGGACTCCTCTGGGACAGCTTATTAACTACTTAGGAAATTCAGGTCCAAGAAATACTCGAATCCCTCTTCAAGCAACTGTTGCTAATGCTTGTTATGCTCAAGGTTGGAAACTGGAATCTCCAAGATCAGAAGAAGCACTGACGCTCCACACCTATCTCACTATGGTTACAATCCCAAACGCAAATCTTCCAGAGGACCATTTCGTGTGGTATGCTGATGGCGTTAGCAACCCTTGTTTCTCTTCATCATCTACTTGGGAGGTTTTAAGACCAAGGGCAGACGTAAAAAGTTGGACGAAATTGATTTGGTTCAAAGGATCGGTTCCTAAACACGCTTTTACAATGTGGACAGCAAATCTGAATAGATTGCCTACTAGAAGACTTGCTTCATGCGGTTTGCCGATTACTACACTATACTGTCTTTGCTCAACTTTAGATGAAACAAGAGACCATTTGTTCTTGAACTGCGACTACAGTAATGAGGTATGGAGGCTTACTCTTACAAGGCTTGGACCTCCACAACATATGATCACAACTTGGTCTGAACTGCTATCATGGATTAAAATGAGCTCCAAGGGGGCAATGTTGCCCCCTCTCTTCTTAGGAAGTTGGCAGTTCAGGCAACAATCTTTCATCTTTGGAAACAAAGAAACAACATTCTCCACAACCAGATTTCTATCCCGGCGATTACCATTTCCAAAGGCATTGATCGAGAAATTCGTATCACGATATCATCACGAAGACATAGAAGACAATTCCGTGACTTAATGTTCATATGGCTTAGATGACCACGATGGTTATTTTACCTAAAAATGTGCATCATTGTTTTTTTTTTTTTTTGCCAAGGCTGCACAATAACTAGATTATACTTTTTTGTAAAATCTCACTTTCATTTAATAATGATATTCATATTTTAGAAAAAAATAAAAAATAAAACAAATATGTTTTTATCTATAATTGTAGAGAACAATACCAAATATAAATAAAAGTTATTTGCCTTCTCTTGAATTAGACATTAGTCACATTACATCCTTGGTTAGGCTTGGTTATGCAAACGTGGTAACGATATCAAGTTAGGACACGTTATAGTTTTTTGAGATGTTATACTTAGCAAGAGTATAATACAAGAACAATACAAGCTTCATATACATTTTATTTATTTATTTATGAATTGACCGAGAATAAGGTCCTATCATTACAACAGTATTGACAATACACAACACATGGGCTTTAATTAGTTAAAAACATAAACAACACATATAGTACAATAGTTATTAGATTCGAGGTTGGTTACAAGGAATTGATTTAGATCTATCACTTCCCCTTATTATCCGATGAACTTAGAGAACCATTTGCCAGAATCTTTTTCTCTTCGATCAGCAGGATTAGTGAAATTGACCCAATTCATACCAAACCGGAGAGTGTAACCATTTCCGAATTCGTAATTGTCCATCAATGACCATGCAAAATATCCTGCTACGTTGCATCCATCTCTATAATATATGTTGATGTATATATTAACATCTACAATTCTCAAAAGAAGTAAATCAAATAAATACGAATTACGAATTATAACTCACGCAATGGAGCATTTAAGACACGAAAGATGGCTGCAATGGTTTTGAATTCGTCCATTATCGGCAAGAGCATTTGCAAGGGTTAAGTTTCCAAAATCAGCAACTCCTGAAAAAATTCAACACAAGATTTTATAGTTTATATGTTTTTATTGGTTAAACATATATATTTGAATGCAATATAAAATGTGATTTGTACGAACCGTTTTCGGTGATGTAGGTAAGTGGGTTTTTGTAGTTGTCTTTGATGTGATTTAGAATTTTACGGAATCCTGGAGGATAGTAGACGAAGCTAGGAGCTTGAACACCAATAGGTACTCCATTGCGATAAACTGAAACCAATTATAGAGAAAAAATGAGTTTAGCTATCTAAAATATATAAAAAAAAAATACGACAAAATCAAAGTTTTACATACATCCAAGAGTAACTCGTGGATCGGTTAAGGCGTTAGGTTGTGACGGAAGAGGAGGAGGTGCGTCGGTTGCATATTGTGTAACGTAATAGTTCAACCCTAGAAAATCAAGTGATCCTTTAACTAATTCTGATTCTTGAGGTGTGAATTTTGGCAATCTATCTCCAACCATCTCTCTCATTATCTTTGGATACTCTCCGTACACCAATGGATCCAAAAACCTTCATATATGTGTAAGAACAAGTTTTCTAAATTAATATTGGAAAGTATGTTTGTTACAAAGGTTTTATAACCAAAACTTTCTATATGTGTATAAGATTAATTGAGAATATATATACCATCCGACGAAGAAATCGAATGCTCGTTTTGCAGCAGTCTTGTCGAGATTGCTAGTTTCGTTTAATGGGGTGAACCATCTCCCGATCAAAGTCGTTCCTATCTTACCACCTTGAAATTTCTGCATGCACAAATATTTTTAGATTATAGATTACAAATATATACCACATTAAAAACAAAATTGATCTCGGAAAAAACTCATGATAGACTTTGTATACAAACCTGATATCTTTTTCGGTATAAAGATACAGCTTGTGCATGAGCTAGAAGTTGGTGATGTGCAACTATATAAGGTTCGGTTCCAGAATCTCCTCCAAATTCACAGCCAGTGCACCGTCCTGGCGGATACGATCCATCTCCATAACCTTTGCTTGCGAGAGAGTAAGGCTGGTTTAAAGTGATCCAAAATTTGACTCTGTCTCCAAATCTTTGGAATAGAAGCTCCGCGTAGTTTTTGAAATCCTCCCTGTTCATGTATCATACACATTATGTATAGATATATATAGATCTTACATATAAAAACTAATCCAAAGAAAAAAAAAGTTTAGGATAAAAGTTTATTAATACACTTACACTATACGTGGACTTAAGAAGCCTCCGTATTCGTCTTCTAAAGTTTGGGGAACATCCCAATGAAATATAGTCACATATGGTTCTATGCCTGTATATATTCACGTAAGTTAAATGTCTATATCAATAATATAAATGTATAATATGATTAAGTACTTAAATTTGGTATTTACCATTTGCTTTTAACTCGTTAATGAGATTGTTGTAGTATGTTATCCCATTTTCGTCCACTCCTCCACTTAGTCTTCCCTCTAATAATCACAAATTCAGTTGAGTCATCATAGAATGAAAATTTTCCTTTGAGCAAATATTAGATGAAGTCATCATGAGGAAAAAGAGATATGGTTTTTTTGTATTTACTTGGTAAGACCCTCGACCATGCTATTGAGAGTCGGTATGCTTGAACATTCAATCTTTTCAGTAATTTGACATCCTCCTGTTCCAAAATTAAAATAAAATTTCCAAAATGGAATAAATATCATATAAACATACATTAATTCATCATTGATATATAGCCTCTCACCTTGTAAAGATCATACGAATCACAAGCAAGATCTCCTGAACTACGATCTGGAACTTTTTCTGTACATAACAAACCATATAATATGAGCATGACCAGTGTTTTCTAATACATATACACTTTCCCATACATCAAAATCCATGTTAATAATACGGTGAATGATGTTTATGACCTGGATATCTATGAGTGTAATAGTCCCATCCATTAAGTGCTCTATGTGCAGCACCTTCAATCTGGTAAAACAAATAAAAAATCATATTGGATATCATAAAAAGTTATACGGCAAATGTTATAGCTAAAAATAATATATACCTGGTATGCAGAAGTAGCCGCACCAAAAGTGAAATTCTTTGGGAATCCAGTTCGGTTGAATGTAAGAGTATTGTCGCAATTGAAGGGTTCTTTAGCTTTGCATTCCGGATTGCACACATTTTGGCTGTTCGAAACGACAAAGAGAACGACGAGGATGGCTAAAGAGTAGTGAGCTTTTGGAATTGCCATGGTTGAGAGATTTGTGTTTTGTTTAAGGGTTAATTTGATGATGATTAAATGATGAACTTGGAGGGGTTTATATAGAAGGGTTTGAGTGCATGGGACTTTGCATGGAAATTGAAGTAAACTCGTTACGTATATTTGCATTCAATTTGATCCTCCATGTTCTCCACCTCGCTGTCTTGTTTTCTTAAAAAAGGAAAATACATCTAATCAAAAATTGAATTATCCCTAATGAAAAATTAGGCAGTTTGAGTTTTACGGCATATTATAACTTCACACGATATATACCTGTACAGGTCTGCGTGAGGATATATGTTCCTTAACTAGAATGTATATGCAATTTATTAATTTAATCAAAGTTACAATTTATGTTCTATTCATTTTTATAATAATTATACCGTTGTGAAATTGGTTGGAGTTTGAAGTTTAGTGTCCATTATCATTTAGCATATATTACAATAACTTATATTATTCGTGAATGCAGCAACCATAGTTCCATAAGTAAACTATGACTTGTCTCATTGACAAGAATCAAATATTAAATTCCAAACCCTATTTTAAGGAACAATACAAACCTATATATTCATATCAATTAAAATGATATTGCTAATGATAGATTATTCTTATAACATGTACATGAATTATTCTAGTATCATATATTATTGGGGATAAAATAGAAATAAATAGTTGAATAACAAGTTATTGCAATTATGAAAAATTATTTATCTTTGTTTATAAAGGTAAATCATGATAAAAATGTGTGAAAAAAACATTTATATATAAAATTATGTGTGAGTAAATTCTAATTTAAATAATGATTCAAGGAAAATTTTATTAAAATTATTTTTTGGAGGTTTTTAATTGTTGATATTGAAGTTTACATAAATCTATTAAAATTTAGGAAAAATTATGAAATGGAAGAATTTAAGATTTTATCGGATAAACTGTTAATAGTGGTATATTTTTTGGTATAAGAGTGGTGTATTCAATCAAACATTTAGAATGATTTAAAAAAAAAATCACATGAGTTTTAAAAAATCTTCTAAAATATGATGTTATGGTTGTATTTGTATATAACTGTGTTTTAAAATCTAATTAAGGTTGAATCAAAACACGGTTTACAGTTGAAATGTAGTAAATATAACGAAGGTTGTCAATTCAATATTTACCATAAATATATACAATATAGTACAGAATGTTTACTTTCATTTCTCTCTTTATTTATTTCATTTCTCATAACCAAAAGAAGCTTGACTCAGACAACATTTTTGTGTTTGCATTCTTTATCCCTCGTGCCTTCATTCTATTAATTAATGAAATTTCCTTATTTTTTTATTAATATAAAGTGTCTATTTTCAATTAAAAATTGACAAATTGTGGAGATCAACATGGTTTCCAGAAAAAGATTTTCGGGAAATTTAAACATGGATTCCACATTTTATCTTTCACCCCTTCCAAATAAGCCGTTGATAATATTAAACGCATATAGCGTTTAATGCGTAAATCACTCATTCCAAATAAAGTTGAATTAGTGATCATGAGTATTCACTTTCAAAATCATTATTACATCACCACCCACTTGGTAATGATTTTTTGATTGCAGAAGAAATGAACACTTAGTACGTTACACTGATTATATAGCTTTAATTCTTGTTTGACGTACAAATAAAAAAAGATTCAAACGTTGTAATTTTGAATGTGTTGATTGGTACTATATGAAATTAAGCATTTTTTTTTGGGTCACAAATGCATTTCATTATTGATTACATAAATACATTATCTGTATCAATAAATCAATAAGGAACAGAAATGCCGATAAAAGAGAAGAGTGTATTCCTAGTACGTGCAGTCCTCGCAAGCAAATCAGCTCTCTTATTCCTCTCCCGTTGCCGGTAGATAAGGTCAAATTCGGGGATGATTCCCTGAGTACTGCTAACTCACATAATTCCGGTTGAAAACCGAGCCAAACGTGCGGTGATGTCACCATACTTATGACCAGTTCTTTGGAGTCCGTTGCAAAGAGGGAGAAAAACTGCCGTTTCCGGATCAAACATTGCATTGCCCATATAAGCCCATGTAACTCAGTGTGTAGTGGAGAGAGGCTCCTCCGGTTACCTTGGAGCCCCACCAGGTCTGTAGTGCCATCCTGTAGTTGTAGCACCCAGCCCACCCCACCAGTTGCTTCATCTGTCTTCCATGACCCATCCACAAAACATGTGAAGGTCGACAGACTTGGTTCAGAGTGTAATTCTCCTATCGAGTCTACCTCGTCTGCCTTCGTTGTAGAATTAACCAAGAACCATTCTTTTTACTCTTTCTGGGCCAGATCAACAATATCCGCGGGTGATTTGTCCACGGCGTTGAAAACTTTATCATTCCTTGCCTTCCAAATGTACCAGGTTATCCAAGGGAAAACTTTGGTGACCTCGATCAAATCTACTTCATTCGGTATTATCCAAAAGAGGTTATCCAAATTCTCCCTTAGGCTCTCTGTGGGGCCCCCAATCCTCCAAAAGGGATATTCGAGAGGGTCCAAGTTTGTAGAGCTTGGGGACACAAGAAAATTGCATGGTTGATGGTCTCCTCCGGGTATCCGCATCTCGGGCATTCATGCTCGGATCCAATATGTATGTGGATTAGCCATTCATTTACCGCCACTGCCCCCGACAGGCACTGCCAGATAAAGTGTCTCAGTTTATTTGGGGCAGCAATCTTCCAAACATTAGCCTTGAGGGGATTATCCGAGGGTAGTTATAGTAGGAACTTTGTTTCATCATCACGAGTAAACCGTTCTGTTTTGTACCCTGATTTGACAGTGTATGTACCAGACGTAGTGTAGTGCCAGCAGTACCCATCCTCCGGCAGCCTTTGGGAAATCCTAAGACTTAGGATCAGTGGAATATCCGATGATCGAATGTTCTCCCTAAGGGCCGCCATGTTCCATGAGTTGTATCCCGATGAATAAGGTCTGAGATTTTGAGCAGTGGATTATGTATGGGTGTATTGCTCATAGCCGGTCTAGGCTCAGAATCAGGTATCCACCTGTCCGACCAGACTAGGGTACTTGTTCCGTCCCCAATGGTGCGTCGGGTACCTTTCAACACTAGATGCTTGGAGTTCCATATACTACACCATCCATATGAAATTAAGCATATAAAAATATATGGTTAGATAAAAATATACGTCACCATCTGGCTAAGTACCCTTTTATTATGCAATATTAATCGTTTGGTTATGTACTAATGTATTATGTATATAGTAATTAATGAGTTTTTAACTAAGAAAACAAAGCAAGCACAATGTGTATTCAAAATGTTCCTACAATTTACACATGCACTATTTATGTATATAATCAATAATGTGTTGCATTTTTAACCAATCCTAACCCAAGTTTTCCAAGGATTTTCGAGTCTTTTCTTTGTTTTTCGAGTCCTTTCAGGTTGAAACACGTTTGGATGAAGTCTAAGGCATCAAGAGCAAGGAATGGAAGCAAATGAGCAAAAAGGATCATATCGATCGATCTACACATGGATCGATCGATCTAACCTCAAGCCATTCAATCGTAGCATTTTGGATCGATAATTCAAGGCCAGATCGACCATTCTATACCATATCAATCGATTGATCCAGCAATCTGTAACATCTCAGATCGATCAGACAAATGCCATATCGACCATTCTGCACTTGGATTGATCGATCCAGATCCAATCCGACCAGAAAAATAAAATTTCAGATTTCCTTATTTTACTGGGTTTTGCCAAAGTTTTTCAACCAGAGCGTGTTTTTACCTATTTATTCTAGTCTTTAGCCATTGTTGAGGCAACACTTTATTTTCTATTCAAACTTTTGGCTTTTGGAGTTTGTAAGTTTTGGGGAGACGAATCTCTGAGTCTACATCTTTAAGAAGATTCATGAACCCCTTTGGATTTCTATTCAATTAATCATGAGTTTTTCTTCAACTCCTTTTTGTTTCTCTGTATCCATGTCTGAGTAGTTTCATAGTTAGATTTAGGGTTTCAAGAGAATTTATGAATCATTGAATCAGACATAGATAGAGATTTATCATATGTTGTCTTCACCTATTGTTGTGTTTATTGCTTAGATTGAATTTATCACTTAATCTCCTATTTAGGGTTTAATCTATTCATTAAAAGTGTTATAGATTGCCTGATAGAACATATGTGAGCAGATTGTCTTTAGCCAACGAAAGCTGATGCTAAGGCAATTCGTGAACGAATCAAACCTGCTCGTTAATGCTTGTTTAGAATTCTAAGTTCAAACGACAGTTTAGAATCTTAGATTGCTAGATAAAGTGATTGATACCACGACAGTGAATTGGTTATATATTCATGTTTGAGTTTAAGACTGCGCTTATTTGTTCCCTGAATAATTGTCTGGTTCATGATCTCTAAATTTCTGCGAATCGCCATTGACCTAACGCTTTATTTAATTGATATTTACATCGCTTTAATTGCTATTTTCGTTTCATATTGCAAACAACTACCATATTTCTATCTTAGCTTAGTTTCATTCTTAAAGATTTGTAATTTGATACTTGGTACTTGTGGATTCGATCCCTACATTACTACAACACTTGTTGTGC
The DNA here is from genome assembly GCA_900406555.1 of Pseudoturritis turrita. Lineage (NCBI taxonomy): Eukaryota > Viridiplantae > Streptophyta > Magnoliopsida > Brassicales > Brassicaceae > Pseudoturritis > Pseudoturritis turrita. The sequence continues at coordinate 436,131 of OVBL01001057.1, read as the reverse complement.
ACTTGCAGTAGTTTTTATAGGATTAAAACTCTGTGTATCAGTTAATTATTCTGTCACATGCCTTGGTCTATGCATGCATGGTTTAGTTTTTTTTGTTTTGTTTATAAAATTTAGAGAAACATATTCAAATTAATTAATTTATACGGTTTTTTAAAGGAATGTGGGTAATATACATCAATTACAAACGCTAGTCTTTTCTGAAAAAAATTAGACCTCATAACTAAGAGAAATAGTTTTTGGACAAAAATCCCCTTCTGACACGTCATATGCAGAACTGTACATCCTGTCATAAAGCTGCCAGGATATAATGAGACAATTTTTTTTTTGTTTAATTGTTTTCTCTTTTATTAGTTTTTTTTCCATTTTATATTTGTTTGGTCTAATGTTTATTTTTTTAAGTTGAATCATCTCATCATTTATATACAAAAAACAAAAAAAATTACAATTCGAAATTTTAAAAATTGACATGAATTACTCAAATCATTCATATAATGTTATAATGAAATGTAATATAATATGTTATATACTATATGTTTATGTGGTACTAGAATAGGACTTCGCGTATCACGCGGGGTTTAATAATAATTTTATTTATATATGATTAAAAGCAAAATAAAATACCCGTTGACGGAAACTGATTAAACTTAATAAAGATAAGCCGCACATCTAAATACATTACACCAAAACGTTTGAATACATAAATACATATATAAAGAATAACATACAAATATATTACTGAATGATCTATTAAAACATATAAAAAAAACCATTTAAAATAATAATAAACAAAAAACCATTTAAAATCACGTATAGGAAAAAAAATTCTTAATACTTTTTAAAATTAGAAATAATATGTTTTTGTTGTGTTTGTGCAACATGAAATAGTATGTTTTATTTATTTACTATTTTCTTTTAATTGTCCAATAGTATTTTTTATTTTCCGTTTTTATCTTACTATTTCCATTTAGGTACACAACAATTTGATCTAAGAAATAACTAATTTACAGAAAGAAAATTTCTATTTTACATTATGTAGATTTAACATGTGTCACAATGTAAATTAAACTTAACACGTGTCACGATCTGATGAGTTACAATTTTGCCTATGTGTCGCACTCACGTTGAACGCATCATGCTTTATATAATAAGATTTTCATTTAGGTATACATCAATTTCATTTAAAAAATAACCAATTACAGAAGGATAACTTCTATTTTTACATTACTTAGATTTGACACATGTCACAATCTAAATTAAAATGAACATATGTCATGATCTGGTGATTATAATTTTGCCTACATGTCACGCTCACGTTGAGCGCATCCTCCTTTATATAATAAGATAACATGTTAAATGATATATAACATATCATATATTAACATAGTATAACATGTTATTATTATTATATATATATATATTTTTTCAAACTTAGTCTCCATTGATTAAACTTGAAAAACCTTACAATGGATTAGAGCTTTTGCAGCTCTTTTTGCATTACAATCGACCAATTCGGTGGCAAGAGTTAAAAATACTTAAGATAGATAAATCACACATCTTCAATTGCCAAGCTTCATGAAGGATTCCAGAGAGATCAATGTGATTGGTGGATGAGATTTGCAGCTTCACGAGCGTTGTGAGCGACTCGAACTGGACATAGAACTCGAACCGGTCGGTTGAAATCGTTAAAAACTCCGTAGAGGAGGACTGTGGTGGTAAATGTCTCTCCATGTCGTAGGAGAATGGTGAGAGCAATCTCTCCCAGCCTCGGCGGGAGGAAGTTGATATAAAATTGTCCACAAAGAATAAGTCGAAGAGGCTTAATCTTTCAAACTTCACTACAAGAAAATCTAAAATTAAATATGGATCGGGGTTTGAACCTCTTGTCCGTAATGGCATATGTTGGAGAAGCTCGATGATGGTTGAAAATCTCTCCGCAACGGAGGAAAGCAGAAACGTTTCATCCTCCACAAAGGAGGAGAATGCTATCAAATCTCTCTCCACAATCGATTGTAAAAAGGGAGGTAGAACTAACCTCAATGAATCGATATCTAACCTCAATGAATCGATATCGGTGACTCTTATATATGGAAAGGAGATTATATCCATCTTTGCTACCAGAGATATCGATGAAGACGTTGAGCACATCCGGAGCCATGGAATTGGAAGTAGCGCCTGATGGGTAAATAAGCAGAGATGAAACGTGGCTACAACGATGGAGGATTTGTTGCCACTGGCAGTTGGAACGGCGAGTCGTTTATCGAGCACTGCTGAGTCACGGCGGCGGCATGTGGTGGTAGTCGAGAAGGTTCTTTGGGGTTTGCCCGAGAAATGTTCAGATCCGGTGGACCCTAATCGACATATTGAGGCGACAGAAGCCTCCCCAGCAAGCAATGGTATCATATCCGGAATAGAAGGGTTGAGACGCAGCCGCGTTGGCTGAGTTTTTTAAAGAAGAAGATCGAAAATAAAAACAAGAAGTAGATGCAAAGTAAATAGCTAGATCGATGAAAAGCATGAGCAAAGATAAGAAGAGGTGATGCCGGCGAGTTCCTGCTCCACCGGCATCGGAAACCGGTAACAACCTTGGTGTCTCGATATCAACGTCAGGGAGAGCGGCTAGGGAAAACGCTTGGTTGTGATTTAAATTTTTATTATTATATATATAATATGTTATGTTATGCTAACTACCAATATGTTTTGAAGATTGTTTATAACACGATATAACATTTTATAACATAATATTCTGATTTTTTCGTATATAATTTCAGAGAACAATAAAAAATATAAATAAATCTTCTTATACATTTATTATATTTATGAATGGACCGAGTATTAAGGTCTGATTATTACAACAGTATTAACAATGCATACACAACACATGGGCTTTAATTAGCTAAAAACATAAACAACACATATAGTACAATAGTTATTAGATTCGAGGTTGGTTACAAGGAATTGATTTAGATCTATCACTTCCCCTTATTATCCGATGAACTTAGAGAACCATTTGCCAGAATCTTTTTCTCTTCGATCAGCAGGATTAGTGAAATTGACCCAATTCATACCAAACCGGAGAGTGTAACCATTTCCGAATTCGTAATTGTCCATCAATGACCATGCAAAATATCCTGCTACGTTGCATCCATCTCTATAATATATGTTGATGTATATATTAACATCTACAATTCTCAAAAGAAGTAAATCAAATAAATACGAATTACGAATTATAACTCACGCAATGGAGCATTTAAGACACGAAAGATGGCTGCAATGGTTTTGAATTCGTCCATTATCGGCAAGAGCATTTGCAAGGGTTAAGTTTCCAAAATCAGCAACTCCTGAAAAAATTCAACACAAGATTTTATAGTTTATATGTTTTTATTGGTTAAACATATATATTTGAATGCAATATAAAATGTGATTTGTACGAACCGTTTTCGGTGATGTAGGTAAGTGGGTTTTTGTAGTTGTCTTTGATGTGATTTAGAATTTTACGGAATCCTGGAGGATAGTAGACGAAGCTAGGAGCTTGAACACCAATAGGTACTCCATTGCGATAAACTGAAACCAATTATAGAGAAAAAATGAGTTTAGCTATCTAAAATATATAAAAAAAAAATACGACAAAATCAAAGTTTTACATACATCCAAGAGTAACTCGTGGATCGGTTAAGGCGTTAGGTTGTGACGGAAGAGGAGGAGGTGCGTCGGTTGCATATTGTGTAACGTAATAGTTCAACCCTAGAAAATCAAGTGATCCTTTAACTAATTCTGATTCTTGAGGTGTGAATTTTGGCAATCTATCTCCAACCATCTCTCTCATTATCTTTGGATACTCTCCGTACACCAATGGATCCAAAAACCTTCATATATGTGTAAGAACAAGTTTTCTAAATTAATATTGGAAAGTATGTTTGTTACAAAGGTTTTATAACCAAAACTTTCTATATGTGTATAAGATTAATTGAGAATATATATACCATCCGACGAAGAAATCGAATGCTCGTTTTGCAGCAGTCTTGTCGAGATTGCTAGTTTCGTTTAATGGGGTGAACCATCTCCCGATCAAAGTCGTTCCTATCTTACCACCTTGAAATTTCTGCATGCACAAATATTTTTAGATTATAGATTACAAATATATACCACATTAAAAACAAAATTGATCTCGGAAAAAACTCATGATAGACTTTGTATACAAACCTGATATCTTTTTCGGTATAAAGATACAGCTTGTGCATGAGCTAGAAGTTGGTGATGTGCAACTATATAAGGTTCGGTTCCAGAATCTCCTCCAAATTCACAGCCAGTGCACCGTCCTGGCGGATACGATCCATCTCCATAACCTTTGCTTGCGAGAGAGTAAGGCTGGTTTAAAGTGATCCAAAATTTGACTCTGTCTCCAAATCTTTGGAATAGAAGCTCCGCGTAGTTTTTGAAATCCTCCCTGTTCATGTATCATACACATTATGTATAGATATATATAGATCTTACATATAAAAACTAATCCAAAGAAAAAAAAAGTTTAGGATAAAAGTTTATTAATACACTTACACTATACGTGGACTTAAGAAGCCTCCGTATTCGTCTTCTAAAGTTTGGGGAACATCCCAATGAAATATAGTCACATATGGTTCTATGCCTGTATATATTCACGTAAGTTAAATGTCTATATCAATAATATAAATGTATAATATGATTAAGTACTTAAATTTGGTATTTACCATTTGCTTTTAACTCGTTAATGAGATTGTTGTAGTATGTTATCCCATTTTCGTCCACTCCTCCACTTAGTCTTCCCTCTAATAATCACAAATTCAGTTGAGTCATCATAGAATGAAAATTTTCCTTTGAGCAAATATTAGATGAAGTCATCATGAGGAAAAAGAGATATGGTTTTTTTGTATTTACTTGGTAAGACCCTCGACCATGCTATTGAGAGTCGGTATGCTTGAACATTCAATCTTTTCAGTAATTTGACATCCTCCTGTTCCAAAATTAAAATAAAATTTCCAAAATGGAATAAATATCATATAAACATACATTAATTCATCATTGATATATAGCCTCTCACCTTGTAAAGATCATACGAATCACAAGCAAGATCTCCTGAACTACGATCTGGAACTTTTTCTGTACATAACAAACCATATAATATGAGCATGACCAGTGTTTTCTAATACATATACACTTTCCCATACATCAAAATCCATGTTAATAATACGGTGAATGATGTTTATGACCTGGATATCTATGAGTGTAATAGTCCCATCCATTAAGTGCTCTATGTGCAGCACCTTCAATCTGGTAAAACAAATAAAAAATCATATTGGATATCATAAAAAGTTATACGGCAAATGTTATAGCTAAAAATAATATATACCTGGTATGCAGAAGTAGCCGCACCAAAAGTGAAATTCTTTGGGAATCCAGTTCGGTTGAATGTAAGAGTATTGTCGCAATTGAAGGTTCTTTAGCTTTGCATTCCGGATTGCACACATTTTGGCTGTTCGAAACGACAAAGAGAACGACGAGGATGGCTAAAGAGTAGTGAGCTTTTGGAATTGCCATGGTTGAGAGATTTGTGTTTTGTTTAAGGGTTAATTTGATGATGATTAAATGATGAACTTGGAGGGTTTATATAGAAGGGTTTGAGTGCATGGGACTTTGCATGGAAATTGAAGTAAACTCGTTACGTATATTTGCATTCAATTTGATCCTCCATGTTCTCCACCTCGCTGTCTTGTTTTCTTAAAAAAGGAAAATACATCTAATCAAAAATTGAATTATCCCTAATGAAAAATTAGGCAGTTTGAGTTTTACGGCATATTATAACTTCACACGATATATACCTGTACAGGTCTGCGTGAGGATATATGTTCCTTAACTAGAATGTATATGCAATTTATTAATTTAATCAAAGTTACAATTTATGTTCTATTCATTTTTATAATAATTATACCGTTGTGAAATTGGTTGGAGTTTGAAGTTTAGTGTCCATTATCATTTAGCATATATTACAATAACTTATATTATTCGTGAATGCAGCAACCATAGTTCCATAAGTAAACTATGACTTGTCTCATTGACAAGAATCAAATATTAAATTCCAAACCCTATTTTAAGGAACAATACAAACCTATATATTCATATCAATTAAAATGATATTGCTAATGATAGATTATTCTTATAACATGTACATGAATTATTCTAGTATCATATATTATTGGGGATAAAATAGAAATAAATAGTTGAATAACAAGTTATTGCAATTATGAAAAATTATTTATCTTTGTTTATAAAGGTAAATCATGATAAAAATGTGTGAAAAAAAACATTTATATATAAAATTATGTGTGAGTAAATTCTAATTTAAATAATGATTCAAGGAAAATTTTATTAAAATTATTTTTGGGGGTTTTTAATTGTTGATATTGAAGTTTACATAAATCTATTAAAATTTAGGAAAAATTATGAAATGGAAGAATTTAAGATTTTATCGGATAAACTGTTAATAGTGGTATATTTTTTGGTATAAGAGTGGTGTATTCAATCAAACATTTAGAATGATTTAAAAAAAAAATCACATGAGTTTTAAAAAATCTTCTAAAATATGATGTTATGGTTGTATTTGTATATAACTGTGTTTTAAAATCTAATTAAGGTTGAATCAAAACACGGTTTACAGTTGAAATGTAGTAAATATAACGAAGGTTGTCAATTCAATATTTACCATAAATATATACAATATAGTACAGAATGTTTACTTTCATTTCTCTCTTTATTTATTTCATTTCTCATAACCAAAAGAAGCTTGACTCAGACAACATTTTTGTGTTTGCATTCTTTATCCCTCGTGCCTTCATTCTATTAATTAATGAAATTTCCTTATTTTTTTATTAATATAAAGTGTCTATTTTCAATTAAAAATTGACAAATTGTGGAGATCAACATGGTTTCCAGAAAAAGATTTTCGGGAAATTTAAACATGGATTCCACATTTTATCTTTCACCCCTTCCAAATAAGCCGTTGATAATATTAAACGCATATAGCGTTTAATGCGTAAATCACTCATTCCAAATAAAGTTGAATTAGTGATCATGAGTATTCACTTTCAAAATCATTATTACATCACCACCCACTTGGTAATGATTTTTTGATTGCAGAAGAAATGAACACTTAGTACGTTACACTGATTATATAGCTTTAATTCTTGTTTGACGTACAAATAAAAAAAGATTCAAACGTTGTAATTTTGAATGTGTTGATTGGTACTATATGAAATTAAGCATTTTTTTTTGGGTCACAAATGCATTTCATTATTGATTACATAAATACATTATCTGTATCAATAAATCAATAAGGAACAGAAATGCCGATAAAAGAGAAGAGTGTATTCCTAGTACGTGCAGTCCTCGCAAGCAAATCAGCTCTCTTATTCCTCTCCCGTTGCCGGTAGATAAGGTCAAATTCGGGGATGATTCCCTGAGTACTGCTAACTCACATAATTCCGGTTGAAAACCGAGCCAAACGTGCGGTGATGTCACCATACTTATGACCAGTTCTTTGGAGTCCGTTGCAAAGAGGGAGAAAAACTGCCGTTTCCGGATCAAACATTGCATTGCCCATATAAGCCCATGTAACTCAGTGTGTAGTGGAGAGAGGCTCCTCCGGTTACCTTGGAGCCCCACCAGGTCTGTAGTGCCATCCTGTAGTTGTAGCACCCAGCCCACCCCACCAGTTGCTTCATCTGTCTTCCATGACCCATCCACAAAACATGTGAAGGTCGACAGACTTGGTTCAGAGTGTAATTCTCCTATCGAGTCTACCTCGTCTGCCTTCGTTGTAGAATTAACCAAGAACCATTCTTTTTACTCTTTCTGGGCCAGATCAACAATATCCGCGGGTGATTTGTCCACGGCGTTGAAAACTTTATCATTCCTTGCCTTCCAAATGTACCAGGTTATCCAAGGGAAAACTTTGGTGACCTCGATCAAATCTACTTCATTCGGTATTATCCAAAAGAGGTTATCCAAATTCTCCCTTAGGCTCTCTGTGGGGCCCCCAATCCTCCAAAAGGGATATTCGAGAGGGTCCAAGTTTGTAGAGCTTGGGGACACAAGAAAATTGCATGGTTGATGGTCTCCTCCGGGTATCCGCATCTCGGGCATTCATGCTCGGATCCAATATGTATGTGGATTAGCCATTCATTTACCGCCACTGCCCCCGACAGGCACTGCCAGATAAAGTGTCTCAGTTTATTTGGGGCAGCAATCTTCCAAACATTAGCCTTGAGGGGATTATCCGAGGGTAGTTATAGTAGGAACTTTGTTTCGTCATCACGAGTAAACCGTTCTGTTTTGTACCCTGATTTGACAGTGTATGTACCAGACGTAGTGTAGTGCCAGCAGTACCCATCCTCCGGCAGCCTTTGGGAAATCCTAAGACTTAGGATCAGTGGAATATCCGATGATCGAATGTTCTCCCTAAGGGCCGCCATGTTCCATGAGTTGTATCCCGATGAATAAGGTCTGAGATTTTGAGCAGTGGATTATGTATGGGTGTATTGCTCATAGCCGGTCTAGGCTCAGAATCAGGTATCCACCTGTCCGACCAGACTAGGGTACTTGTTCCGTCCCCAATGGTGCGTCGGGTACCTTTCAACACTAGATGCTTGGAGTTCCATATACTACACCATCCATATGAAATTAAGCATATAAAAATATATGGTTAGATAAAAATATACGTCACCATCTGGCTAAGTACCCTTTTATTATGCAATATTAATCGTTTGGTTATGTACTAATGTATTATGTATATAGTAATTAATGAGTTTTTAACTAAGAAAACAAAGCAAGCACAATGTGTATTCAAAATGTTCCTACAATTTACACATGCACTATTTATGTATATAATCAATAATGTGTTGCATTTTTAACCAATCCTAACCCAAGTTTTCCAAGGATTTTCGAGTCTTTTCTTTGTTTTTCGAGTCCTTTCAGGTTGAAACACGTTTGGATGAAGTCTAAGGCATCAGGAGCAAGGAATGGAAGCAAATGAGCAAAAAGGATCATATCGATCGATCTACACATGGATCGATCGATCTAACCTCAAGCCATTCAATCGTAGCATTTTGGATCGATAATTCAAGGCCAGATCGACCATTCTATACCATATCAATCGATTGATCCAGCAATCTGTAACATCTCAGATCGATCAGACAAATGCCATATCGACCATTCTGCACTTGGATTGATCGATCCAGATCCAATCCGACCAGAAAAATAAAATTTCAGATTTCCTTATTTTACTGGGTTTTGCCAAAGTTTTTCAACCAGAGCGTGTTTTTACCTATTTATTCTAGTCTTTAGCCATTGTTGAGGCAACACTTTATTTTCTATTCAAACTTTTGGCTTTTGGAGTTTGTAAGTTTTGGGGAGACGAATCTCTGAGTCTACATCTTTAAGAAGATTCATGAACCCCTTTGGATTTCTATTCAATTAATCATGAGTTTTTCTTCAACTCCTTTTTGTTTCTCTGTATCCATGTCTGAGTAGTTTCATAGTTAGATTTAGGGTTTCAAGAGAATTTATGAATCATTGAATCAGACATAGATAGAGATTTATCATATGTTGTCTTCACCTATTGTTGTGTTTATTGCTTAGATTGAATTTATCACTTAATCTCCTATTTAGGGTTTAATCTATTCATTAAAAGTGTTATAGATTGCCTGATAGAACATATGTGAGCAGATTGTCTTTAGCCAACGAAAGCTGATGCTAAGGCAATTCGTGAACGAATCAAACCTGCTCGTTAATGCTTGTTTAGAATTCTAAGTTCAAACGACAGTTTAGAATCTTAGATTGCTAGATAAAGTGATTGATACCACGACAGTGAATTGGTTATATATTCATGTTTGAGTTTAAGACTGCGCTTATTTGTTCCCTGAATAATTGTCTGGTTCATGATCTCTAAATTTCTGCGAATCGCCATTGACCTAACGCTTTATTTAATTGATATTTACATCGCTTTAATTGCTATTTTCGTTTCATATTGCAAACAACTACCATATTTCTATCTTAGCTTAGTTTCATTCTTAAAGATTTGTAATTTGATACTTGGTACTTGTGGATTCGATCCCTACATTACTACAACACTTGTTGTGCACTTGCAGTAGTTTTTATAGGATTAAAACTCTGTGTATCAGTTAATTATTCTGTCACATGCCTTGGTCTATGCATGCATGGTTTAGTTTTTTTTGTTTTGTTTATAAAATTTAGAGAAACATATTCAAATTAATTAATTTATACGGGTTTTTAAAGGAATGTGGGTAATATACATCAATTACAAACGCTAGTCTTTTCTGAAAAAAATTAGACCTCATAACTAAGAGAAATAGTTTTTGGACAAAAATCCCCTTCTGACACGTCATATGCAGAACTGTACATCCTGTCATAAAGCTGCCAGGATATGATGAGACAATTTTTTTTTTGTTTAATTGTTTTCTCTTTTATTAGTTTTTTTTCCATTTTATATTTGTTTGGTCTAATGTTTATTTTTTTAAGTTGAATCATCTCATCATTTATATAAAAAAACAAAAAAAATTACAATTCGAAATTTTAAAAATTGACATGAATTACTCAAATATTCATATAATGTTATAATGAAATGTAATATAATATGTTATATACTATATGTTTATGTGGTACTAGAATAGGACTTCGCGTATCACGCGGGGTTTAATAATAATTTTATTTATATATGATTAAAAGCAAAATAAAATACCCGTTGACGGAAACTGATTAAACTTAATAAAGATAAGCCGCACATCTAAATACATTACACCAAAACGTTTGAATACATAAATACATATATAAAGAATAACATACAAATATATTACTGAATGATCTATTAAAACATATAAAAAAAAACCATTTAAAATAATAATAAACAAAAAACCATTTAAAATCACGTATAGGAAAAAAAATTCTTAATACTTTTTAAAATTAGAAATAATATGTTTTTGTTGTGTTTGTGCAACATGAAATAGTATGTTTTATTTATTTACTATTTTCTTTTAATTGTCCAATAGTATTTTTTATTTTCCGTTTTTATCTTACTATTTCCATTTAGGTACACAACAATTTGATCTAAGAAATAACTAATTTACAGAAAGAAAATTTCTATTTTTACATTATGTAGATTTAACATGTGTCACAATGTAAATTAAACTTAACACGTGTCACGATCTGATGAGTTACAATTTTGCCTATGTGTCGCACTCACGTTGAACGCATCATGCTTTATATAATAAGATTTTCATTTAGGTATACATCAATTTCATTTAAAAAATAACCAATTACAGAAGGATAACTTCTATTTTTACATTACTTAGATTTGACACATGTCACAATCTAAATTAAAATTAACATATGTCATGATCTGGTGAGTTATAATTTTGCCTACATGTCACGCTCACGTTGAGCGCATCCTCCTTTATATAATAAGATAACATGTTAAATGATATATAACATATCATATATTAACATAGTATAACATGTTATTATTATTATATATATATATATTTTTTCAAACTTAGTCTCCATTGATTAAACTTGAAAAACCTTACAATGGATTAGAGCTTTTGCAGCTCTTTTTGCATTACAATCGACCAATTCGGTGGCAAGAGTTAAAAGTACTTAAGATAGATAAATCACACATCTTCAATTGCCAAGCTTCATGAAGGATCCAGAGAGATCAATGTGATTGGTGGATGAGATTTGCAGCTTCACGAGCGTTGTGAGCGACTCGAACTGGACATAGAACTCGAACCGGTCGGTTGAAATCGTTAAAAACTCCGTAGAGGAGGACTGTGGTGGTAAATGTCTCTCCATGTCGTAGGAGAATGGTGAGAGCAATCTCTCCCAGCCTCGGCGGGAGGAAGTTGATATAAAATTGTCCACAAAGAATAAGTCGAAGAGGCTTAATCTTTCAAACTTCACTACAAGCAAATCTAAAATTAAATATGGATCGGGGTTTGAACCTCTTGTCCGTAATGGCAGATGTTGGAGAAGCTCGATGATGGTTGAAAATCTCTCCGCAATGGAGGAAAGCAGAAACGTTTCATCCTCCACAAAGGAGGAGAATGCTATCAAATCTCTCTCCACAATCGATTGTAAAAAGGGAGGTAGAACTAACCTCAATGAATCGATATCTAACCTCAATGAATCGATATCGGTGACTCTTATATATGGAAAGGAGATTATATCCATCTTTGCTACCAGAGATATCGATGAAGACGTTGAGCACATCCGGAGCCATGGAATTGGAAGTAGCGCCTGATGGGTAAATAAGCAGAGATGAAACGTGGCTACAACGATGGAGGATTTGTTGCCACTGGCAGTTGGAACGGCGAGTCGTTTATCGAGCACTGCTGAGTCACGGCGGCGGCATGTGGTGGTAGTCGATAAGGTTCTTTGGGTTTGCCCGAGAAATGTTCAGATCCGGTGGACCCTAATCGACATATTGAGGCGACAGAAGCCTCCCCAGCAAGCAATGGTATCATATCCGGAATAGAAGGGTTGAGACGCAGCCGCGTTGGCTGAGTTTTTAAAGAAGAAGATCGAAAATAAAAACAAGAAGTAGATGCAAAGTAAATAGCTAGATCGATGAAAAGCATGAGCAAAGATAAGAAGAGGTGATGCCGGCGAGTTCCTGCTCCACCGGCATCGGAAACCGGTAACAACCTTGGTGTCTCGATATCAACGTCAGGGAGAGCGGCTAGGGAAAACGCTTGGTTGTGATTTAAATTTTTATTATTATATATATAATATGTTATGTTATGCTAACTACCAATATGTTTTGAAGATTGTTTATAACACGATATAACATTTTATAACATAATATTCTGATTTTTTCGTATATAATTTCAGAGAACAATAAAAAATATAAATAAATCTTCTTATACATTTATTATATTTATGAATGGACCGAGTATTAAGGTCTGATTATTACAACAGTATTAACAATGCATACACAACACATGGGCTTTAATTAGCTAAAAACATAAACAACACATATAGTACAATAGTTATTAGATTCGAGGTTGGTTACAAGGAATTGATTTAGATCTATCACTTCCCCTTATTATCCGATGAACTTAGAGAACCATTTGCCAGAATCTTTTTCTCTTCGATCAGCAGGATTAGTGAAATTGACCCAATTCATACCAAACCGGAGAGTGTAACCATTTCCGAATTCGTAATTGTCCATCAATGACCATGCAAAATATCCTGCTACGTTGCATCCATCTCTATAATATATGTTGATGTATATATTAACATCTACAATTCTCAAAAGAAGTAAATCAAATAAATACGAATTACGAATTATAACTCACGCAATGGAGCATTTAAGACACGAAAGATGGCTGCAATGGTTTTGAATTCGTCCATTATCGGCAAGAGCATTTGCAAGGGTTAAGTTTCCAAAATCAGCAACTCCTGAAAAAATTCAACACAAGATTTTATAGTTTATATGTTTTTATTGGTTAAACATATATATTTGAATGCAATATAAAATGTGATTTGTACGAACCGTTTTCGGTGATGTAGGTAAGTGGGTTTTTGTAGTTGTCTTTGATGTGATTTAGAATTTTACGGAATCCTGGAGGATAGTAGACGAAGCTAGGAGCTTGAACACCAATAGGTACTCCATTGCGATAAACTGAAACCAATTATAGAGAAAAAATGAGTTTAGCTATCTAAAATATATAAAAAAAAAATACGACAAAATCAAAGTTTTACATACATCCAAGAGTAACTCGTGGATCGGTTAAGGCGTTAGGTTGTGACGGAAGAGGAGGAGGTGCGTCGGTTGCATATTGTGTAACGTAATAGTTCAACCCTAGAAAATCAAGTGATCCTTTAACTAATTCTGATTCTTGAGGTGTGAATTTTGGCAATCTATCTCCAACCATCTCTCTCATTATCTTTGGATACTCTCCGTACACCAATGGATCCAAAAACCTTCATATATGTGTAAGAACAAGTTTTCTAAATTAATATTGGAAAGTATGTTTGTTACAAAGGTTTTATAACCAAAACTTTCTATATGTGTATAAGATTAATTGAGAATATATATACCATCCGACGAAGAAATCGAATGCTCGTTTTGCAGCAGTCTTGTCGAGATTGCTAGTTTCGTTTAATGGGGTGAACCATCTCCCGATCAAAGTCGTTCCTATCTTACCACCTTGAAATTTCTGCATGCACAAATATTTTTAGATTATAGATTACAAATATATACCACATTAAAAACAAAATTGATCTCGGAAAAAACTCATGATAGACTTTGTATACAAACCTGATATCTTTTTCGGTATAAAGATACAGCTTGTGCATGAGCTAGAAGTTGGTGATGTGCAACTATATAAGGTTCGGTTCCAGAATCTCCTCCAAATTCACAGCCAGTGCACCGTCCTGGCGGATACGATCCATCTCCATAACCTTTGCTTGCGAGAGAGTAAGGCTGGTTTAAAGTGATCCAAAATTTGACTCTGTCTCCAAATCTTTGGAATAGAAGCTCCGCGTAGTTTTTGAAATCCTCCCTGTTCATGTATCATACACATTATGTATAGATATATATAGATCTTACATATAAAAACTAATCCAAAGAAAAAAAAAGTTTAGGATAAAAGTTTATTAATACACTTACACTATACGTGGACTTAAGAAGCCTCCGTATTCGTCTTCTAAAGTTTGGGGAACATCCCAATGAAATATAGTCACATATGGTTCTATGCCTGTATATATTCACGTAAGTTAAATGTCTATATCAATAATATAAATGTATAATATGATTAAGTACTTAAATTTGGTATTTACCATTTGCTTTTAACTCGTTAATGAGATTGTTGTAGTATGTTATCCCATTTTCGTCCACTCCTCCACTTAGTCTTCCCTCTAATAATCACAAATTCAGTTGAGTCATCATAGAATGAAAATTTTCCTTTGAGCAAATATTAGATGAAGTCATCATGAGGAAAAAGAGATATGGTTTTTTTGTATTTACTTGGTAAGACCCTCGACCATGCTATTGAGAGTCGGTATGCTTGAACATTCAATCTTTTCAGTAATTTGACATCCTCCTGTTCCAAAATTAAAATAAAATTTCCAAAATGGAATAAATATCATATAAACATACATTAATTCATCATTGATATATAGCCTCTCACCTTGTAAAGATCATACGAATCACAAGCAAGATCTCCTGAACTACGATCTGGAACTTTTTCTGTACATAACAAACCATATAATATGAGCATGACCAGTGTTTTCTAATACATATACACTTTCCCATACATCAAAATCCATGTTAATAATACGGTGAATGATGTTTATGACCTGGATATCTATGAGTGTAATAGTCCCATCCATTAAGTGCTCTATGTGCAGCACCTTCAATCTGGTAAAACAAATAAAAAATCATATTGGATATCATAAAAAGTTATACGGCAAATGTTATAGCTAAAAATAATAAATACCTGGTATGCAGAAGTAGCCGCACCAAAAGTGAAATTCTTTGGGAATCCAGTTCGGTTGAATGTAAGAGTATTGTCGCAATTGAAGGGTTCTTTAGCTTTGCATTCCGGATTGCACACATTTTGGCTGTTCGAAACGACAAAGAGAACGACGAGGATGGCTAAAGAGTAGTGAGCTTTTGGAATTGCCATGGTTGAGAGATTTGTGTTTTGTTTAAGGGTTAATTTGATGATGATTAAATGATGAACTTGGAGGGGTTTATATAGAAGGGTTTGAGTGCATGGGACTTTGCATGGAAATTGAAGTAAACTCGTTACGTATATTTGCATTCAATTTGATCCTCCATGTTCTCCACCTCGCTGTCTTGTTTTCTTAAAAAAGGAAAATACATCTAATCAAAAATTGAATTATCCCTAATGAAAAATTAGGCAGTTTGAGTTTTACGGCATATTATAACTTCACACGATATATACCTGTACAGGTCTGCGTGAGGATATATGTTCCTTAACTAGAATGTATATGCAATTTATTAATTTAATCAAAGTTACAATTTATGTTCTATTCATTTTTATAATAATTATACCGTTGTGAAATTGGTTGGAGTTTGAAGTTTAGTGTCCATTATCATTTAGCATATATTACAATAACTTATATTATTCGTGAATGCAGCAACCATAGTTCCATAAGTAAACTATGACTTGTCTCATTGACAAGAATCAAATATTAAATTCCAAACCCTATTTTAAGGAACAATACAAACCTATATATTCATATCAATTAAAATGATATTGCTAATGATAGATTATTCTTATAACATGTACATGAATTATTCTAGTATCATATATTATTGGGGATAAAATAGAAATAAATAGTTGAATAACAAGTTATTGCAATTATGAAAAATTATTTATCTTTGTTTATAAAGGTAAATCATGATAAAAATGTGTGAAAAAAAACATTTATATATAAAATTATGTGTGAGTAAATTCTAATTTAAATAATGATTCAAGGAAAATTTTATTAAAATTATTTTTTGGGGGTTTTTAATTGTTGATATTGAAGTTTACATAAATCTATTAAAATTTAGGAAAAATTATGAAATGGAAGAATTTAAGATTTTATCGGATAAACTGTTAATAGTGGTATATTTTTTGGTATAAGAGTGGTGTATTCAATCAAACATTTAGAATGATTTAAAAAAAAAATCACATGAGTTTTAAAAAATCTTCTAAAATATGATGTTATGGTTGTATTTGTATATAACTGTGTTTTAAAATCTAATTAAGGTTGAATCAAAACACGGTTTACAGTTGAAATGTAGTAAATATAACGAAGGTTGTCAATTCAATATTTACCATAAATATATACAATATAGTACAGAATGTTTACTTTCATTTCTCTCTTTATTTATTTCATTTCTCATAACCAAAAGAAGCTTGACTCAGACAACATTTTTGTGTTTGCATTCTTTATCCCTCGTGCCTTCATTCTATTAATTAATGAAATTTCCTTATTTTTTTATTAATATAAAGTGTCTATTTTCAATTAAAAATTGACAAATTGTGGAGATCAACATGGTTTCCAGAAAAAGATTTTCGGAAATTTAAACATGGATTCCACATTTTATCTTTCACCCCTTCCAAATAAGCCGTTGATAATATTAAACGCATATAGCGTTTAATGCGTAAATCACTCATTCCAAATAAAGTTGAATTAGTGATCATGAGTATTCACTTTCAAAATCATTATTACATCACCACCCACTTGGTAATGATTTTTTGATTGCAGAAGAAATGAACACTTAGTACGTTACACTGATTATATAGCTTTAATTCTTGTTTGACGTACAAATAAAAAAAGATTCAAACGTTGTAATTTTGAATGTGTTGATTGGTACTATATGAAATTAAGCATTTTTTTTTTGGGTCACAAATGCATTTCATTATTGATTACATAAATACATTATCTGTATCAATAAATCAATAAGGAACAGAAATGCCGATAAAAGAGAAGAGTGTATTCCTAGTACGTGCAGTCCTCGCAAGCAAATCAGCTCTCTTATTCCTCTCCCGTTGCCGGTAGATAAGGTCAAATTCGGGGATGATTCCCTGAGTACTGCTAACTCACATAATTCCGGTTGAAAACCGAGCCAAACGTGCGGTGATGTCACCATACTTATGACCAGTTCTTTGGAGTCCGTTGCAAAGAGGGAGAAAAACTGCCGTTTCCGGATCAAACATTGCATTGCCCATATAAGCCCATGTAACTCAGTGTGTAGTGGAGAGAGGCTCCTCCGGTTACCTTGGAGCCCCACCAGGTCTGTAGTGCCATCCTGTAGTTGTAGCACCCAGCCCACCCCACCAGTTGCTTCATCTGTCTTCCATGACCCATCCACAAAACATGTGAAGGTCGACAGACTTGGTTCAGAGTGTAATTCTCCTATCGAGTCTACCTCGTCTGCCTTCGTTGTAGAATTAACCAAGAACCATTCTTTTTACTCTTTCTGGGCCAGATCAACAATATCCGCGGGTGATTTGTCCACCGCGTTCAAAACTTTATCATTCCTTGCCTTCCAAATGTACCAGGTTATCCAAGGGAAAACTTTGGTGACCTCGATCAAATCTACTTCATTCGGTATTATCCAAAAGAGGTTATCCAAATTCTCCCTTAGGCTCTCTGTGGGGCCCCCAATCCTCCAAAAGGGATATTCGAGAGGGTCCAAGTTTGTAGAGCTTGGGGACACAAGAAAATTGCATGGTTGATGGTCTCCTCCGGGTATCCGCATCTCGGGCATTCATGCTCGGATCCAATATGTATGTGGATTAGCCATTCATTTACCGCCACTGCCCCCGACAGGCACTGCCAGATAAAGTGTCTCAGTTTATTTGGGGCAGCAATCTTCCAAACATTAGCCTTGAGGGGATTATCCGAGGGTAGTTATAGTAGGAACTTTGTTTCGTCATCACGAGTAAACCGTTCTGTTTTGTACCCTGATTTGACAGTGTATGTACCAGACGTAGTGTAGTGCCAGCAGTACCCATCCTCCGGCAGCCTTTGGGAAATCCTAAGACTTAGGATCAGTGGAATATCCGATGATCGAATGTTCTCCCTAAGGGCCGCCATGTTCCATGAGTTGTATCCCGATGAATAAGGTCTGAGATTTTGAGCAGTGGATTATGTATGGGTGTATTGCTCATAGCCGGTCTAGGCTCAGAATCAGGTATCCACCTGTCCGACGAGACTAGGGTACTTGTTCCGTCCCCAATGGTGCGTCGGGTACCTTTCAACACTAGATGCTTGGAGTTCCATATACTACACCATCCATATGAAATTAAGCATATAAAAATATATGGTTAGATAAAAATATACGTCACCATCTGGCTAAGTACCCTTTTATTATGCAATATTAATCGTTTGGTTATGTACTAATGTATTATGTATATAGTAATTAATGAGTTTTTAACTAAGAAAACAAAGCAAGCACAATGTGTATTCAAAATGTTCCTACAATTTACACATGCACTATTTATGTATATAATCAATAATGTGTTGCATTTTTAACCAATCCTAACCCAAGTTTTCCAAGGATTTTCGAGTCTTTTCTTTGTTTTTCGAGTCCTTTCAGGTTGAAACACGTTTGGATGAAGTCTAAGGCATCAGGAGCAAGGAATGGAAGCAAATGAGCAAAAAGGATCATATCGATCGATCTACACATGGATCGATCGATCTAACCTCAAGCCATTCAATCGTAGCATTTTGGATCGATAATTCAAGGCCAGATCGACCATTCTATACCATATCAATCGATTGATCCAGCAATCTGTAACATCTCAGATCGATCAGACAAATGCCATATCGACCATTCTGCACTTGGATTGATCGATCCAGATCCAATCCGACCAGAAAAATAAAATTTCAGATTTCCTTATTTTACTGGGTTTTGCCAAAGTTTTTCAACCAGAGCGTGTTTTTACCTATTTATTCTAGTCTTTAGCCATTGTTGAGGCAACGCTTTATTTTCTATTCAAACTTTTGGCTTTTGGAGTTTGTAAGTTTTGGGGAGACGAATCTCTGAGTCTACATCTTTAAGAAGATTCATGAACCCCTTTGGATTTCTATTCAATTAATCATGAGTTTTTCTTCAACTCCTTTTTGTTTCTCTGTATCCATGTCTGAGTAGTTTCATAGTTAGATTTAGGGTTTCAAGAGAATTTATGAATCATTGAATCAGACATAGATAGAGATTTATCATATGTTGTCTTCACCTATTGTTGTGTTTATTGCTTAGATTGAATTTATCACTTAATCTCCTATTTAGGGTTTAATCTATTCATTAAAAGTGCTATAGATTGCCTGATAGAACATATGTGAGCAGATTGTCTTTAGCCAACGAAAGCTGATGCTAAGGCAATTCGTGAACGAATCAAACCTGCTCGTTAATGCTTGTTTAGAATTCTAAGTTCAAACGACAGTTTAGAATCTTAGATTGCTAGATAAAGTGATTGATACCACGACAGTGAATTGGTTATATATTCATGTTTGAGTTTAAGACTGCGCTTATTTGTTCCCTGAATAATTGTCTGGTTCATGATCTCTAAATTTCTGCGAATCGCCATTGACCTAACGCTTTATTTAATTGATATTTACATCGCTTTAATTGCTATTTTCGTTTCATATTGCAAACAACTACCATATTTCTATCTTAGCTTAGTTTCATTCTTAAAGATTTGTAATTTGATACTTGGTACTTGTGGATTCGATCCCTACATTACTACAACACTTGTTGTGCACTTGCAGTAGTTTTTATAGGATTAAAACTCTGTGTATCAGTTAATTATTCTGTCACATGCCTTGGTCTATGCATGCATGGTTTAGTTTTTTTTGTTTTGTTTATAAAATTTAGAGAAACATATTCAAATTAATTAATTTATACGGGTTTTTAAAGGAATGTGGGTAATATACATCAATTACAAACGCTAGTCTTTTCTGAAAAAAATTAGACCTCATAACTAAGAGAAATAGTTTTTGGACAAAAATCCCCTTCTGACACGTCATATGCAGAACTGTACATCTTGTCATAAAGCTGCCAGGATATGATGAGACAATTTTTTTTTTGTTTAATTGTTTTCTCTTTTATTAGTTTTTTTTCCATTTTATATTTGTTTGGTCTAATGTTTATTTTTTTAAGTTGAATCATCTCACCATTTATATAAAAAAACAAAAAAAATTACAATTCGAAATTTTAAAAATTGACATGAATTACTCAAATTATTCATATAATGTTATAATGAAATGTAATATAATATGTTATATACTATATGTTTATGTGGTACTAGAATAGGACTTCGCGTATCACGCGGGGTTTAATAATAATTTTATTTATATATGATTAAAAGCAAAATAAAATACCCGTTGACGGAAACTGATTAAACTTAATAAAATAAGCCGCACATCTAAATACATTACACCAAAACGTTTGAATACATAAATACATATATAAAGAATAACATACAAATATATTACTGAATGATCTATTAAAACATATAAAAAAAAACCATTTAAAATAATAATAAACAAAAAACCATTTAAAATCACGTATAGGAAAAAAAATTCTTAATACTTTTTAAAATTAGAAATAATATGTTTTTGTTGTGTTTGTGCAACATGAAATAGTATGTTTTATTTATTTACTATTTTCTTTTAATTGTCCAATAGTATTTTTTATTTTCCGTTTTTATCTTACTATTTCCATTTAGGTACACAACAATTTGATCTAAGAAATAACTAATTTACAGAAAGAAAATTTCTATTTTTACATTATGTAGATTTAACATGTGTCACAATGTAAATTAAACTTAACACGTGTCACGATCTGATGAGTTACAATTTTGCCTATGTGTCGCACTCACGTTGAACGCATCATGCTTTATATAATAAGATTTTCATTTAGGTATACATCAATTTCATTTAAAAAATAACCAATTACAGAAGGATAACTTCTATTTTTACATTACTTAGATTTGACACATGTCACAATCTAAATTAAAATTAACATATGTCATGATCTGGTGAGTTATAATTTTGCCTACATGTCACGCTCACGTTGAGCGCATCCTCCTTTATATAATAAGATAACATGTTAAATGATATATAACATATCATATATTAACATAGTATAACATGTTATTATTATTATATATATATATATTTTTCAAACTTAGTCTCCATTGATTAAACTTGAAAAACCTTACAATGGATTAGAGCTTTTGCAGCTCTTTTTGCATTACAATCGACCAATTCGGTGGCAAGAGTTAAAAGTACTTAAGATAGATAAATCACACATCTTCAATTGCCAAGCTTCATGAAGGATCCCAGAGAGATCAATGTGATTGGTGGATGAGATTTGCAGCTTCACGAGCGTTGTGAGCGACTCGAACTGGACATAGAACTCGAACCGGTCGGTTGAAATCGTTAAAAACTCCGTAGAGGAGGACTGTGGTGGTAAATGTCTCTCCATGTCGTAGGAGAATGGTGAGAGCAATCTCTCCCAGCCTCGGCGGGAGGAAGTTGATATAAAATTGTCCACAAAGAATAAGTCGAAGAGGCTTAATCTTTCAAACTTCACTACAAGCAAATCTAAAATTAAATATGGATCGGGGTTTGAACCTCATGTCCGTAATGGCAGATGTTGGAGAAGCTCGATGATGGTTGAAAATCTCTCCGCAACGGAGGAAAGCAGAAACGTTTCATCCTCCACAAAGGAGGAGAATGCTATCAAATCTCTCTCCACAATCGATTGTAAAAAGGGAGGTAGAACTAACCTCAATGAATCGATATCTAACCTCAATGAATCGATATCGGTGACTCTTATATATGGAAAGGAGATTATATCCATCTTTGCTACCAGAGATATCGATGAAGACGTTGAGCACATCCGGAGCCATGGAATTGGAAGTAGCGCCTGATGGGTAAATAAGCAGAGATGAAACGTGGCTACAACGATGGAGGATTTGTTGCCACTGGCAGTTGGAACGGCGAGTCGTTTATCGAGCACTGCTGAGTCACGGCGGCGGCATGTGGTGGTAGTCGATAAGGTTCTTTGGGGTTTGCCCGAGAAATGTTCAGATCCGGTGGACCCTAATCGACATATTGAGGCGACAGAAGCCTCCCCAGCAAGCAATGGTATCATATCCGGAATAGAAGGGTTGAGACGCAGCCGCGTTGGCTGAGTTTTTTAAAGAAGAAGATCGAAAATAAAAACAAGAAGTAGATGCAAAGTAAATAGCTAGATCGATGAAAAGCATGAGCAAAGATAAGAAGAGGTGATGCCGGCGAGTTCCTGCTCCACCGGCATCGGAAACCGGTAACAACCTTGGTGTCTCGATATCAACGTCAGAGAGAGCGGCTAGGGAAAACGCTTGGTTGTGATTTAAATTTTTATTATTATATATATAATATGTTATGTTATGCTAACTACCAATATGTTTTGAAGATTGTTTATAACACGATATAACATTTTATAACATAATATTCTGATTTTTTCGTATATAATTTCAGAGAACAATAAAAAATATAAATAAATCTTCTTATACATTTATTATATTTATGAATGGACCGAGTATTAAGGTCTGATTATTACAACAGTATTAACAATGCATACACAACACATGGGCTTTTAATTAGCTAAAAACATAAACAACACATATAGTACAATAGTTATTAGATTCGAGGTTGGTTACAAGGAATTGATTTAGATCTATCACTTCCCTTATTATCCGATGAACTTAGAGAACCATTTGCCAGAATCTTTTTCTCTTCGATCAGCAGGATTAGTGAAATTGACCCAATTCATACCAAACCGGAGAGTGTAACCATTTCCGAATTCGTAATTGTCCATCAATGACCATGCAAAATATCCTGCTACGTTGCATCCATCTCTATAATATATGTTGATGTATATATTAACATCTACAATTCTCAAAAGAAGTAAATCAAATAAATACGAATTACGAATTATAACTCACGCAATGGAGCATTTAAGACACGAAAGATGGCTGCAATGGTTTTGAATTCGTCCATTATCGGCAAGAGCATTTGCAAGGGTTAAGTTTCCAAAATCAGCAACTCCTGAAAAAATTCAACACAAGATTTTATAGTTTATATGTTTTTATTGGTTAAACATATATATTTGAATGCAATATAAATGTGATTTGTACGAACCGTTTTCGGTGATGTAGGTAAGTGGGTTTTTGTAGTTGTCTTTGATGTGATTTAGAATTTTACGGAATCCTGGAGGATAGTAGACGAAGCTAGGAGCTTGAACACCAATAGGTTACTCCATTGCGATAAACTGAAACCAATTATAGAGAAAAATGAGTTTAGCTATCTAAAATATATAAAAAAAAAATACGACAAAATCAAAGTTTTACATACATCCAAGAGTAACTCGTGGATCGGTTAAGGCGTTAGGTTGTGACGGAAGAGGAGGAGGTGCGTCGGTTGCATATTGTGTAACGTAATAGTTCAACCCTAGAAAATCAAGTGATCCTTTAACTAATTCTGATTCTTGAGGTGTGAATTTTGGCAATCTATCTCCAACCATCTCTCTCATTATCTTTGGATACTCTCCGTACACCAATGGATCCAAAAACCTTCATATATGTGTAAGAACAAGTTTTCTAAATTAATATTGGAAAGTATGTTTGTTACAAAGGTTTTATAACCAAAACTTTCTATATGTGTATAAGATTAATTGAGAATATATATACCATCCGACGAAGAAATCGAATGCTCGTTTTGCAGCAGTCTTGTCGAGATTGCTAGTTTCGTTTAATGGGGTGAACCATCTCCCGATCAAAGTCGTTCCTATCTTACCACCTTGAAATTTCTGCATGCACAAATATTTTTAGATTATAGATTACAAATATATACCACATTAAAAACAAAATTGATCTCGGAAAAAACTCATGATAGACTTTGTATACAAACCTGATATCTTTTTCGGTATAAAGATACAGCTTGTGCATGAGCTAGAAGTTGGTGATGTGCAACTATATAAGGTTCGGTTCCAGAATCTCCTCCAAATTCACAGCCAGTGCACCGTCCTGGCGGATACGATCCATCTCCATAACCTTTGCTTGCGAGAGAGTAAGGCTGGTTTAAAGTGATCAAAATTTGACTCTGTCTCCAAATCTTTGGAATAGAAGCTCCGCGTAGTTTTTGAAATCCTCCCTGTTCATGTATCATACACATTATGTATAGATATATATAGATCTTACATATAAAAACTAATCCAAAGAAAAAAAAAAGTTTAGGATAAAAGTTTATTAATACACTTACACTATACGTGGACTTAAGAAGCCTCCGTATTCGTCTTCTAAAGTTTGGGGAACATCCCAATGAAATATAGTCACATATGGTTCTATGCCTGTATATATTCACGTAAGTTAAATGTCTATATCAATAATATAAATGTATAATATGATTAAGTACTTAAATTTGGTATTTACCATTTGCTTTTAACTCGTTAATGAGATTGTTGTAGTATGTTATCCCATTTTCGTCCACTCCTCCACTTAGTCTTCCCTCTAATAATCACAAATTCAGTTGAGTCATCATAGAATGAAAATTTTCCTTTGAGCAAATATTAGATGAAGTCATCATGAGGAAAAAGAGATATGGTTTTTTTTGTATTTACTTGGTAAGACCCTCGACCATGCTATTGAGAGTCGGTATGCTTGAACATTCAATCTTTTCAGTAATTTGACATCCTCCTGTTCCAAAATTAAAATAAAATTTCCAAAATGGAATAAATATCATATAAACATACATTAATTCATCATTGATATATAGCCTCTCACCTTGTAAAGATCATACGAATCACAAGCAAGATCTCCTGAACTACGATCTGGAACTTTTTCTGTACATAACAAACCATATAATATGAGCATGACCAGTGTTTTCTAATACATATACACTTTCCCATACATCAAAATCCATGTTAATAATACGGTGAATGATGTTTATGACCTGGATATCTATGAGTGTAATAGTCCCATCCATTAAGTGCTCTATGTGCAGCACCTTCAATCTGGTAAAACAAATAAAAAATCATATTGGATATCATAAAAAGTTATACGGCAAATGTTATAGCTAAAAATAATAAATACCTGGTATGCAGAAGTAGCCGCACCAAAAGTGAAATTCTTTGGGAATCCAGTTCGGTTGAATGTAAGAGTATTGTCGCAATTGAAGGGTTCTTTAGCTTTGCATTCCGGATTGCACACATTTTGGCTGTTCGAAACGACAAAGAGAACGACGAGGATGGCTAAAGAGTAGTGAGCTTTTGGAATTGCCATGGTTGAGAGATTTGTGTTTTGTTTAAGGGTTAATTTGATGATGATTAAATGATGAACTTGGAGGGGTTTATATAGAAGGGTTTGAGTGCATGGGACTTTGCATGGAAATTGAAGTAAACTCGTTACGTATATTTGCATTCAATTTGATCCTCCATGTTCTCCACCTCGCTGTCTTGTTTTCTTAAAAAAGGAAAATACATCTAATCAAAAATTGAATTATCCCTAATGAAAATTAGGCAGTTTGAGTTTTACGGCATATTATAACTTCACACGATATATACCTGTACAGGTCTGCGTGAGGATATATGTTCCTTAACTAGAATGTATATGCAATTTATTAATTTAATCAAAGTTACAATTTATGTTCTATTCATTTTTATAATAATTATACCGTTGTGAAATTGGTTGGAGTTTGAAGTTTAGTGTCCATTATCATTTAGCATATATTACAATAACTTATATTATTCGTGAATGCAGCAACCATAGTTCCATAAGTAAACTATGACTTGTCTCATTGACAAGAATCAAATATTAAATTCCAAACCCTATTTTAAGGAACAATACAAACCTATATATTCATATCAATTAAAATGATATTGCTAATGATAGATTATTCTTATAACATGTACATGAATTATTCTAGTATCATATATTATTGGGGATAAAATAGAAATAAATAGTTGAATAACAAGTTATTGCAATTATGAAAAATTATTTATCTTTGTTTATAAAGGTAAATCATGATAAAAATGTGTGAAAAAAAACATTTATATATAAAATTATGTGTGAGTAAATTCTAATTTAAATAATGATTCAAGGAAAATTTTATTAAAATTATTTTTGGGGGTTTTTAATTGTTGATATTGAAGTTTACATAAATCTATTAAAATTTA
Source organism: Pseudoturritis turrita (assembly GCA_900406555.1). Classification (NCBI taxonomy): domain Eukaryota; kingdom Viridiplantae; phylum Streptophyta; class Magnoliopsida; order Brassicales; family Brassicaceae; genus Pseudoturritis; species Pseudoturritis turrita. Next base: position 409,340 of record OVBL01001057.1, on the reverse strand, counting down.
GGAAAAATTATGAAATGGAAGAATTTAAGATTTTATCGGATAAACTGTTAATAGTGGTATATTTTTTGGTATAAGAGTGGTGTATTCAATCAAACATTTAGAATGATTTAAAAAAAAATCACATGAGTTTTAAAAAATCTTCTAAAATATGATTTATGGTTGTATTTGTATATAACTGTGTTTTAAAATCTAATTAAGGTTGAATCAAAACACGGTTTACAGTTGAAATGTAGTAAATATAACGAAGGTTGTCAATTCAATATTTACCATAAATATATACAATATAGTACAGAATGTTTACTTTCATTTCTCTCTTTATTTATTTCATTTCTCATAACCAAAAGAAGCTTGACTCAGACAACATTTTTGTGTTTGCATTCTTTATCCCTCGTGCCTTCATTCTATTAATTAATGAAATTTCCTTATTTTTTTATTAATATAAAGTGTCTATTTTCAATTAAAAATTGACAAATTGTGGAGATCAACATGGTTTCCAGAAAAAGATTTTCGGAAAATTTAAACATGGATTCCACATTTTATCTTTCACCCTTCCAAATAAGCCGTTGATAATATTAAACGCATATATCGTTTAATGCGTAAATCACTCATTCAAATAAAGTTGAATTAGTGACATGAGTATTCACTTTCAAAATCATTATTACATCACCACCCACTTGGTAATGATTTTTTGATTGCAGAAGAAATGAACACTTAGTACGTTACACTGATTATATAGCTTTAATTCTTGTTTGACGTACAAATAAAAAAAGATTCAAACGTTGTAATTTTGAATGTGTTGATTGGTACTATATGAAATTAAGCATTTTTTTTTGGGTCACAAATGCATTTCATTATTGATTACATAAATACATTATCTGTATCAATAAATCAATAAGGAACAGAAATGCCGATAAAAGAGAAGAGTGTATTCCTAGTACGTGCAGTCCTCGCAAGCAAATCAGCTCTCTTATTCCTCTCCCGTTGCCGGTAGATAAGGTCAAATTCGGGGATGATTCCCTGAGTACTGCTAACTCACATAATTCCGGTTGAAAACCGAGCCAAACGTGCGGTGATGTCACCATACTTATGACCAGTTCTTTGGAGTCCGTTGCAAAGAGGGAGAAAAACTGCCGTTTCCGGATCAAACATTGCATTGCCCATATAAGCCCATGTAACTCAGTGTGTAGTGGAGAGAGGCTCCTCCGGTTACCTTGGAGCCCCACCAGGTCTGTAGTGCCATCCTGTAGTTGTAGCACCCAGCCCACCCCACCAGTTGCTTCATCTGTCTTCCATGACCCATCCACAAAACATGTGAAGGTCGACAGACTTGGTTCAGAGTGTAATTCTCCTATCGAGTCTACCTCGTCTGCCTTCGTTGTAGAATTAACCAAGAACCATTCTTTTTACTCTTTCTGGGCCAGATCAACAATATCCGCGGGTGATTTGTCCACCGCGTTCAAAACTTTATCATTCCTTGCCTTCCAAATGTACCAGGTTATCCAAGGGAAAACTTTGGTGACCTCGATCAAATCTACTTCATTCGGTATTATCCAAAAGAGGTTATCCAAATTCTCCCTTAGGCTCTCTGTGGGGCCCCAATCCTCCAAAAGGGATATTCGAGAGGGTCCAAGTTTGTAGAGCTTGGGGACACAAGAAAATTGCATGGTTGATGGTCTCCTCCGGGTATCCGCATCTCGGGCATTCATGCTCGGATCCAATATGTATGTGGATTAGCCATTCATTTACCGCCACTGCCCCGACAGGCACTGCCAGATAAAGTGTCTCAGTTTATTTGGGGCAGCAATCTTCCAAACATTAGCCTTGAGGGGATTATCCGAGGGTAGTTATAGTAGGAACTTTGTTTCGTCATCACGAGTAACCGTTCTGTTTTGTACCCTGATTTGACAGTGTATGTACCAGACGTAGTGTAGTGCCAGCAGTACCCATCCTCCGGCAGCCTTTGGGAAATCCTAAGACTTAGGATCAGTGGAATATCCGATGATCGAATGTTCTCCCTAAGGGCCGCCATGTTCCATGAGTTGTATCCCGATGAATAAGGTCTGAGATTTTGAGCAGTGGATTATGTATGGGTGTATTGCTCATAGCCGGTCTAGGCTCAGAATCAGGTATCCACCTGTCCGACGAGACTAGGGTACTTGTTCCGTCCCAATGGTGCGTCGGGTACCTTTCAACACTAGATGCTTGGAGTTCCATATACTACACCATCCATATGAAATTAAGCATATAAAAATATATGGTTAGATAAAAATATACGTCACCATCTGGCTAAGTACCCTTTTATTATGCAATATTAATCGTTTGGTTATGTACTAATGTATTATGTATATAGTAATTAATGAGTTTTTAACTAAGAAAACAAAGCAAGCACAATGTGTATTCAAAATGTTCCTACAATTTACACATGCACTATTTATGTATATAATCAATAATGTGTTGCATTTTTAACCAATCCTAACCCAAGTTTTCCAAGGATTTTCGAGTCTTTTCTTTGTTTTTCGAGTCCTTTCAGGTTGAAACACGTTTGGATGAAGTCTAAGGCATCAGGAGCAAGGAATGGAAGCAAATGAGCAAAAAGGATCATATCGATCGATCTACACATGGATCGATCGATCTAACCTCAAGCCATTCAATCGTAGCATTTTGGATCGATAATTCAAGGCCAGATCGACCATTCTATACCATATCAATCGATTGATCCAGCAATCTGTAACATCTCAGATCGATCAGACAAATGCCATATCGACCATTCTGCACTTGGATTGATCGATCCAGATCCAATCCGACCAGAAAAATAAAATTTCAGATTTCCTTATTTTACTGGGTTTTGCCAAAGTTTTTCAACCAGAGCGTGTTTTTACCTATTTATTCTAGTCTTTAGCCATTGTTGAGGCAACGCTTTATTTTCTATTCAAACTTTTGGCTTTTGGAGTTTGTAAGTTTTGGGGAGACGAATCTCTGAGTCTACATCTTTAAGAAGATTCATGAACCCCTTTGGATTTCTATTCAATTAATCATGAGTTTTTCTTCAACTCCTTTTTGTTTCTCTGTATCCATGTCTGAGTAGTTTCATAGTTAGATTTAGGGTTTCAAGAGAATTTATGAATCATTGAATCAGACATAGATAGAGATTTATCATATGTTGTCTTCACCTATTGTTGTGTTTATTGCTTAGATTGAATTTATCACTTAATCTCCTATTTAGGGTTTAATCTATTCATTAAAAGTGCTATAGATTGCCTGATAGAACATATGTGAGCAGATTGTCTTTAGCCAACGAAAGCTGATGCTAAGGCAATTCGTGAACGAATCAAACCTGCTCGTTAATGCTTGTTTAGAATTCTAAGTTCAAACGACAGTTTAGAATCTTAGATTGCTAGATAAAGTGATTGATACCACGACAGTGAATTGGTTATATATTCATGTTTGAGTTTAAGACTGCGCTTATTTGTTCCCTGAATAATTGTCTGGTTCATGATCTCTAAATTTCTGCGAATCGCCATTGACCTAACGCTTTATTTAATTGATATTTACATCGCTTTAATTGCTATTTTCGTTTCATATTGCAAACAACTACCATATTTCTATCTTAGCTTAGTTTCATTCTTAAAGATTTGTAATTTGATACTTGGTACTTGTGGATTCGATCCCTACATTACTACAACACTTGTTGTGCACTTGCAGTAGTTTTTATAGGATTAAAACTCTGTGTATCAGTTAATTATTCTGTCACATGCCTTGGTCTATGCATGCATGGTTTAGTTTTTTTTGTTTTGTTTATAAAATTTAGAGAAACATATTCAAATTAATTAATTTATACGGGTTTTTAAAGGAATGTGGGTAATATACATCAATTACAAACGCTAGTCTTTTCTGAAAAAAATTAGACCTCATAACTAAGAGAAATAGTTTTTGGACAAAAATCCCCTTCTGACACGTCATATGCAGAACTGTACATCTGTCATAAAGCTGCCAGGATATGATGAGACAATTTTTTTTTTGTTTAATTGTTTTCTCTTTTATTAGTTTTTTTTCCATTTTATATTTGTTTGGTCTAATGTTTATTTTTTTAAGTTGAATCATCTCACCATTTATATAAAAAAACAAAAAAAATTACAATTCGAAATTTTAAAAATTGACATGAATTACTCAAATTATTCATATAATGTTATAATGAAATGTAATATAATATGTTATATACTATATGTTTATGTGGTACTAGAATAGGACTTCGCGTATCACGCGGGGTTTAATAATAATTTTATTTATATATGATTAAAAGCAAAATAAAATACCCGTTGACGGAAACTGATTAAACTTAATAAAAATAAGCCGCACATCTAAATACATTACACCAAAACGTTTGAATACATAAATACATATATAAAGAATAACATACAATATATTACTGAATGATCTATTAAAACATATAAAAAAAAACCATTTAAAATAATAATAAACAAAAAACCATTTAAAATCACGTATAGGAAAAAAAATTCTTAATACTTTTTAAAATTAGAAATAATATGTTTTTGTTGTGTTTGTGCAACATGAAATAGTATGTTTTATTTATTTACTATTTTCTTTTAATTGTCCAATAGTATTTTTTATTTTCCGTTTTTATCTTACTATTTCCATTTAGGTACACAACAATTTGATCTAAGAAATAACTAATTTACAGAAAGAAAATTTCTATTTTTACATTATGTAGATTTAACATGTGTCACAATGTAAATTAAACTTAACACGTGTCACGATCTGATGAGTTACAATTTTGCCTATGTGTCGCACTCACGTTGAACGCATCATGCTTTATATAATAAGATTTTCATTTAGGTATACATCAATTTCATTTAAAAAATAACCAATTACAGAAGGATAACTTCTATTTTTACATTACTTAGATTTGACACATGTCACAATCTAAATTAAAATTAACATATGTCATGATCTGGTGAGTTATAATTTTGCCTACATGTCACGCTCACGTTGAGCGCATCCTCCTTTATATAATAAGATAACATGTTAAATGATATATAACATATCATATATTAACATAGTATAACATGTTATTATTATTATATATATATATATTTTTCAAACTTAGTCTCCATTGATTAAACTTGAAAAACCTTACAATGGATTAGAGCTTTTGCAGCTCTTTTTGCATTACAATCGACCAATTCGGTGGCAAGAGTTAAAAGTACTTAAGATAGATAAATCACACATCTTCAATTGCCAAGCTTCATGAAGGATCCCAGAGAGATCAATGTGATTGGTGGATGAGATTTGCAGCTTCACGAGCGTTGTGAGCGACTCGAACTGGACATAGAACTCGAACCGGTCGGTTGAAATCGTTAAAAACTCCGTAGAGGAGGACTGTGGTGGTAAATGTCTCTCCATGTCGTAGGAGAATGGTGAGAGCAATCTCTCCCAGCCTCGGCGGGAGGAAGTTGATATAAAATTGTCCACAAAGAATAAGTCGAAGAGGCTTAATCTTTCAAACTTCACTACAAGCAAATCTAAAATTAAATATGGATCGGGGTTTGAACCTCATGTCCGTAATGGCAGATGTTGGAGAAGCTCGATGATGGTTGAAAATCTCTCCGCAACGGAGGAAAGCAGAAACGTTTCATCCTCCACAAAGGAGGAGAATGCTATCAAATCTCTCTCCACAATCGATTGTAAAAAGGGAGGTAGAACTAACCTCAATGAATCGATATCTAACCTCAATGAATCGATATCGGTGACTCTTATATATGGAAAGGAGATTATATCCATCTTTGCTACCAGAGATATCGATGAAGACGTTGAGCACATCCGGAGCCATGGAATTGGAAGTAGCGCCTGATGGGTAAATAAGCAGAGATGAAACGTGGCTACAACGATGGAGGATTTGTTGCCACTGGCAGTTGGAACGGCGAGTCGTTTATCGAGCACTGCTGAGTCACGGCGGCGGCATGTGGTGGTAGTCGATAAGGTTCTTTGGGGTTTGCCCGAGAAATGTTCAGATCCGGTGGACCCTAATCGACATATTGAGGCGACAGAAGCCTCCCCAGCAAGCAATGGTATCATATCCGGAATAGAAGGGTTGAGACGCAGCCGCGTTGGCTGAGTTTTTAAAGAAGAAGATCGAAAATAAAAACAAGAAGTAGATGCAAAGTAAATAGCTAGATCGATGAAAAGCATGAGCAAAGATAAGAAGAGGTGATGCCGGCGAGTTCCTGCTCCACCGGCATCGGAAACCGGTAACAACCTTGGTGTCTCGATATCAACGTCAGAGAGAGCGGCTAGGGAAAACGCTTGGTTGTGATTTAAATTTTTATTATTATATATATAATATGTTATGTTATGCTAACTACCAATATGTTTTGAAGATTGTTTATAACACGATATAACATTTTATAACATAATATTCTGATTTTTTCGTATATAATTTCAGAGAACAATAAAAAATATAAATAAATCTTCTTATACATTTATTATATTTATGAATGGACCGAGTATTAAGGTCTGATTATTACAACAGTATTAACAATGCATACACAACACATGGGCTTTAATTAGCTAAAAACATAAACAACACATATAGTACAATAGTTATTAGATTCGAGGTTGGTTACAAGGAATTGATTTAGATCTATCACTTCCCCTTATTATCCGATGAACTTAGAGAACCATTTGCCAGAATCTTTTTCTCTTCGATCAGCAGGATTAGTGAAATTGACCCAATTCATACCAAACCGGAGAGTGTAACCATTTCCGAATTCGTAATTGTCCATCAATGACCATGCAAAATATCCTGCTACGTTGCATCCATCTCTATAATATATGTTGATGTATATATTAACATCTACAATTCTCAAAAGAAGTAAATCAAATAAATACGAATTACGAATTATAACTCACGCAATGGAGCATTTAAGACACGAAAGATGGCTGCAATGGTTTTGAATTCGTCCATTATCGGCAAGAGCATTTGCAAGGGTTAAGTTTCCAAAATCAGCAACTCCTGAAAAAATTCAACACAAGATTTTATAGTTTATATGTTTTTATTGGTTAAACATATATATTTGAATGCAATATAAAATGTGATTTGTACGAACCGTTTTCGGTGATGTAGGTAAGTGGGTTTTTGTAGTTGTCTTTGATGTGATTTAGAATTTTACGGAATCCTGGAGGATAGTAGACGAAGCTAGGAGCTTGAACACCAATAGGTACTCCATTGCGATAAACTGAAACCAATTATAGAGAAAAAATGAGTTTAGCTATCTAAAATATATAAAAAAAAAATACGACAAAATCAAAGTTTTACATACATCCAAGAGTAACTCGTGGATCGGTTAAGGCGTTAGGTTGTGACGGAAGAGGAGGAGGTGCGTCGGTTGCATATTGTGTAACGTAATAGTTCAACCCTAGAAAATCAAGTGATCCTTTAACTAATTCTGATTCTTGAGGTGTGAATTTTGGCAATCTATCTCCAACCATCTCTCTCATTATCTTTGGATACTCTCCGTACACCAATGGATCCAAAAACCTTCATATATGTGTAAGAACAAGTTTTCTAAATTAATATTGGAAAGTATGTTTGTTACAAAGGTTTTATAACCAAAACTTTCTATATGTGTATAAGATTAATTGAGAATATATATACCATCCGACGAAGAAATCGAATGCTCGTTTTGCAGCAGTCTTGTCGAGATTGCTAGTTTCGTTTAATGGGGTGAACCATCTCCCGATCAAAGTCGTTCCTATCTTACCACCTTGAAATTTCTGCATGCACAAATATTTTTAGATTATAGATTACAAATATATACCACATTAAAAACAAAATTGATCTCGGAAAAAACTCATGATAGACTTTGTATACAAACCTGATATCTTTTTCGGTATAAAGATACAGCTTGTGCATGAGCTAGAAGTTGGTGATGTGCAACTATATAAGGTTCGGTTCCAGAATCTCCTCCAAATTCACAGCCAGTGCACCGTCCTGGCGGATACGATCCATCTCCATAACCTTTGCTTGCGAGAGAGTAAGGCTGGTTTAAAGTGATCCAAAATTTGACTCTGTCTCCAAATCTTTGGAATAGAAGCTCCGCGTAGTTTTTGAAATCCTCCCTGTTCATGTATCATACACATTATGTATAGATATATATAGATCTTACATATAAAAACTAATCCAAAGAAAAAAAAAGTTTAGGATAAAAGTTTATTAATACACTTACACTATACGTGGACTTAAGAAGCCTCCGTATTCGTCTTCTAAAGTTTGGGGAACATCCCAATGAAATATAGTCACATATGGTTCTATGCCTGTATATATTCACGTAAGTTAAATGTCTATATCAATAATATAAATGTATAATATGATTAAGTACTTAAATTTGGTATTTACCATTTGCTTTTAACTCGTTAATGAGATTGTTGTAGTATGTTATCCCATTTTCGTCCACTCCTCCACTTAGTCTTCCCTCTAATAATCACAAATTCAGTTGAGTCATCATAGAATGAAAATTTTCCTTTGAGCAAATATTAGATGAAGTCATCATGAGGAAAAAGAGATATGGTTTTTTTGTATTTACTTGGTAAGACCCTCGACCATGCTATTGAGAGTCGGTATGCTTGAACATTCAATCTTTTCAGTAATTTGACATCCTCCTGTTCCAAAATTAAAATAAAATTTCCAAAATGGAATAAATATCATATAAACATACATTAATTCATCATTGATATATAGCCTCTCACCTTGTAAAGATCATACGAATCACAAGCAAGATCTCCTGAACTACGATCTGGAACTTTTTCTGTACATAACAAACCATATAATATGAGCATGACCAGTGTTTTCTAATACATATACACTTTCCCATACATCAAAATCCATGTTAATAATACGGTGAATGATGTTTATGACCTGGATATCTATGAGTGTAATAGTCCCATCCATTAAGTGCTCTATGTGCAGCACCTTCAATCTGGTAAAACAAATAAAAAATCATATTGGATATCATAAAAAGTTATACGGCAAATGTTATAGCTAAAAATAATAAATACCTGGTATGCAGAAGTAGCCGCACCAAAAGTGAAATTCTTTGGGAATCCAGTTCGGTTGAATGTAAGAGTATTGTCGCAATTGAAGGGTTCTTTAGCTTTGCATTCCGGATTGCACACATTTTGGCTGTTCGAAACGACAAAGAGAACGACGAGGATGGCTAAAGAGTAGTGAGCTTTTGGAATTGCCATGGTTGAGAGATTTGTGTTTTGTTTAAGGGTTAATTTGATGATGATTAAATGATGAACTTGGAGGGGTTTATATAGAAGGGTTTGAGTGCATGGGACTTTGCATGGAAATTGAAGTAAACTCGTTACGTATATTTGCATTCAATTTGATCCTCCATGTTCTCCACCTCGCTGTCTTGTTTTCTTAAAAAAGGAAAATACATCTAATCAAAAATTGAATTATCCCTAATGAAAAATTAGGCAGTTTGAGTTTTACGGCATATTATAACTTCACACGATATATACCTGTACAGGTCTGCGTGAGGATATATGTTCCTTAACTAGAATGTATATGCAATTTATTAATTTAATCAAAGTTACAATTTATGTTCTATTCATTTTTATAATAATTATACCGTTGTGAAATTGGTTGGAGTTTGAAGTTTAGTGTCCATTATCATTTAGCATATATTACAATAACTTATATTATTCGTGAATGCAGCAACCATAGTTCCATAAGTAAACTATGACTTGTCTCATTGACAAGAATCAAATATTAAATTCCAAACCCTATTTTAAGGAACAATACAAACCTATATATTCATATCAATTAAAATGATATTGCTAATGATAGATTATTCTTATAACATGTACATGAATTATTCTAGTATCATATATTATTGGGGATAAAATAGAAATAAATAGTTGAATAACAAGTTATTGCAATTATGAAAAATTATTTATCTTTGTTTATAAAGGTAAATCATGATAAAAATGTGTGAAAAAAAACATTTATATATAAAATTATGTGTGAGTAAATTCTAATTTAAATAATGATTCAAGGAAAATTTTATTAAAATTATTTTTTGGGGGTTTTTAATTGTTGATATTGAAGTTTACATAAATCTATTAAAATTTAGGAAAAATTATGAAATGGAAGAATTTAAGATTTTATCGGATAAACTGTTAATAGTGGTATATTTTTTGGTATAAGAGTGGTGTATTCAATCAAACATTTAGAATGATTTAAAAAAAAATCACATGAGTTTTAAAAAATCTTCTAAAATATGATGTTATGGTTGTATTTGTATATAACTGTGTTTTAAAATCTAATTAAGGTTGAATCAAAACACGGTTTACAGTTGAAATGTAGTAAATATAACGAAGGTTGTCAATTCAATATTTACCATAAATATATACAATATAGTACAGAATGTTTACTTTCATTTCTCTCTTTATTTATTTCATTTCTCATAACCAAAAGAAGCTTGACTCAGACAACATTTTTGTGTTTGCATTCTTTATCCCTCGTGCCTTCATTCTATTAATTAATGAAATTTCCTTATTTTTTTATTAATATAAAGTGTCTATTTTCAATTAAAAATTGACAAATTGTGGAGATCAACATGGTTTCCAGAAAAAGATTTTCGGAAAATTTAAACATGGATTCCACATTTTATCTTTCACCCCTTCCAAATAAGCCGTTGATAATATTAAACGCATATATCGTTTAATGCGTAAATCACTCATTCCAAATAAAGTTGAATTAGTGACCATGAGTATTCACTTTCAAAATCATTATTACATCACCACCCACTTGGTAATGATTTTTTGATTGCAGAAGAAATGAACACTTAGTACGTTACACTGATTATATAGCTTTAATTCTTGTTTGACGTACAAATAAAAAAAGATTCAAACGTTGTAATTTTGAATGTGTTGATTGGTACTATATGAAATTAAGCATTTTTTTTTTGGGTCACAAATGCATTTCATTATTGATTACATAAATACATTATCTGTATCAATAAATCAATAAGGAACAGAAATGCCGATAAAAGAGAAGAGTGTATTCCTAGTACGTGCAGTCCTCGCAAGCAAATCAGCTCTCTTATTCCTCTCCCGTTGCCGGTAGATAAGGTCAAATTCGGGGATGATTCCCTGAGTACTGCTAACTCACATAATTCCGGTTGAAAACCGAGCCAAACGTGCGGTGATGTCACCATACTTATGACCAGTTCTTTGGAGTCCGTTGCAAAGAGGGAGAAAAACTGCCGTTTCCGGATCAAACATTGCATTGCCCATATAAGCCCATGTAACTCAGTGTGTAGTGGAGAGAGGCTCCTCCGGTTACCTTGGAGCCCCACCAGGTCTGTAGTGCCATCCTGTAGTTGTAGCACCCAGCCCACCCCACCAGTTGCTTCATCTGTCTTCCATGACCCATCCACAAAACATGTGAAGGTCGACAGACTTGGTTCAGAGTGTAATTCTCCTATCGAGTCTACCTCGTCTGCCTTCGTTGTAGAATTAACCAAGAACCATTCTTTTTACTCTTTCTGGGCCAGATCAACAATATCCGCGGGTGATTTGTCCACCGCGTTCAAAACTTTATCATTCCTTGCCTTCCAAATGTACCAGGTTATCCAAGGGAAAACTTTGGTGACCTCGATCAAATCTACTTCATTCGGTATTATCCAAAAGAGGTTATCCAAATTCTCCCTTAGGCTCTCTGTGGGGCCCCCAATCCTCCAAAAGGGATATTCGAGAGGGTCCAAGTTTGTAGAGCTTGGGGACACAAGAAAATTGCATGGTTGATGGTCTCCTCCGGGTATCCGCATCTCGGGCATTCATGCTCGGATCCAATATGTATGTGGATTAGCCATTCATTTACCGCCACTGCCCCCGACAGGCACTGCCAGATAAAGTGTCTCAGTTTATTTGGGGCAGCAATCTTCCAAACATTAGCCTTGAGGGGATTATCCGAGGGTAGTTATAGTAGGAACTTTGTTTCGTCATCACGAGTAAACCGTTCTGTTTTGTACCCTGATTTGACAGTGTATGTACCAGACGTAGTGTAGTGCCAGCAGTACCCATCCTCCGGCAGCCTTTGGGAAATCCTAAGACTTAGGATCAGTGGAATATCCGATGATCGAATGTTCTCCCTAAGGGCCGCCATGTTCCATGAGTTGTATCCCGATGAATAAGGTCTGAGATTTTGAGCAGTGGATTATGTATGGGTGTATTGCTCATAGCCGGTCTAGGCTCAGAATCAGGTATCCACCTGTCCGACGAGACTAGGGTACTTGTTCCGTCCCCAATGGTGCGTCGGGTACCTTTCAACACTAGATGCTTGGAGTTCCATATACTACACCATCCATATGAAATTAAGCATATAAAAATATATGGTTAGATAAAAATATACGTCACCATCTGGCTAAGTACCCTTTTATTATGCAATATTAATCGTTTGGTTATGTACTAATGTATTATGTATATAGTAATTAATGAGTTTTTAACTAAGAAAACAAAGCAAGCACAATGTGTATTCAAAATGTTCCTACAATTTACACATGCACTATTTATGTATATAATCAATAATGTGTTGCATTTTTAACCAATCCTAACCCAAGTTTTCCAAGGATTTTCGAGTCTTTTCTTTGTTTTTCGAGTCCTTTCAGGTTGAAACACGTTTGGATGAAGTCTAGCGTATAAACATACATTAATTCATCATTGATATATAGCCTCTCACCTTGTAAAGATCATACGAATCACAAGCAAGATCTCCTGAACTACGATCTGGAACTTTTTCTGTACATAACAAACCATATAATATGAGCATGACCAGTGTTTTCTAATACATATACACTTTCCCATACATCAAAATCCATGTTAATAATACGGTGAATGATGTTTATGACCTGGATATCTATGAGTGTAATAGTCCCATCCATTAAGTGCTCTATGTGCAGCACCTTCAATCTGGTAAAACAAATAAAAAATCATATTGGATATCATAAAAAGTTATACGGCAAATGTTATAGCTAAAAATAATAAATACCTGGTATGCAGAAGTAGCCGCACCAAAAGTGAAATTCTTTGGGAATCCAGTTCGGTTGAATGTAAGAGTATTGTCGCAATTGAAGGGTTCTTTAGCTTTGCATTCCGGATTGCACACATTTTGGCTGTTCGAAACGACAAAGAGAACGACGAGGATGGCTAAAGAGTAGTGAGCTTTTGGAATTGCCATGGTTGAGAGATTTGTGTTTTGTTTAAGGGTTAATTTGATGATGATTAAATGATGAACTTGGAGGGGTTTATATAGAAGGGTTTGAGTGCATGGGACTTTGCATGGAAATTGAAGTAAACTCGTTACGTATATTTGCATTCAATTTGATCCTCCATGTTCTCCACCTCGCTGTCTTGTTTTCTTAAAAAAGGAAAATACATCTAATCAAAAATTGAATTATCCCTAATGAAAAATTAGGCACTTTGAGTTTTACGGCATATTATAACTTCACACGATATATACCTGTACAGGTCTGCGTGAGGATATATGTTCCTTAACTAGAATGTATATGCAATTTATTAATTCAATGAAAAAAACATTTTGTTTTTTTTTTATAAACCGTGGGAGTTCTGGATCTTTGGTCCATAATCTCTCTAATACTCGGAGTCAGATTTTAGATATTCTGATTTAAAGAATAACTTTCAATTCTAATCGGAGTTTAAATCCGGTGGAAGCCAATCATTTTGTATTGCCACTAAACTACCGTATTATTGATATTAATTCAATGAGAATTACAATTTTTCCGTGTCCATTATCATTTAGCATATATTACAATAACTTATATTATTCGTGAATGCAGCAACCATTGTTCCATATGTAAACTGTGACTTGTCTCGTTGACAAGAATGAAATATTAAATTCCAAACCCTATTTTAAGGAACAATACACTATAAAAAACAAGACAAAACTGACGAGCAAATCTGTCGGATATCCGTCGGAAACAGCCATTTCCAACGGAAAATCAACGCGTGAAAATCGTCGGATTCGTATGGTCGGATTACCGACACTAATTTTTCGTAGGAAATTCCGACGGATTACCGACGCTTGGTTCTCGTTAGAAAGTCTAACGGGCATCCGACGGGACTTTTCCGACGGGTTATATCCGACGGATTTCCGACGGCCTCGCAAAAATATATATTAATAAAACTATAAATTAAATATATTTTAAAAATAAATATTAAAAATAAAATTTAATTAAAATAATAAAATTTATTTATAATAATAAAATTAAAATTAAAATTTGTCTAAAACATAAATGAAATTTAGTTTTGAAAATATGAAAACATAAAATGCATTTAAAATAATCAAATGTCTAAAATTCTACTCCCGGGTGGGCCGCCTCGAGAAGCGCCTTCATCCGCGCCAAACTTTTTTGGGATTCTTCATTTTCCTTTTTCTTCTTCTCTCGGTCCGCCGGCTCCTCGTTGTATTGCTCGATCAACTTCTCGATTTCATCCATAAGATACGCAGAACCATAAGACAAAAAAGAGGACGTCGCTTCGTCTCGATCTGGAAGTCGACCAAACCCGAACTTACGATCCTTTCTTGTTGGAAGAGAAAGAATTATTAGTTTTGCAAAACTTAGAAATGGTGACATCCGGGTTGTTGGACAAACTCCTCGAGCAACAACTGGCGTCAATTAGCGTATAATGAAACCTACAAAAACATATAAACATTAGTAAAAATAATTTAATTAAAAAATGAAATTAAAAAAAAATATATATATATATATAAGTTACTAACGTTTGTAAAACAAAACTTTAAAAAGCTATTATAAAAAACATTTTATATAAACTTTTAGTATAAAATATTTTTATTAAAAAAAAATAACATAAAAGGTTTTTTTTTTAAAAAGCCTTTTATATAAAGTTTGTATTTTCATAAAAAACAATTTATATAAAAAGTTTTGAAACTGTATTTTTAAAACATATGTTTAAAATATCTTTGTATTTAAAATAAATACAAAAAAATATTTTTGTATTTAAAAACCTATGCTTTGTACAAATCGTTTAAAAAAAATTATAACAATTTTATATAAAAAATGATTAAATTAATAAAACGTTTTAAATTTATAAAACATTAAAAAAATATTTTATATACATAAGCAAAAGTTTTATATCAAAAAAACTAATTACAAAACTTAATTCTAAAAATATAAAAATCATACAAAACTAATTCACAAGCTAATCCAATGGATTTTAACATCTTAAAACCGAAAATTTCATTCACAAATCCATAAAACTAACCACCTAATTCCATAAATAATCTCTAAAACTAACAAAATCCATACATAAAAGATGTGAGAATCATTAGGAAAGATGAAAGAAGACTTAAATGGTGAGATGAATGTATTGGAGATGAAAGAACGAGAGAAACGCCGCCGGAATTGGAGAGAAGGAAGAAGAAATCGCAGAGAGAATTGGAGAGGAAGAAGAAGAAGAGTTTGGGTAAGAAGGAGATAAGAAATACGTGGTTATATTTTTTTATCGAAAACCGACGGCTGAATCCGTCGGTTTTTTAAAAATATTTCACCCGAAATTTTTTGGCAAACTTTTTTGGCGCGTGTCCAAAAAATGGCGGCAAAAGGGGAAATCCAATTCTGTCGGAAATCCGTCGGTTTTTCCGACGGATTTCCGACGAAATATTCTCATTTTAGGGTTTCAAGTTTTGTTAATTGGCTAAAAATGTGTTTCAGATCATGACAACTATATACATCATGTCATACTTTGAATTCATTCACAAATTTACAAAATCATACAACTTCCGCAAATTAAACATATTACTGTACTAAACATATATGAAACTTATAGAAAACTATCCGATTAAACGTCTAGAGTAAAAACTATTTTGTAAACATGAAAAAGTGCATTAATGACTTTTAAAATATTTTTTGATATCACTTTATCTTTGTTCACACTTTTTATACGGATCTATAACATAAATCATCAAATTTATTACCCTAAACCCCAAATCCGTCGGATTTTCCGACGGATTACCAACTGAAATTTTTTTTTCTAAAGCCTAAAACCGTCAGAAATCCGTAGGAATTTTCCGACGGATTACCGACGGAAAGTGTTTTTAAAAAAAAAAACTGAAACCGTCGGAAATCCGTAGGAATTTTCCGATGGATTACCGATGGAAAGTGTTTTTAAAAAAAAAAACCTAAACCGTCGAAAATCCGTAGGAATTTTCCGACGGATTACCGATCGCATAAATTCCGTCGGAAAATCTGACCGATATCCTACGGATTTTTGACCCTTTTTGATTTGTCGAAAATCCGTCGGAAACCCGTCAAAAAATTTCCGGCGGTATAAATTCGTCGGAAAATCCGTCGAATTTTGTCTTGTTTTCTTGTAGTGATACAGACCTATATATGCATATCAATTAAAATGATATTGCTAATGATAGATTATCATTATATCAAGTACATGAAATTCTAGTATCATTCGGGATATAAAATAAAAATAAATAGTTGAATAAAAAGTGATTGCAATAATGAAAAATAATTTATCTTTGTTTATAAAGGTAAATCCTGATAAAAATGCGTGAAACAAAACATTTCTATATAAAATTACTAGTGAGTAAATTCTAATTTAAATAAGGGCAATTCTCAAAATACCACAAAAATAAATTTTTGTTACAAATATACTATCACTAGTTTTTTTTTCCAAAAATATCACTAACAGATTTTTGTTTCCAAAAATACCACAAAACTAAAACTAAACTTTAAACCCTAAAAACTAAATCCTAAAAACTAAACTTGAAACCCAAAATACTAATCCTTGGGAGGTACCAAATAAATGACTACTTGAATCGGGGTTTTGAGCATAAAGATTCCACTGACCCGTAAACAGTGGACCTAACCCTTGGGGATGCGGTAATACATTTAAGAAATTATTCCATCGAACATACTCCCCCTGGATGCAGGAATAGCGACATGGACTAAATCACCTGTCCCAAACCCAAAATTTAAATTATAAATCCTTAAAATTCATTTTTAGTGTTTGTTGTATTTTTGGAAAACAAAAACTTTTAGTGGTATTTTTGGAAAAAAAATTTAGTGATGGTATGTTTGGAAAAATAACTTATTTTAGTGATATTTTAAAGACTTTTCTTTAAATAATGATCCATGGAAATTTTTCTTAAAAGTATTTTTTGGATTTTTTTATTGTTTTTTCTGTTGATATTGAAGTTTACATAAACGTATTTAAAATTTAGGGAAAATTGTGAAATAGAAGAATTTATTTTATAGGATAAATTGCTAAGAGTGGTGTATTCCGTCAAGCATCTGAAATGATTTGTTTCAAACATGAACTTTAAAAAGTTTTCAAAAATATAATGTTATTGGTTGTATACTGTCTTATAAAATCTAATTAAGGTTGAATCAAAACGCACAAAATATACTCTTTTATTTTCTTTAATATACACAATCAATATCTTAACAAGTGGATTAAGAAAAATGGATTGTGTGATTTGCGGGTCGAGTTGACGCGAACACAAATGGGCCTAAAATCTAAAAACTGTAAAAATGTGGTCGCATCGCAATTTTTGGCCACAGTAACAAACTAACAAGTTTTTGAGGTAAACTAAAAAACGACTTAAACAAGTAGATAGTTG
This sequence comes from Pseudoturritis turrita, assembly GCA_900406555.1. Lineage (NCBI taxonomy): Eukaryota > Viridiplantae > Streptophyta > Magnoliopsida > Brassicales > Brassicaceae > Pseudoturritis > Pseudoturritis turrita. The sequence continues at coordinate 391,639 of OVBL01001057.1, read as the reverse complement.
AATTAAATTAAGTTGTCAGAGATACGCGATTTACAGTTGAGATGTAGTAAATATAACGAAGGTTGTCAATTCAATATTTACCATAAATATATACAATAGTACAGAATGTTTACTTTCATTTCTCTCTTTATTTATTTCATTTCTCATAACCAAAAGAAGCTTGACTCAGACAACATTTTTGTGTTTGCATTCTTTGTCCCTCGTGGCTTCATTCTATTGACTAATTGAATGAAATTTCCTTATTTTTTTTTATTAATATAAGAATTTTCTGCAAATAAACTTTCTAATAGTTAGGGTTTGCAACTTTACCTTTCGGGTCAGATCAACCTCTGAAGTAAGAGTCAATTCGCAATATAACCCTCCACCGTATATGTGTATTAAAGCGTGTATTTTTTTAACATTTTTCAAAACTACGTCATTTTGACTGATTTTTGTAAGAGAATAAAATTGTAAAATTAGGATTCGAACATCCAACCTTAAGAATAAATTTTGTAATGCATAACCAACTATGCTAAGACGTTTTTTCTTTAATTTACGAACACACAAGTTTATATATGAGACCCTTTTATATATCAAAGGAATATTTACAAAAAAAAACAGGAAGAACAAAGAGACTGGCAATCAACTTTGTCAAATCAGAAAGAGACCTCAGATTCCATAATATCTCTCTTAAAAGCTCAACTTTGTCAAACCACGAAGAGTTATGTATCAAATCGAAGCCCTCGCGATAAGGATTTTAGATCTACACTTAGAATTTCGAAATTATAAATTTTGTGACCGTAAAGACTCTTCAAAGATTCGAATCCGAAAGTAACTATGCCCGAAATTTAACAAAAGCTATTGGGCTTTTTTAATGTTGCTATTCTGAATTTAGATCTGGTCTCGAGTATACAAGATTCATTTTAGAACTCCGGAAATTTCATTTTAAAATTTGAAAACCGAAACTTCATGGTTAAATTCCGGCCAGTTTAGTAGAAATTAAGAAGTGAAGTTGATATCATTGAATTCTAATTGTCAAGATCTTTCTAAAGAACTCTAAATCGCTACATATTGTATTTTGAATAAAAATCCACCATTGATGAATCTCAAGTAGGATTTATGAACAAAAGAAATAAATTGAGGTTTATGCATGAAAGATGAGGATAACCCATGAAAAAAACCAATAGCGGTGATAGCAGTCTTGGCAACGAGGCTGGTGGTAGCGGTCATGGTGGCGACTGCGGTGAACGGCAATGGTGATTTTATAATTTCTTATATTTGATATTTAAACACGTATATTCGTGGTAATACTGAAAATTATTTTAGCTCAAGTGGTATTCGGTGGCCAATTTTCTTCTTAAGATCGAAGGTTCAAAACTTAATTTTGCAATATACTCACTTTAAAATTCAATCAAAACAACGTAGTTTTAGAAAATGTTAAAAAAAATACACGCTATTATATACATATATACGGTTGAGGGTTATATTGCGGGTTGACTATCATTTCGTGGGTTGACCTGCATTTAATTGATCTCGAAAGTAAAATCGCAAATCCTAACCACTTGAAGGATTTTTTTGCATAAAATCTTTAATATAAAGTGTCTATTTTCTATAAAAATTTGACAAATTGTGGAGATCAACATGGCATCCGAGTTTCGACAAAGAGGTTTTTGGAAATTTAAACATGGCTTCCACAATTTGTGTTCTACCGTTCTAAGCCATTAAACATAGCTTCCACAATTTGTGTTCCACCATTTTAAGCCAATCGTTGATAATACCACGTTTAATACATAAATCATCTTTTTCAAATGGAATTAAATTAGTGACCGTGAGTATTCACTCTCAAAACCATTACATCACCAGTTTACCACCCACTTGGTAATAATTTTTTTTTATTGCAGAAGAATTGAATACTTATTAGTACGTCACACTGACTATATATAACTTTAATTCTTGTTTGTACAATTTAAGAAAAAAAAATCAAACGTTGTAATTTTGTATGTGTTGATCGGCACTATATAAAATTAAGCATATAAAAATATATGGTTAGATAAAAATACGTCACCATCTGGCTAAGTACCTTTTTATTATGCGATATTAATCGTTTCTTTTTATTGAATATATATGTGGTTATGTACTAATATATTATGTATATAGTAATTAATGAGTTTTTAACTAACAAAACAAAGCAAGCACAACAATGTGTATTCAAAATGTTTCCTACAATTTACACGTATGCATTACAAAAGTACGATGTGCATTCATTCTAGGTAGGGGTGGAACGGATCTGGATATTCGGAAATTTAAGAGTATTTGGATCTAGATCCGGATCCGTGGAAAAAGTATCCGGTTTCGGATCCGTGACTTCCGAATATCCGGACTTCGGGTATCCGACAAAAAATTAAAATATCCGCGGATATCTGGATCCGGAAAAAATAATTAAATAATTAAATTAGAACATTAAAAAATTTAAAAAATTATAAATTTAAACTATAAATTAAATTTTTGAATAATTTTTTTCAAAATAAATATGATATATTAGAAAAAAAAACTAAAATGTATGTCCGGATATATGCATATATTTTTATATAAAAATAACTTAATATATGTAAAACTATATGTTTTTTATATAATTAATGCGTCCGGTCCGGATCCGAATATCCGGACTTTGAAATTTTACTATCCGAATCCGGATCCGAGATTTTACTATCCGGATCCTGACGTCCCGAATATCCGTATTTCCAGAGCATAGAGGAATGGATAACGGATCGAATACCGGATCCCAGATCATAATTCCACTCCTAATTGTAGAGATCCTTCATTATAATATTAAAATTAATGATTGTTATATAATTAGTTAGGTATATCTTTATTAGATTTATTACCAGAAACTTCCAAATACCTAACCTACTTTACAATCTTGGATTGTGATTAATAATCAAATCATTACTTAGTAATATATTTTTTGCTATTAATCTCAAAAATACCATCAAACTTGGTCGAATCCGGTCAGATCATATCGATCTGCGAGTCAAAAGCTTGTCCGATTTAGTTGTCACTTCGGTTTTAACATTGCTAACATATTTTCGTTAGCTGCTGGTTCTGGCCCGAAAAATTGTGAGTTGAAAATCTGGAATTTTTTTGTTAAGGTTACGAAATATAAGAGGATTAATACATGACTTTCTGTTATACGTTGATGTTGCGCTGGTAATCAATTCTTTGTACGGTGCGTTTAGATATGGCAATGCATGTGCTTTTAACATTGCCCAAGCCATAAACATTTTAGAAAAGACAATTCATCTGACACAAGTGGATGAATAAAAATTCATTGTTGATAAGCTATTAAAAATTAAAAATTTAGTTAAAAAATAAAAATAATAGTTGAAATTAAGATTTAGAAAAAAAATCTAAGATACTTATTTCAAATAAAATTTAATATTATAAAAAATTAAAAAACCGTCCATTTTTTTAATCAATCGTTAATTTTCGACCGTTTATAGTTTTCGAAAAACGAATCACGCATGAAATTTCAAAACCACACATGAAATTTCAAACTCAAAAATGTAACTCAACAAATGTTAGATTACATTACTTTTGGAAAGATAAAATCATACATTGTGAATCTGAAATATATATTATGGACATTGTGCCGAATTTACGTGAAAAGAAAGAAAATCCAAAATGTCTAGAAAATAAATGTATTGCAATTTACATGATATTATATATATGATATACACTAAAGTGTTATGTTTCCTAAAATCGTGAAACGAAAACCATAAGTTTCCTATCATTCGCATGTCTTTAACGCTCGATTTATATGGTAGCTAATGGGCCCAACGAGTAAATTAAATGTATTCAACATCAAACGTAAATCTTGGTCTAATATATGCATGCATGGTTTAGTTTTTTGTTTTGTTTACAAAATTTAGAGAAACATATTCAAATTAACTAATTTATACGGCTTTTTTTTCAGCTAGCTATGATCTATTCGAATATAAAAATTATAAAAACCGAATCGATTTATTATTGCCTTCTCGATAATTCAGTTTATCAAATCACTTTTCTTGGTACAGTTTCGGTTTGACTCAAATTGGTTTAAACCAATTGGGCCAACCTAATTAATACATTCTCACCACACAACACCATTTTTTAATTATAAATAAGACCATAACCATTTACACACATTACACTCTCTTCTCTTCCAAAAAAAAAAACCTAAGCTACAAAGTCTAAAACCCTTTATATATTCTGCAACCACATAGCTGTTTCGATCTATATGGCTACTACACCGGAGGAGGTGGAGAACGGTGGCAATAAGGCGGCGATGTATGTGGCGTGGGAGGATCTTACGGTTGTGATACCAAACTTCGGTGAAGGAGCGACTAAGAGATTATTGAATGGAGTGAATGGTTGTGGTGAGCCAAACAGGATCTTAGCTATTATGGGTCCTTCTGGTTCTGGCAAATCTACACTTCTTGATGCTTTAGCAGGTCACTTCTCTCTCTCTCACTCTCTCTCTGTCTTTCTCACACGAACACACACGTGTGGAGAATTAGCTCATCATTTATTATATATTTTGCATTAGTATAATTATTATTATTTTTTTTTTTTTTTGAGAAAGGGCATTCTATTAACATAAGTATAATCTTGTGAAGTGTTGTTGTATATGCTCTCTATATCTTAGTATAACAATATTGTTTTATATATACATGACGATGTGTATATTATTTTTTTGAAATTTAATAATAAGAATTCTCCAAGGAAGATTTATCATGTATGTATAGCATTTAAGTGAAAAATGTTTCATTTTTTGGTTAAGCAGAAATTGAGTTTTACTATATAAAAAAAGTTCATCCTACTCTACATTCTGCACAAGTATAATCTTGTGAAGTATTTTACTCTATATCTTACTATTAAAATATGTTTTGAAATTTAAATAATATAGTTATCAAATATATATATATATATATATATATATCTTTATGTGAAAATATTTCATTTTCGTTAAGTAGAATTGATTGTTGTGTCATTCGTAATTAAATTTTAAAATAAACATTGTTGTGGCATTCGTAATTAAATTTTAAAAATAAAAGATTAGCAAGAATTTGTTTCATCTCATAAAGATGTGTGTGTCTGTGTGTCCTATTCGACCTAAAATATTTGATTATTAAAAGGTAAATTTCTTATGCAATCAGAAGTAAAACTCGATTTGTTTTTTTTTTCAGATATCGGGAGAAAATAAATACATTATTAAAAATAAATATATAACTTTCTTACTTGGTTGTCAAAAAATAAAACTTTCCTATTTGAAAGCAACGTATATATGTAATGCATCACATTTTGGTGAAATTAGATCATTAATTGAAGTTCCTCTCAACTCTTTTGTAACTTTGACCAGACCCATTTGTTTTTATCTATGAGATTATATATTTATAAATATTGAAAAGCAATGATACATTTTTTTTGGGGGTTAAAGCAAAGCAATGCTACATTTATATCTAAGATTTATTATATACACACGAGGATACATATATAGATATTTCTAACTTTATATTTATGGATTCTAGCTACCAACCTTTTTTCTTTCTTTATAGCTATTTATTATAGGGCATTGCAGTTTTCATGTTCAATATTAACATTTAATATTGAACTAATTGATAGCTACATTTCTCTAACAGATATACCATTTAAAGAATTTCTGCAGTAAATTTTCTTATTAACTAATGATTTTAAATGTTAACCAACTACCAATCACCAAACAATCTGACATAAAAATTTAGAATTGCACGATCCGATTTTTTTGGTACGGTTTCAAACAATAAAACCGAATTGTAATCTCTTGTAAACACTAAACCGCATAAACCTGGAGGTGAACCCGGTTTGATGTCTGGTCGGACTCCAATATCTACCACCTTTTAGTTGGATTAAGAAGACTTTTAATTTTATGATTATGTAAATTTGGTTTTTTTTTAATTTTATGATTATGAAAATTCGAAACCAAATTTACATAAATGAATAAAAATAAAATTTTAGTTATTACTTGGTTACAGATTTTAGCTAAACCTCAGGTGGAAAATTCTGAAAATTTCTGAAAACTCTTTAATTACAGTTTTTTTCACTTGGTTATTTACAGAAATGAATAAAAAAATCATAATTGTTTAGGTAATTTACCCTAAAATATACTTAATTAGCAACCATCACGTCAAACCGATATATATATATATATATATATTAAATTAACTTTTTACTATGGTTTTTATTCTTGTAAAACAGGGGGGAAAAAACTTGACCGAACATTCCTAATTCTATCAATTTTATCAAGAAGATTATTCAAAACATGAAAGATTAAACATTTGTATATCATCAAGAGATTGATTTTGATTATAAGTTACTTGGTGATTGTACAGGAAGATTAGCAGGTAATGTTGTGATGAGTGGCAAAGTTCTTGTCAATGGCAAGAAGAAAAGGCTTGACTTTGGTGCTTCTGTAAGCAAATCTAATCCTTTTTTACACAATCAAACTCTTCTTATTCATGTCCTAAAACCCTAAATCATAAATGTTACTTGTGAGAAACTCTCAGGCTTATGTGACACAAGAAGATGTGTTGCTAGGAACTTTGACAGTGAGAGAATCAATAGCTTACTCAGCTCATCTCAGGCTCCCATCAAAGCTAACCCGAAAAGAGATCACTGACATTGTGGAAGCTACAATCACTGAGATGGGTCTGCAAGAATGTTCAGACAGGACTATTGGAAACTGGCATATGCGTGGAATAAGCGGAGGAGAGAAGAAACGGGTCAGTATTGCACTCGAGGTCTTAACCAAACCAAGTCTCCTCTTTCTAGACGAACCCACCAGTGGATTGGACAGCGCCTCGGCTTTCTTCGTGGTTCAGATTCTCAGAAACATAGCAAGCAGCGGCAAAACCGTGATTTCTTCAATCCATCAACCGAGTGGTGAGGTTTTCGCTCTCTTTGATGACCTCCTACTGCTGTCTGGAGGAGAAACGGTTTACTTTGGAGAAGCAAATTATGCAAGCAAGGTAATAAGATAGAGCATTGGGCAAGAGTATATATACCAAGAGGATTTTAGTATATAACCATCATGCTCATTTGTGTTGTTGCTGCTTCGACTTTGCAGTTCTTCGGTGAAGCGGGTTTTCCTTGTCCTAGCAGACGGAATCCATCGGACCACTTCCTTCGCTGTGTCAATTCAGATTTCGATGATATCACAGCAACTTTGATAGAATCTCGGAGAATCCACGTTTGTCTTCTTCTGCCCTTTTTGTTTTTATGAGCTTTACAATCCACTCAAGCGTTCGACGTCTGCGCTTTTTGCCTCTGCAGGATTCTTCTTTCTCTCTTTACCAGCTACATGAAACTTCAAACACATTAGATCCCCTGAATGATATACCAACAGCAGAAATTAGAACAACACTTGTCAGAAAATTCAAGTGTTCAGAATACGCGGCAGCTTCAAGAGCAAGAATCCACAAAATAATATCAATCGTAAGTTATGGGCAGAATACTTACTCAACCATCTTTCTCTTAAAACTACATTGTATCACACAATCAGAGTCTCATAAGCACATTTATCATGCAACAGAAAGGACTCGTCACTGAAAGGAAAAAAGGGAGTCAAACACACTGGTGGAAACAACTCAGAATACTTACTCAACGATCTTTCATCAACATGCATAGAGACTGGGGGTACTACTGGATACGAATCGCAGTCTACATCATGTTATCCATCTGTGTCGGGTCAGTCTTTTTCAACATCGGGAGAAACCACACAAATGTCATGACTACTGCAGCTTGTGGCGGATTCATGGCAGGTTTCATGACATTTATGTCAATAGGGGGTTTCCAATCCTTCATTGAAGAAATGAAGGTAAAGAGCTAACACCAAACTCCTTTCTTTTCCCTAAAAAGTATCTTTATGTTTTAGCATCTTTTCCCTAAAACCAGGTGTTTTCTCGGGAAAGGCTCAATGGACACTATGGGGTTGCAGTATACACTGTGTCTAATTTCCTCTCCTCATTACCTTTCATAATCTTCATGTGCCTCGCCACCACCTCAATCACTAACTACATGGTGAAGTTCCAACCCGCAGCTTCTCATTTTTTCTACAACTGTCTCGACCTCATCAGTGCAATTGCAACCGTGGAGAGTTGCATGATGATGATAGCTTCACTGGTTCCTAACTTCTTGATGGGAGTCATGCTAGGAGCTGGCTACATTGTAAGAATGCTGTCTATCTCTCTCTCACCTAAAACCTTTCTTCTATCTCCCAAAGACTATTGTAAGAAACCGCTATATTATTCATGCCACAGGGAATTATGGTGTTGAGTGCGGGTTTTTTCCGACTGTTCCCCGACTTACCTATGGTGTTCTGGCAATACCCGGTGTCCTACATAAACTACGGTGCATGGGCACTACAGGTAACCAGGTTCTCACAACATTAAGATGCAGATTATATTGGCAAATAGATATCTTAGATGAACACAACCTGAAAATTGTAGGGAGCATTCAAGAATGAGATGATTGGGGTCGAGTATGATTCTCCATTACCTTTGGTACCAAAAATGAAAGGGGAGCTCATTCTTGAAACCGTTCTAGGCATAAATCCAGCACGCTCCAAGTGGATGGATCTAGTTGTTGTGATGATGATTCTCATTGCGTATAGACTTCTCTTCTTCGCCATCCTCAAGTTTCGGGAAAAGGTTTTCCCATTGATTCACATGTTATACACAAAGAGAACTCTGAGCTATATCCAAAAAAGGCCTTCTTTCCGGAGAATGGCACCTTTCCCTTCCAAGCGATACCACGTTCACCATGCCCTCTCTTCTCAAGAAGGACTTAACTCTCCACTGCATTAGAAGCATATACAGCAGGACGCAATTTCCATGAGCGGAAGATAGATAAGTTTCTCGCTAACCTTTATGCCAGAGGTCCATATATTTCAAAATGTCAACTATTACTCTCTTTGTAGCCTGTTGTGTAAGGAAAAAGGAAAAAAGAGAGAGATATTATCATTCTGACTAATGAGATCTGTTTACTACATGGATGGAAGTCACCAGGGATACATAAATTTCCCAAAATAGCTGAATTACTAAAAAGAGAAGAGCATGGCTACGTTCTCAGATTAGAAGAGATGCCATACGCATGTACTTCTTGAAGAGAGTATATCGGCGGACCATAGAATATAAATAAATTCAAATAAGATATTTCCTTTGCTAACAGCCGCTACAGAAAAACATGAGTCAATCGAAAAACTTATTACCTGACAGTAGAACGATAGTCCTTGTTTGATAACACCGGCAAGCACAGAACTTAAAAGCTGCGGCGCACATGAACGGGAGGAAAAACTTTCCACCAGGCATATTTGACTTCAAGATTCAGATCGGACCTATTCTAGAGAGTCTTGAGCTGTGCAAGTCTAACTTACTTGATCACTCAATTCCATGAAATCTCCTCTTGTGGCATATAGCTGACAAGGGACATAATCAAAACTGACAACAGTAACCTCCCAAAGGCGTCTGCTGAAGAAAGATGTAACAGATAGAGAACAATTCAATGAGAAGCTTCAAACTTTTAAAAGTATAATACCAGGCAAAAATGTCAAGTTTACAACCTTTGAAGAAAATCCAGATATAAACTTCGGAAAATGTTACATAAGAAGGGAAAACAACAAACAATCGATAACTTTTGATGAATATGGCTAATTCAGAAAGAACAACATCCATTTCTGAAAATCAGAAAAAACCAGCCTGATTTCCGGTGTATCAGAGCAGACATGTACATAACTCATTTGTTCATTTGCTACTCCTATGATCGTGTACCAACTCAGCTAAATCTGAAATATCTAGTCTTGGAAAACTATGTTAAAATGTCAAGAATACGCCTGCAGGTTCTCCCTAACTCTTCATATCATCAGAACCATTATTTTCAAGTCTACCATTAAATCCATGATAGGGAACCTCGCACATGGGCTTCGGGGTTGCACGCCCACCAAAATCCTCGGGAAAAAATGCAAAATCCGGGCCAAAATTGAACTTCACAACACAGTTTGACTGGTCAGGAAGAGTGTACATAGAAGCAGCAGGGTAGTAACGACCACCAAAAAGATCTTTGAAGGCAACTCCCTGACATACACCATTTTTGAAGAACGATATTTCACTCCCTGCATCAGAAGGAAGGCATCTATTAACAAAAGGTTGGTAGGTAAACATCTACATCATAGATGTGGAGGGTAGGAAAAAACAAAACTTAGGCATTTAGCTATGTAAATTATGATTAAGAATCCCTACTGTCTATTATTCTCAACCAAATCCAAAGAAACTACCTATTGCAACAATCAACAGCATGCATATCCACTTAAACATATGCGACTAACTAAATCTAGAACAGAAACCACAAGAACACGAAACTTGTACAAATAAGTAACGCAGACCATACCTGGTATAACTTTAGGAGGCTCCTCTTTAGCATCAGGTGCACAGACATATCTCTGCCCTTTATACCACACATAATGAGGTGGCTTTGGAGCAAACGATTCACCATCAGGCAGGTTTATGTAGAATCCAATAACATCACCTTCCTTATACCCTTCCTCAGCATACTTCTCCCTTAAAGCCTTGTGTATCTTACACCCATCAACGTCCCTAAACCCGAAACTATTCCCATCGTACCCTACCGGAGCCTGCAAATCTCCTTTATCAGTGGACCAACCGAGTCGTGTATGACCAGTCTCACCCAAATTCACAACTTTAATCTCAAAGTACCAAGCTCCTTCTATAGCTCCTCTTGTAGCTCTCACCATTCTATACCCTTTACTACTTCCTGCAGTAAGTCTATCTTCACTTATCTCAACTTTCTCAGCTTTGTAAACTTTAGAAAGGCAGATTTCCAAATCGGGCGTGTCGTCACTCTTATCGGGAAACCTAGGAACCGGAGTTATTAATACCTTGTCTTCTACAGCAACTGAGTTCGGCGTATTGGTTTTGCTCTTCTTCTTTCCCTTGCGTGTGCTCTTCGTCACCCAAACATTGTTATTCTTCTTCTTCGATTTCGATTTCTTCACCGCATTAACAACCGGAGTCATCGCCGTCTCCTCCACAGCCATTGCTTCCGATGGCTGACCTTGCTCTGGCTCTTCCTCTTCCTTCACGGCGCCTGAAGTGAGAGAAGCTAATTGCTTTTGCTTCTTAGGTGGTGGGTCATCTTCCTCTTCGTCTACTTCGTCCTCTTCCATTGCGCTACCGTTCTGGGTAACGACGATTTCTGGTTTTGGAGATTTAGGGTTGTTATCGGATGAAGAAGCAGTTGGACCTTCTTCAGAGAATGAGTCGGATTCGATCTTCAATTCGGATCCGGGTCGATCACCATCTTTAGCTACATCTTGTTTCTCCAAATCAACATCGATTTGTTCCTCGATTGCAGCGGATGATGATGACTCATGTGGCACTGAATCATCGATTCCACTGGGAAGAACGGTTTCGGTAAGGTCTTCGGGAAGCAAAATTGAGACTTCTGCTTCTTCTTCAATTTTGGGATTTGCTTCTGCCTCTTCGATATTGGGATTTGCTTCTGCTTCTTCTTCGACTTTGGAATTTGGTTGAAGAGAATCCATTGGAACAAAAGCTTCAGAGATTTTTGTGAGACTCGTAGATTTGGAAAGAAGCAGGAAGAGAGATATGAAAGGAAGTTTCTGGGGATCTTTGGGCTTTATGAGGCCCAATAATAAACAAGGGCACGGATAGGTCCACTTCAATTTCATTAGTTTTTTTTTTTTTTTTTTGTTCTCCCAACTTCATTAAACTTTAGTTTTTCTTTTGTTAATAGGCTTGATTTTTAAGATTTTAGATTTATAATTTTCAATGAACAAAATCCTAAAAATTAAATAACATTGAGTTTTTTATTTTTTTAAAGAAGTTGGTTTATTAATAGGCGACGAACATTTCCAAAAGTCTACAACTTTTTAAAAAGTCAACCTATCATAAGCTTTTAGGTGGTTTAAAAAAAAAAAAAACTTTGTCAAATTTCATTAGATTAGTTTAGTATTTTTCACATTAAAATAAAATTTCGACTTATTTTAATTTTTAAAATTTAGTATATTCTAGATAATTTTGTTAGGAATCTTCCATCTAAAATAAGATAAAACCTCAAATAATGTATAAGAGACATATGCCGAACAATTAATTTTAAATTAAAAATCCATGAACTTATCAAAAATAAAATAAAAATTACCATTAACTATTAGTTCCTCGCTTAGTGGTCACAAAAATAAGTTTTGTTGACTTAATTATCTCTCGGTTTCTTTTGTTTTTTTTCATATATTTTTATGGCGTCGAAGGTTGTATATTTTTATATATTTTTATGCCGAACATTGTAAAATGTTCATATATTTTTATGCCGAACATTGTAAAACATTCCTTCAATGGCCCTCACGACCCGTAAATTTTTCTTTTACTTTTTCTTTTTAAGCCTTTATACATATAGATATAGTCCTAATGAACACACACACACGCACACATCATACATCTAAAGGAAAGCCATATTTGTGTGACTTGTAGTGTCATGCATATTGTTTTGTGCTCAGATCCATTAAGGCTTTAGTGGCTTATATATGATCATGATTCATGAAAGCTTTATGTCTCCAAAGCTATCTTTCTCTCTATTTCTAATGCATTCTCTACTTTTCAGTAGAAATAAGAAAGGTAGAATCAAATCTAGCTTAGCTATATTATAGTCACTATCTGGTTTCTGGACCTTGAAAAACCAAATTTAGGCGCATGATGACTACTATGAATCCCTCAATTTCCATCGTGCGCACATTGTTGTTGTTATGTCATGTGTGGGAAAAACAGATATTATTTTGGGTGGTGTAGCCACTCAATACCCTCTAAGCATGCACTTTGTTGTGGTCCACTTTTCTTCCACCTTACTTGTATAAATTTACCGGTTAATTCATAATCAGTGATGTTATAGCTGCATAACATCGCGGATAACAGAGAATTAACGTCGCGGATCGGAATGTTAGAACATATCAAGAAGTTGACAATCAATCTACTTATTGTCTATTAATTTTGAGTTTGAAAATGCGAATTTCTAATGATGGTTTGTGAATTAGTTTTGAGTTTGAAAACACGTCATTTTAAAAAATGAGATGATGATGGCCTCGCTCAATATTTCTGAATATCCGTAAACGGTGATGGTTGAAATCGTTAATCTCTTAAACCACATATTCTAAATTTCTAGCTAATCATAGTTTTTTAAAGAAAGAGAACTAACGTCTTGAATCGAGGATGGTGATGGCCTCCATAATTATGGAAGTGTAATTAAGGACGTAATATCTATTCAGCATATTCAAATTTATTACATCTGACCCCACACACACGTTATTATGCAAACATCATAGACAGATTCGGGTCATGTATTTACAATTGGATCCTTAAGCATACACAAAATTCCAAACAAAGCCTATATCCATATGATCATATGATTCATTATTTAATTATTAATTTAGACTAATTAAGTCGTTGTGGGTTTAGGATCACCGTCGTTAAATGTCCCAAGAACTTGTTGAAGATGATGAGTCATATCCTCCGGTCGATGGGGCTCGAGCCGTGGTCGGTCCGGCAAAACCCACCGACCATCGCCGTTCTTGACCATCCCTTTGTTCTCGTCTTGTCTCCAACAAGGAGGCACGTGATAATCACTTCTCAAGAAGTCACAACTCTTGTTCACTAGAGCTATGTCTCTCTTTGTCACCAAACAAAACCTCTCTTCTTCTTTTCCATGATATCCATCCACCAAATGAAGCAGAGCTTCTAGGTTATGTGCGCATCCCAAATCCTTGGTCTGTTTCAGAAACGGGCTTTTCTTGTGGTCCAAGGCAAGCTCTACGCCTACGTGCGCGTAGCTCCATGGGAATGATGTTGTGTCCTCTATATACTTCTGAAACTGAAACTTCTCGTTTGCAAATATCCCTGGAACGGAAGGTACCTTGTCGTGCACGTTTATCACTCTCAACACTTTGACCCCTAGTTCTTCGCATCGTTCCTTGAACCTCAAGTTACCTACGCGAGGTCCTGAGAAGGAGAACACACTAATTGGGACTTTATAGTTGTTCTCCGGTATGTGATTCAAGTTCAGCTCGGCGATATCATAAGCACTAACCAAAGCAAGAGCTGCGCCGAGGCTGTGACCTGTCACGGTGATGCTTATCTCGTGACCTTCTTCTTCGGTACCGTAGTAGTCAAGAAGCCGTTTGACTTCGGCTAAAACCTGTTCTCGAGCAGAAAAGGAAGAGAATTTGCAAGAATCTTCTTTCTTGGTGTACAGGTCATGAAACCCTAATTCAATCTTGATCAAAGGGTCATCACCGAAGTTAGCTGAACAAAGAATGTCTTTTAAGTCGTAGATCCATTCGAGATAAGTGACTGTGCCTCTCCAAGCGATGACTATGTCACGTCTCCCGAGCCGAGCCACCTCTTCTTCGTCCGTAGCTACAGCTACGTAACCCATCCAGTTCGCGTGTTGGCTCCAAATAGAGCTGAGTTTTGATCTCTGGAAGAAGTTTGGGAGGTTAATGTTGGATGTTGCGTAGAGGTAACGTGTTATGGTGTAGCCTTTGTGGAGATTTAGGTCAAGGTTTGAGAAGAAATCGGAAGGATGATATTTGCAAGAACCACAGTATTTAGAGTGTGGATCGAAGTCGAATGAATCGTAGCAAGCTTGAGCAAATTCTCCGTAACGCAAGATCTCTCTTCGAAGATGGTTGCTCAATGGATCTAGTAGTCCCTTCCAATTATTGCAACCTTGTACTTCTCTCCAAATTTCTCGAAGACCCACTTCTTCTTCTTCTTCTTCTTTGAGTGCTTCTTCTTCTTTGACTAGTGCTTCTTCTTCTCGTTTGTTGTCTGAAACAAGGGTTTTCTTCTGTTGAAGGCTATGTTGAGTAGTTGAAGAGCTTATGCTTGTGCAAGAAGATGAGCAAATCATGGAACAGGTCTTGATCTTTGTTGTCAAGATTAGGGTTTTGGGTTTGGTTATGAAAATTTTGTGAGGAGAAGAAGTGAAGATCCTGATTTTGTGAGGAGAAGAAGTGAAGGATCTTGGGTTCTTGAGTGTTATTGGTGATGATAGAGAAGCCATTTAATTTTGGTGGTTAAGAGTTATAGATTTTTTTTCCCTTCTTTATGTAGAAACTAGAGAGCAAGTGAACATATATATATGCATATGAGTTTTGATTAAATTTGCTTTTGTTTTTTAGTGTGTGGTTATTATTTGACTGGGTAACAAAGTTTAATGATGAATCTGAGTGTCTCTTTTTATTGTTGTGTGCATTTAATGGAGTCGGTCAAGAAGAGAGAGACGTGCAATTTTAATGGAGGTTTCTTTCATCTCCTTTAATGGAGTCTCAAATTCTTTTTGTGTACTATATAAGGCCACTCATCGTTTAACACGTGTATGAATATATATATATATATACACATGTATGCATGTATGTATATATGTATTAAATATGTGAAAAGATCCACTCAAGAAACAAAAAAGTGTTCCACTTTGTTTTGAGGATTAAGATTCTTCTATTTCAAAGTGGTTTTACTAAGAGAGAAAAATACCTTTTAGGGTTGGGATTTCAAGCTTTAATTAGCTAGTGGTACATCATAATGAGAAATTTGTGAATTTGATGATTCTGATATAATAAAAACATACAAAACTTTATTAGTGTATCATGGATATGGGTTTAATTGGCACAATAGTTAAGGCTAACTAGCTAAGGAATGATAACCAAATAATCAATGGTTGAATACTTGATGTTTTTCGTTTGCTTGTTTGACATCTTGATATATTTATTGGATGTAATAAATTCACTATAGATCATTTCTAAAACCCAATTCATAAAATAGAGATTAAGCCGATTAGTGACATGTTCAGTCAGTCGCTGCTATTTCCTTGCTACGAGGAGCTTCTAACAGTCTCTGATGATGAACATGAAGTCGCAGTTTATGGCGCTGATCATGTTACTGCAGTCGAGAGAACGACAAATGGTGAGTACCGACGAACGGTCTTGATCAGCGACGAAGTTCAGTTTATGGATTGACCATCGACCGACGTCCTTAATACCGGTTTGTTAATGACCAACGATTTAGCAAATAACTGACTTGAACTTTCAACATATTCCTATTTCTAAGGGAAATATGACGAAGGACGGACATAACGTCCTACTTTTAAAAGAGTTAGAATGGACCAGCGACAAACGAAGCCCATTCCAACAAGAATTAGGGTTTACGAAATCTATAAATAAGAGAGTCCCAACACAAGAACGAAGAAATGACAACAAACACATAAATCCTAAATAGCTAAAGTCTTGCTGCTCTTCAACGACGAGCGACAAGAACTCTGGCAGTGCTTATGACGAGCGACGAGAACTCTGGCAGTGCTTATGACGAGCGACGAGAATTCTATCAGTGCTATACGATGAGCGACAAGAATTCTGACAGTACTTACGACGAGCGACAAACGACTGACGAGATCATCTCTTTGCATTTGATATTGATTCTTTGTAATTCATATCGATTTCTTGTCGAAACTGTTGATCAATAAAGTCAATCTCTTCTCGTTATTCTGTAGGACTGTTTTCGATTAGAACCGGTTAAAATTTGCCCAAACAATTTGGCGGTAGAAAGAGGGAAAGTCTTAACTACGTGAGATATGACAAACGAATATAAGACTGAGGTTCCTACAGGTGACAACCCTCAAGATCCTGCTGCTCAACTGGTGGCACTCACCGTCCAGATGAAGCAAAACGAAGAACGACTAGCACTACTCGAGGCTGAGAATGCATCTTTGAGAGCTGAGAATGCCTCTTTGATCACCGAAGACAGCGACAACGTCGACGCCTAAAATCGATTCCAAAGACGCATTGATCCGATGCATTCACGGGAAAAAACTCCATCGACTATGGATACTAGGACGGTGATACTACAAGAAACTGGTGCACCTGACGCAGATGCAGTTAGGATTAACGTCGCTCGATCCTTGCTTCACCCTAATGAAGCAGCGGCAACCCGATCAATTGACGACATACACCTGGTTTTCAAACGTCTAGAAGACATGGAAGCGATGATTAAGCGACTTCCCGGAGTAGCACCACCGATAACGAAGAGCGCTCCTAACTGCTATGCGGACACTCCGTTCATGGACGAGATCACACTTGTGGGGATGCCCAAAAAGTTCACATTTCCTTTGATAAAGATGTATGATGGAACTGCAAATCCTGACAATCACATAGCGCAGTACAAGCAATGGATGATTACTACTGCGATTGGAAGAGAGTATAGGGAAGCCAGCAGGTACAAGAGATTTGGTTCAAGTCTCATAGGACCAGCTCTCCAGTGGTTTACGAACCTGCCAAACGCTTCGATACACTCTTTTGCATCATTGACCGATCGCTTTGTCGAGCAATTCGCAAGCAGAAGAAACCTAGAGAAAACATCTGATGATCTCTACGAGGTGGTGCAAAAGAAAGGAGAATTACTGCGTAGTTATGTGGGAAGCTTCAACAAGGAAAAAGTGTCAATTCCAAGTTGTGTCACATCCACTGCCATCTCCGCTTTCAAGAGAGATCTACTCCCAGATGGTGACCTTTACAAAGAATTGACGAAGTATCAGTGTATGACTATGGAAGACGTGCTATCCAGAGCTTGGGCACAAATCAAGTGGGAGGAAGACCCAGCTTACAGCCACTGTCACTCCCCATGATCTGATTCGCGCATCATAAGGCAATAACTAACCTAACATGTGGAATGCTCTACATCTAACAACCTACTGATTTTAGGTTGGTTTAAATTTTCAATCTTTGATTTTTTGGTTTTAAACATTTTACGACGATCCAAAAGACGTCAATGCTTTTCTGCTTTATTTTTTATTGTAACGTTTTTCGCCACACGTCTACGGACGAGCGTTTTAATGAATGAGTTGTTCAACATATAAATTTGACGAGGTTCTCAAACCTCGCGTTGACCATCACTGCAAAACGTGCAAGAGAAAAATCATCATTATGAACAATGACAAGTGACATTCACACTGAAAATAGCAGGAGCACGACCTCCCCATTCAGAGCAGCGACAACTGTCAATATTAAACAAGACAATGGCAAAGCCATTGCACATGATGACCAAGGTCTAACCAAATTAAAAAAAAAAAAAAAAAAGCAATGCCTCCCGAAAGCTTAACAAGCAATAGCCACAATACATATGACTGTGATGACTGTCATTACTCATCCAAAGGCACAGCCTTGGTAAAACAATATAATCACTGGTAAAAATATCTTGGAAGCACGGTTAATGAGCACTGTAAACTCATGGTATAATGCCATAGATAAGTGCATGGCCAGCTAATGTCAACATACATTAGCAATAACGCACAAACAATGGTCACGCACCAAATGCGACCACTATCATATCTATATTGAAGGCACAACCTCCTTAAAACATACTAGCAACAACTACCATTGACGTTGTTGGTATGATCGCGACCACCGTCATAGCTATATCGAAGGCACAACCTCAATATAAATAAAATAAAGTGACCACGATTTCTATATAGTAAACCTAAAGTAACATCGTTGAGCGACGATAAACTGAACTACTGGAGGGATACATTTAAAATGGAAAGTTATAAAGTATTAGAATGTCAATAACCAGACATTCGCACTAGGCTTGGTCACGCACCGCCTAAAGAAAATAAAAATAAATTGGTCATGGACCGCCCATAAAGCAGTAAAGCTAAAACACAAAATACAAACGTTGCTGGTCATTGACCATAGGACGTTATTGGTCACTGACCAAATATAAGACTAAATACGAATGCTCCATATAAAGAAGTTGGCAGTCATTGCATCACCCCAAAAATAACATGTAAAAACTGCATTGTTAAAAGGACATGCATTGAGGGAAACATACTCTACTTGTCACTGGGGGCACGAACGTCTTCGTTAAAACACCAAAAGGATTTGAAAGCACTCCCACTGGACGACACATCAAAATTCAATGTGATGTAACTTGCAAAAAGTATGACCAAAACAGGAAGAGCAATGTATGTCTTTGTGCACTTCATTTTATTTTCTATCTTTGTAATTGTTCGGCGTGGATCCTAGAGAAAGGAAGAAGAAACGACATAAATAAGAAGGAACACTTCCTATTGTTTGTCCCTGCACATCTCGTACATGGGTCTCACACAGCACATGCAAGTCATGATCTGTGACTGACAAGAAAAAAGAAAAGAAAAAAAAAAAATATATATATATATATATATATATATATATATATATATATATGTTGTCTCTTTGAAAAAAGCAACGTCATAAAAGAAGAGGAACATTTACCTTCTCGTTGCACATGTTCAGCACAAGATTCACGTGGTCATTTTAAATAAAAAGGATGCACCTCCATATTTTTTGTCATTCTACTAAAATAAAAAAAAGATGCACCTCCAAGGAGTGAACATGCATTGCTACTTGTCTATATCCCATGAGGATCCGTAGAGCATGTACTTCCAAAATTAAAGATCATCCATTTAAAGAGAAAAGAGAATAAGGTAAAATCATTCCATTTAAATCCCTAACAGTGTTTGTAGAAGCTTTGTCAAAGTGCAATGACCGACGATGGATCGACATAGTCTAACATGGTTATGGACTGTACAAGTATTATCGTTGAGCAATAACAGACGATGGAATTAAAAAAAAAAGATAAGCTCCCATAGGTTGTCTTTGCGCATTTTGAAATGTCAATGTCATTCTCTTCAATAACTTTTCCTTCTGTCTTGCACATGCTCTCACGTGGACCATAAAATAAAAGAGAAAGGAAGGACAAGCAAACAACTTGTCAAAGGAGGAAGGACAAAAAAACAATTTGTCATTGCAACTCCAAGCTTTTCTCAAACAAAAAAAAAAAAAAAAGAGAACATCGTGTTATGTCTCTCCTTCCACACTGATCCCACGACGAGAAAACAAAATGTTTGTCTTTGCAACATGCACATGGACAAGGGAGAAAGAGCATCAACTCCTCATTAATGTGTCACTGCATATTAGATGAAAGCACTTCACGAAGGCAATTAATATAAATAATAGAAAAATGGGGGCAAAAAATGACAAGAGAGAGAAAGAAACTCACATTGGTTCACTACAAAAGACATGTCACATGTGTTTGTCTTTGCAACATAGGCGAACGTCTGTCCTTGCGCCATAGGCGAACATCTATCCTTGGAACATAGGCGAATGACAAAATAAAGAAAAGTGTGATTTTCGTTTGTTAGAAATCATTTAAATAGGAAGCGACGAGGTCATGACGTTCAAGTAGCGTCATGAACAAAAATCACCGACTCTGGAATGTTGTACACTGCCCTCATAGTACGTACATCACACTCTTGTAACACAGACATCGGATAGTTTCAAAACAGGAACAGTGGTGCGGACGTGCGTCTACGCTTAAACATAGGCTTAACTCTTAGCCTAGGAAGTGGTCGATGCATGTGAAAAGCGTAAGAAAAGTATGGCTCGACGTGCTCCACTAACGTTGTCACGCTGTTAGAGACAAAAGAGCAACGATAGAACTCTAATCTGCCATCAATCAGTGACTCCTCATGAATGTAAACGGACAAGTCATGAACCGTCTCACTCTCATTATCATGTTCACCCTCAAATTCATCATCATAGTCACTCTCCGAGTCACTTAAATTCGAATCTACAAACATCGGAGTTTCCAATGCACCAGAACCACTTACCATCTAATAGCAAAATCAAAGGGTGAAGAGAGCAAGGATTGCGTGAACTCACCACGTAGTGACGCTGCAAGAAACAACGAATGTCAGTGAATGCAACGAACGGACTGACGAAATTCACCTACAAAGCAATCAACTAGCCATGAGCAGTGACAAACATATTAAAAAAAATATTCCAGCTTGCAAGAATATGCAACGAAAGATCGCATCAGTCCATAGCATCGCAGAATAAGCTTTATTTTACAACAAATAATAAAAGGTTCAAGTGCCAGGCGAAGAGTATGCAATGACGAGCAAAAATATCCAAAGCAATATATAAGGAGCAGCGACGGACATAGTCATTCAAATAAAATATATTTTTTCAAATTATGCAGCAAGCGTAATAATTAAAAATCAGAAGGAGCGAAGACGTACTTCGGATCTGAGACTAGAAGAGGAGATCCGGGCCTGGTGCAAATGAAGGGGAAAATCTACAAACATAAGAATGCAATGACGGTCATGATTTTTCCAAGCAAACAACCATTGATAATTAGAGAGACAGCACCAATGATCGGAGAGAGACGAAAGCACAAGTAACGACCATTCGTGATTGTGAGAAACAAAAATGCAGACCAAGCGAAAAAGTAAAATAGAAAGACAAAAAGAGCGAAGTGAGCAAATGCAAAATATGTCATTGCTTCATGGGCTCCACGCCAACTTCAACAAAAAAAGAAGGTGGAGCGACATCATGTGCAAATCTGAGGAACAAGAAAAAAGAAAGAAGCAATGTTTGTCTTTGCTCAATAGTCCCAATAATTTAAAAAAGAAAGAGGAATGACAATGCACGTGGAGGGACCGCTTGTGCTAATGCTAGTCTTTGCTACATCTTCATTTTCTCTCTCCGGTCCTACCAACAAAAATTGAAAGAAACAGAGAATGGAAGCAACGACATTATTAACGTGAGTTAAAAGGTGAGACAACATGTTTGTCTTTGCCACATCACCATGGAGGACTATTTAAAAAAAAAAGCATTGCCAAGTCATTGACCAATGGCAAAAATTGAGGCATCACGAGGAAGGACAATATGTTTGTCCCTGCTATATTGTCAGACGGCTACAAAATTTTTGTAAGTGCATGACGTGCCTTCATTCGTAAATTGTGCATGATTCATGAAATCAACGTCAAAAATGGCGATGAAACACATACCTACAAGGCTATGGTTTTGAGCAGTGTCGCTCGACAACGACCAATGATTGTAAAACTGAAATACTCTCCAACTTCTAATTTAGAAATTGAAGAATAGGGGCAAGTTGTTGGGTGTAATAAATTCACTACCAGTCACTGCTAAAACCCAGTTCATAAGATGGAGGTTAAGCCGATTAGTGACTTGTTCAGTCAGTCGCTGCTATTTTCTTGCTACGAGGAGCTTCTAGCAGTCTCTAATGATGAACATGAAATTGCAGTTTATGGCGCTGGCCTTGTTACTGCAGTCGAGATAACGACAAAAATGGTGAGCACCGATGAACGGCCTTGACCAGCGACGAAGTTCAGTTTATGGATTGACCATCGACTGACGTCCTTAATACCGGTTTGTTAATGACCAACGATTTAGCAAATAACCGACTTGAACTTTCAACATATTCTTATTTCTAAGGAAAATATGACGAAGGACCGACATAACGTCCTACTTTTAAAAGAGTTAGAATGGACCAGCGACAGACGAGGCCCATTCCAACAAGAATTAGGGTTTACAAAATCTATAAATAAGAGAGTCTCAACACAAGGACGAAGGAATGACAACAAATACATAAACCCTAAATAATTAAACTCTTGCCGCTCCTCAATGACGAGCGACGAGAATTCTGCCAGTGCTCAACGACGAGCAACGAGAATTCTGTCAGTGCTCTACGACGGGCGACAAAAATTCTGGCAGTGCTTATGACGAGCGACGAGAATTCTGTCAGTGCTCTACGACGAGCGACAAGAATTCTGGCAGTGCTTACGACGAGCGACAAACGACTGACGAGATCATTTCTTTGCAATTTTGATATTGATATTTTGCAATTTTGATATCGATTCTTGTCAAAACTCGTTGATCAATAAAGTCAATCTCTTCTCATCATTCCGTATGACTGTTTTCGATTAGAACCGGTTAAAATTTGTCCAAACAATATCTCTATCAAACAAAAAAATATAATTAAACCGAATAAAAAGTTAGGAACTTGTTTTCGAGTTCTAACGCGGATTTGTAATCCATGTTTTCGAGTTCTAACGCAGATTTGTAATCCAGACATTAAAATGATGGGACGTTGGGTCGATCTCTTTGAGAAATGGCCGAATTTGGATGAGGAGGCTATATTTTGGCTCGTGCATTCTAAACCGGAGGTTGAGAAATGGGTTTTGAGAGAATGTTTGAATCACATTTCTTCTCAAGTGCAAGAAACTATCCACCTTCCGTTTTTGTAGGTGGAAGGATAACATGCCATTGCCTTCCGAATGTACTATGATCCAATATTTAAGTTGACACCAGTTAGACCATCATTTAGTTATGAAAATAAAGTAAATGGAATACGTACACATTTATATATTAAAATTATAGTTTTTGAATGGATCAAAATTTATATCTTAGTATTTTTAATGTTTGAATAAATGATTTTATTGAAATAACGAACTTTAAATTTTTTTTTATTCTTAATCCATTTAAATGGTTTCTTTAACCATAATTCTAATTTTTTTTTTAAATAAAGATGATTAGTTGTCATTTATTATTTTAAAATTTTCAACATTTATTATTTTCCTTATTATGCTACACTGAGTTTGACTAGTAGATCACTCATTATTGTACCGATAATTAAGAAAAATACTATTTTAATGGTTATCAATTACAAAAGCCAAAAAAACTAATCATACCAAAAATGTTGTCATCATATATTTATGCCGTTATTTTTTTTTTAATAAACATGTTGCTATCTTTCTGCTAAAGTATTTTTACTACTTTGGGTCAATTAAAAAAGATAAATAATATAATTTTCTTATATCCATTATTATTTTATCAAGTAAAGTAAGTACCTAAACGTGGAAAAAAAAAAGAGAAACAAAATAATAATAATATTTCGTGGAGTACAACAAAACAAAAATAAAAAATTTAAATTTAATTTTAGGAGAAAGTTGACTTGTTCTTCCCCGCTCTGCGTTGCGTTTGCACTTCTCTCTCTCAAATTCCTCTCAAACAAAGTTTCTTCTTCGATTCTCTTCTTACAACAACAAATCTTACTTTCACATTCCTCAGGTTTGTCTCGATCTCAAATCAAATCGCCCCTTAATTAGATTAATCAGGTTCTGATCATAAGAGTTTTAGATTAGGAATCGAAATGTAATGTGATGTTTAGTTATCGATTTGATCGTGATGGCACCGAAACCCTAAGTTTGAAAGGCTCTCAATGATGTAAATTTTCATGCTTTCCCTTAAAAAACAATAAATTTCCCTGCTTTTTCAATCTTCAGGACGCTGATTTGTTGTAAATCATGGAGCGACTAACATCTCCTCCTCGTCTAATGATAGTCTCAGATCTTGATGAAACAATGGTAAAAACGCCATTACAAAATCTTGATTCTTGCTTGTTCAAGAAACAACGATTTTGATTATTGTGTTTGTTTTTGCAGGTTGATCATCATAAAGATCCCGAGAATCTATCTATATTAAGATTCAATTCATTGTGGGAAGACGCTTATCGCCACGATTCGCTTCTCGTTTTTTCGACCGGAAGATCAAAAACAATGTACAAGAAACTAAGGAAACAGAGACCATTGTTAACTCCTGATGTTATCATTACATCTGTAGGAACAGAGATAGCTTATGGTAACTCAATGGTTTGTGATGATAATTGGGTTGAAATCATGAATAATAAATGGAACAGAGGAATCGTCGAAGAAGAAACTAGCAAGTTCCCTGAGTTAACTCTTCAGGTACCTTTCTGATTTAACACACAACAAAAAGTCTCTTACCTAATATGGCCTTTTTGTATGACTAGAGTTTTGATCAATGCTTGTAGGCAGAAACTGAGCAGATGCCATTTAAGCTAAGCTTTAATGTTGACAAGAGTAAGGTTAAGGCAGTGACCAAGGAGCTATATCAAAGGTTGGAGAAACGTGGGGTAAGATTGGTTAATCTTGTTTAGGCCTATCTATTTCAGGTAGGGTAATCCGATTATACTGTGTCCGACCTAAATTATCCGAATTTTACGGATAAGGGTAATAGAAATTTGGATAATAATGGTTTATTTTAACGGATAAGAATACAAATTGGGTAATTATCCAGAATACGAATTACCCGTTTGATATTTTAAATTTAAAAATTATTTAAACCTATTTATATGTTTTTTAAATTACTCTAACCTATCTTTTAAAAAAAAATGGAAAATTTTCCAAAATTATCCACAATTTCTCAAAAAAATATCTTAAATTATTTCAATATTATGGAAGATTACCCGTATCTATCCGAACTCGAATTCGACAGCTACTGATCGGCTAATGATTTTAGTTATCCGAACTATCTTTACCCTACCCGTTACCTCATTATCCGACCTGTTTTTTAAGAGTACACTTGAGGTACTAATTTCCGATACCTTAACTATCTTTACTCGATCCCTATCCGCTATTACCTCATCTTTTACCCGCAATGAACGTGCTAGTCTTGTTTATTCACTTTACAACCTGTTGTATGATTGTGGTTTTTTGGTTGGTCTTATTTTCAGTTGGATATCAAAATAATTTTCAGTGGAGGAAATGCTCTGGATGTCATACCACAAGGTGGAGGAAAGGGACAAGCTCTTGATTATCTGCTAAAGAAGTTGAAGACTGAAGGAAAACTTCCTGTTCATACTCTTGCTTGTGGAGATTCTGGAAACGACACAGAGCTATTTACCATTCCTAATGTTTATGGTGTAATGGTTAGTTTCACCATCTAAATTCTCTGTTTTGTTTCCATGTTTTTAAATCTTTCTCTCATTTTCATAGGTAAGCAATGCTCAAGAAGAGTTGTTGGAATGGTATGCTGAAAATGTGAAAGACAACTCGAAGATAATCCACGCGACTGAGAGGTGTGCGGGTGGGATTATTCAAGCGATTGGTCATTTTAAGCTCGGTCCAAACCTTTCTCCAAGAGATGTTTCTGACTTCTTGGAATGCAAAGCGGATAATGTGAATCCCGGTCATGAGGTTGTGAAGTTTTTCTTGTTCTATGAGAGATGGAGAAGAGGTGAAGTTGAAAACTGTGAGACATACACAACAAGTCTCAAAGCTTCATGTGTGAGTATATAACATTGTTTTCTTCTTTATCCCCAAATCTTACTTTATCGAAGAGACTAATGCCTTTCTTTGTCTTCTAACCACTTCAGCACCCGGCTGGTGTCTTTGTTCATCCATCTGGTTCTGAAAAATCTCTCAGAGACACCATTGATGAGCTTGGGAAGTACCATGGAGACAAAAAAGGAAAGAAGTTTCGGGTTTGGACAGATCAAGTCTTGGCAACAGACACTACTCCTGGTACTTGGATAGTAAAGCTTGATAAGTGGGAACAAACTGGTAATAATTAAAGCCTTTAATAAGCTAAACAAACTCCATAATTATGAAACCATTTTGTTACTTAAAGGTTGATATTCGGATTGTGGATAATCTCAGGAGATGAAAGGAAATGCTGCACAACAACAGTCAAATTCACCTCAAAGGTAAGAGATGATTAAGAGGGTTATTAGTAAGTATAAAAGTTATAACTATAAAAAAAAATTCTAGGTCGCTCAAATATAAGAGTAGATTTCAGTTCTTGAGGATTGAAAATGTATTGGAATTTGCAGGAAAATGAAGGATTTGTGTGGGAAAATGTGCAACAAACATGGTCGGAGGAATCAGAGGTGAAAGATGATAGTAGTTGGATCATCTAAATCATTATCTTCTTTTTGGACTCTTTTTCCATAAAACATTGCAACAAAACAAAGATCCTACTATTGGTTGAATAAAACTTAGATCTCAAAATGTCATATTTTGTGTTTAAAAGTGAGCTATTTCACCATCCCATATAGTAAAAATTCGTAATTCCGCATATTTTTTGACATTTACTTTAGTAATTTTTATGATACCTAGTTTACATTGACATTATGAATAGTTATCGAATTACAAACGATTACATAACTTTACATAGATTGAACGATAAAACAAAAAGGTATAGTTATACGATGTATTGCTAATTCTTCATATTTGTACTCAATCTGATGTGATCTTCATTTTTGATTATCATACTCCATTACATAATTCCGCATTTTTTTTTAGTTAATGTTTCATTCGGCATATATTTCAAATACTATTTTATTATTTCATAAATGTTACTAATCAATAATCATTACGTTTGTGTAGAGGGCGAAGGTGATAATGAGGCAAATATCAATGGTTGACATAGACAGTACTCATCACTAATTAGGCAATTATACACCAAATTACTTTTGAAGTGAAAAAAAATGTTATTATCATGATGGTTTCCAAAAGAGAAATTTTTAGTACATATATAATTTCCTTTCTTTAATCAACCCCACTAATAGGCATACGTAAATTATAATTTACTCTCTTTTTTTTTTTGTAGCAAACATGTGTCAAATTCCATTGGAGATTAATTGTTATCAATTATCATAATTCAAACAATTAAAAAAAAAAAGTGAGTGGTACGATTCTAAGAAATGTCAACTACTACTTAAGATATAAAAAAATTAATTATATGTAGACCTAATAATTTTTTGCTAAAAGATTAAAAAGCAAAAGATAAAGCTAATAAATTTGACAATTTGCTATATAATATTGTAACCACTTCAAAAAGGAAACTTCTTGCAAATACAAATTCCAATGAGAAAGAAATAGTTTAATTCCATCAATTCAAAATGATGAATAAATGTTCACAATATCATAAGGCAACAACACACTCCATATTTGAATTAAAGGAAAAATAAACACAAAACAAATAAAAAAAGAAACATGGGACTGAAACACAAAACAGATCCAAGTCTGGTTCTTGTTTGAGTTTTGTTTTTGGATTGAAACTCAGAATCTGATGAAACCTTTGTCTCTCAAACTCTCTACAGTCTCTTTAATGCTAACTTCCAATGGCACAAACTCAACCCCAAGAGACTCTGCTTTCTCTTTAGACACTTTATATGTTGGAATATAGATCTTTTCATCTGCACACCTGCAAAAAAAAGTTCAATAACTTCTTTCAAAGATCTTGTCTTTTCCTTACTAAAAAAAAAACAGAGAGAGACTCTGTTTTTTTACTCTGTTTTTGCTCTGTTTCTGATGACATTAAGATAAAGAAAAGACTTACTTCTCAGGGAGTTGAAAATCAGGGTAAAGATCATGCAATATGTTAACAACTTCAGAGTAATGAGCAACTCTCTCCACTAAACAGTATCTTCCATCAGCAGTTGGATTCTCAAACGCTTGAATATGAGCGTTCGCTACATCTTTAACGTTTACCCACCCGAATGTCGCGTTAGGAAATGTCTGTGCTCCTGAAAATGTAAATCATTGTTTCAAGTTTTTAGTAAGTGTCTAAATCAAACCAATGCTCTGTTTTTTCCTTACCTTTGATCAAGCTTAGTACTGCAGCAGCACTAGTGTTAAGCGTTGGCTGTAAAAGAGGACCAATCACCATTGCTGGATTTATCGAAACCAACTGTAAATCGTTCTCTTTCGCGAATTTCCACGCCGCGTTTTCAGCTAATGTCTTCGAGAGTACATACCATAGCTTTTGCGAAAAGAAAAAACAGTGTTTTAGCAAAAAACAAAACAGAGTGATAACTTCAAGATCACGCAACAATAAGTTATTTTGATTTTACCTTGGAAGCTCTGCAATAGTCAGGATCGGCGAACCAAGATTCATCGACAATGGTTTCGGGTGTTCGAGGCATTCCATTGAAAGCAACAGCTGCTATAGATGAGGTTAAGACAACTCTCTTAACAGAGGAAGTCTTCAAGCAAGAGCTTAGAACATTGATTGTTCCTTTGACCGCTGGATCGAGTAACTCAGCCTACAAAATCAAAACACAAATCAATCAAAAATGGAAGATTCGGTAACTCGAGAATGCGAATAAGATAGACAAAAGAGAGACCTGAGGGTCCTTGACGTCGTGATAGAATGGTGACGCGGTGTGGAAAACTCCTTGGCAACCATCGATCGCTGAATCGAAAGAGCCTTCTTCTAACAAATTTGCTTTGAACAATTTAAGCCTTTCCTCTGCACCTTCCAATGCAAGCAAATGCTCTGTTTTCCTCGGATCATCTGTTCCATTGAACGATAATACGCATATATAAAGAAGGAATCTATAAATCTTGAATCATCCGAAAACTATTAGATCTAAAAGATCTCTTAATCATTCCCCATCCCTTCAAATTTCAACCAAAAAACAGATCTTGGCATGAGTTTTCTATATAATCCTAAGAGAGAAACTATTAGATTCGTTGTTTCGGTTTCGATATATAGATTTGTAAGAGATTGAATAGAGAAACAGAGACAGACTTGGATCGCGAACAGAGGCTTTAACGGTGTAGCCACGGAGAAGAAGAAGCTTAACGATCCATGAAGCAATGTAACCTGAAGCTCCTGTCACACAAACCGTCTTCTCTTCTTCGCTGCTCATTCTTCTTTCAGATCTTCTCAAAATGATTTCTCTTTTTTTTTTTTTTCTCTGTGTTTGAAATCTTCAAAAAAACTGAGAATTTCCTTAAGCTATTTCTGCCTTTTTATTTTTTTCTGTTTTGTTTTTTGGGTTTCATGCGCGCCATTTTTGGAAGAGTTCGTTAGAGTTTTCTTCGGGATTTTTCTCTGCCAAGTGTCTGACTCTTAATCTCATCCCTACGTTTATTCATAAACTAATTTCGTTTAAGAACAAAAAATCCATACTTTATCGTGATTACGAGTTTTGAGATGGTTAAACCAAGTTTTCATGAACTCAATTTGTAAATTTATTAACCAGAAAAATCCGGTTTTTGTCAGAAAAAGAAAAGGTTACATTTTCATTACATTGGAGTTTCTCTGCCTCGCTGCAACTGAACCGTTCTTGATTTCCCGTAAAGGCGGTCTTGAGCACGACGGTTTTGTTGTTCTTCCTCCTTCACTGTACTTAGACCAATCTCCATTGTTGCTATGTCGGTTTTCTTTCAACCTACAAATCAATACCCTCTTCTCTGACTCTGATGGCAATTTGTTCTTCTCTGGTTCCGACTTTTGTTCCTTCCTCAATCTTTTGATCTCTTCTTGTAATCCGTAAACCTCTGCTTGTAGGCTTTTCAACTTTGCCTCTGATGATAACGCCTTTCTTCGCCATCCGTCAACCTAAAACAGAACATAAAAAGGATTTCGACATTTGCTAAAGTCACCAACTTATGCCATATCGAGAAGAATCTATGCTGCGTAATTCAATCTTACTGAGGAATGAAGATTTTCTATCTGAGAATCTGAATCGAGAGCCCGCTTTTGCCAGAAATCACGACAAGATTGAAGATCCTCCATTTCTTTTCTCACTTGACCCAACATTTCTTGCATTTGTGACCATTGCTCTGCCTCTGCTCTTACTTCATCCGCGATCTTCCTCATAACTGCTTTACAGTGTCTAGAACAGTCTTTCTTTTCCTCGTGCGCTTTAATTGCCTGCAAAATGTAAAATCCATCTTCATAAACTTCATTTGAGCTCTTAAAATAGAGAAATCTTTTCACAAAATTTACCTTATTATATATGTCTTGTACAGATGCATCTTGAAGATCAATGCATTTGGAGACAGAGCTTGAAGGCGGCGTAACGAGACTTGATCCATATTCTTTCTCCATTCTTTCCAACAAAACCCCTTTCGACAACGCCTCCATTTTACTACTCAATGTATCTATCTGCAGCAAAATAACATCAAAATCAAGATCATGCAAAAAAGATTCGGCCACTTAACAGCGATTTGTTGTCACTCACATTTCCGTTATTGCTCCTAAGAACATTTTGATCAGCTAGAGTGTTAGGATTGACCAAGAAGCTAGCTTCTGCCATTTTCTTAATCCCTTTGACACAAACCTCTTCGGAAACTCCATCATCGAACTTCTCCAGCTCTCTTCTCAAAACAGAAGCTTGTCTGTCAAAATTATGTCTGATGTTTCTAGCTTCCATGTCTTTAACCTTTGGAGACTTTAACTCATTCAGTTTCTCAATCAAATAGCTTATCTCATCTTCCAAAACCTTGCTCTCCTTCGTCCCTTCCGAGATTCTCTGTTTCCCCTAAATCAAACCACCAACATAGATAAAACATCTTCAAACTCAAAACAATCAAAGTCACAAACCAATGAGAAATCAAGGAAAACGAAGATTTTGACTTACAGAGAGAAGAGTATGAACAGCAGATCTAAGCGTCCGCTCCATTCGCTTCTTCCTTCTCTCCATCTTCTTCATAGCAATCTCTTTTTCAATCCTTAACAAATTACACTCTGATCTCAACATCTCTGCCTGAAACCTCCACTTCGCTTCTTCGACTTCATCAACCGCAGAAGAAGACAACGACCCACCAATCTCTCTCCCATCTGCAACTTTCCCTCTTCTTCTTCCCTCCTCCTCCTCATTATTCACCATCGCAATCGGTGTCCCTCGATCAAACGACCTCTCTTGATGAAACAAAACCTCCAATTTCACTCTACCATCCTTCTGAGACGAAGAAGAAGGTGTTGTCGTCTTCACCTTTGCGGCATTTCGTCGAACACTATACCTACGTGGCAACTGAAGAATCCTCGGCGTCGGAGGACCCAGTTGTGGGTACTGCCACTTCGATTTCTTCATCACCATCGTCATTGTCTCTGCTTCGTTTCAAAAAAAGCAGCGAAAGTATCTGTCTTTTGTCTTTGTCTCTTCTGGTAATGATTGTCAGAAGAAGAAAGACATCATTTTTAAGATCAGATCAAGCTTTGATCTTTTCTATGTCGGATTTTGAAAATAAAGAAAACCCTTTTGTTACCGTTGGGAAATAGAGAGAGAGAGAGAGAGAGAGAGAGAGAGAGAGAGGAATCACTCGAAAGCAGAGAAGAGAAAGAGACAACCTTGAAGAATTCGAAGTGTTATTTCATCAAAGATCGTAATTTTAAATTGGTTTTATCTCCAATGTGCATATGCATATGTATATATAATGAAATCCGAAGTTTACGATCTTGGGTCAGGTTCTCGAGTAAAGCCTACGGCGAGAGAGAGAGAGAGAGAGAGAGAGAAGAAACCTCGTGAAGTGGAGCCATTTTCAAATAAAAGCTGTGTTGTTGTTCGTGATGAAACCGCTGCTTGCTCTTCTTTTCCATTTATTTACGATTCTGCCACTACTGCCAAGAATGCTCATTGGATATTCATTTATATCTCTGGTGACTAGTTGGTGTTTTTTTTGTGTGTCAACGACTAGTGGTTTGTTTATTGGAATCATGCTTTTTAGAGTTATATTCAAATACTATATTGTTATACAACATTATTAAACGATTCAAAATAACTCAAATTTGAAAAAAATATATATATGTATGTATTTGAACCATTAAAATATCACCGAGCAAACTGAAAAAAGGTTTTTTTCTCATAATCGATTCGGAATTGGAAACATTTTGAAAGTGTTCCGAAGTATGATTTCTAAAAAAATTAAATTTGAAATGTTTTTTTCTTTTTTACGAATGCGAATTAGAAAACTATCATTAATAAGATAATTACAGTCATTTTAGATTAGGAAAAATTATGAAATCTACCATTTATTTCAAAATCTTTATAAAATATACAATTTATTTCAAAACCTTTTAAAATCTACCACAAAGCCAATTCAAAATTACTATTTTTCCCACAAAGCCAACACAGTTGTCTACTAAAGTAACACATGTTCACAAGTTGTCCACTCGATCGTGACAATGTATCAAGAATATAACTCCTAAAGATACTTGAACAATGTTGTCCCTTTTTTGGTGAAGGGACACTTGACTCCTAATACACTGAAATTGATATTCTCGTCCATCAAATTCTCGTCCATCATTTATCAGTTATTCTCGTCCACCAATTAAGTCTCTGCAATTCTCGTCCATGATATATCATGGTTTTTACCGGTTTTCAACCATGATATTCGCTGTTTTCTCGAGTCTTTTATGTGTTTTTGGAGTCTTTTCAGGTTGAAACACGTTTGGATGGAATCAAAGTATAAAGAGCAAGGAATGGAGCAAAGGACCAGAAAAGAGGTCAGATCGATCGATCCATCAAGCCGTAACATCTCAGATCGACCATTCAAGAGAAGATCGACCATTCCATGCTCAGATCAATCGATCCAAACCTAATTCGACCAATTCCCCTTAGAAAAAAGAAATTCATATTTCCTTAGTTTACTGGGTTTTGCCTTTTATTTTCAACGAGAAGGTGTTTATTATATATGTATTAGAGTTTTGAGCCATTGTTGAGGCTACACTTTATTTTAGAAGTTTGGCATACTTTTTCTGTTCTTCAGACTTTTTAGCTTTTTCTCTGTAAGTTTTGGGGAGACGAATCTCTGACTCTGCATCTCTTGAGAAGATTTCTGAACCCCTTTGGATTTCTATTTATTTGATTATGAGTTTTTCTTCATCTCCTTCTTGTTTCTCTGCATCAATGTCTGAGTAGTTTCATAGTTAGGTTTAGGATTTCAAGGGAATTTATGAATCGTTGGATCAGATATAGATAGGGATTTATTATCTTGTCTTCACCTATCGTTGTTCTCATTGCTTAGATTAAATTGATCACTTAATCTCTGATTTAGGTTTTAATCTATTCATCAAAAGTGTTATGGATTGCTTGATAGAACATAGGTGAGCAAATTGTCCTTAGCCAATGAAAGCTGATGTTAAGGTAATTTGTGAACATATCAAACCTGCTCGTTAATGGTTGTTTAGAATTCTAAGATCAAACGACAGTTTAGATTCTTAGGTTGCTAGATAAAGTAATTGATACCACGACAATTGATTGATTAAACATTCATGTTTGAGTTTGAGACTGCGCTTTATCGTCTCCTGAATAATTGTCTGGTTCATGATCTCTGAATTCCTGCGAATTGTCCTTGACCTAACGCTTGTTTTTTAATTGATTTTACATCGTTTTTAATTTGGTATTTCGCTTTATCATTGCCACCAATAACCATATTGCCATCTTAGCTTAGTTTCATTCATAATAATTCGTAGTGTGATACTTGATTCTCGTGGATTCGATCCCTAAATACTACTTCGTTTGCTGTGCACTTGCAGTGATATTTTAGGATTAAAATTCGTTGTATCAGTCCACCAATCAATTATTCTCGTCCACCAATTAAGTCTCTACAATTTTAAACTCCGTCACACGTCTTGTCACTTCGTCTCTGACACAGCCAGTGGCAAAAATGTCTTTCTCCCCCTCTCTATAGTACATTTGTGGTAGATTGGAAAAGACTTTCCAATTTACGGTAGATTTCATAACTTTTTAATAGGAAATGGTAGATTCAACAATATTCCCTTTAGATTATTCGTTTGATTATCTTTATTTTTTTATAGAATCATTTTTGTGTTTCTAAACATCTCGCTTTCATTCGTTTCCGATTCCACGAAATGTAAAAATTTACTACATTTAAGTGTTATTTTACGATTTTTTTTTATCACAAAATTTTGATAAAATTTTCAATTTTACCCATGTAGATAAAATTTATTACCTAGAGAGAAAAGAATCTGCCGAATATTACTTGATTTAAGAAAAACAAAATTTCTTGAAGAAAACCAAGATTAATTTCAGTGTTCCCAACCAAAAATGGACCGCACAGAACAGAAAAGTTTCTACAGTGTTCTTTTGAAGAAAGCTACCTCAGATTCAACGACCACAAGTTCTTCTTTGCAAAAAAGATAGCACAAGAACACGTGGCAACAACCCATTTGCTAGAAATTCATGTTTTGGATAAGGAAATGGATCATAATCCCTCAAAATCATTTCTTTTTTGTTCACATCTCCAAACTTCTTAAACACAAAATCATTCACCAACTCATCAGATAAACAAAGAAACAGAGAAAGAGAGATTAAGAGATCACACGTGTGGAATTTGCAATGGCGTCAATGACCATGACATCTTCATTTCTCCCGGCCGTCACGAAGCTTCCGGTAACCATCTCCGGCAACAGCAACAGACGAAGCTTCACGGTGGTCAAAGCCTCCACGAGCGAGAACACAACCATCTTGGAGAACAAGAAGCAAGAACAGAGCATCAAGATGAGGAGGGATCTGGTTTTCACTGCTGCAGCTGCGGCTGTGTGCTCTTTAGCTAAAGTGGCAATGGCGGATGAAGAGCCGAAAAGAGGGACAGAAGCAGCCAAGAAGAAGTATGCTCCTGTCTGTGTCACAATGCCTACGGCCAGGATATGCCGTAACTGAGATCGCTATATTACCAACAAAAACTTACATATTCCAATTCATGTCTCTCTGTTTTTCGTGTCGGTAAAATTATCTCAGTTTGGTATGTAATCATATTTTAATAAAAAAAAAACACTTTGTTAATGTACTCGAATGGTCCACTGATGCGATCGCATACCGTAAAACCCGAAAGAGCTTAAAATCAGCACAGAGTTTCTACTTCTAAACTAGGAAACAAGAACAGTATAATTCATAGTTTTCTGAGGCTGCCAGGTTCAGGAGAAGACAAAACTAATGTACCTCTGGTTTTGTTCTTCTTTTGTATATGAAGAGCAGCAACAAATCTCGAGCTTTTTTCTGATGCGCTTCTGTGTTACTCTACTCCATTGGGCCAGACGATGTTCCCTCTTCTTCGCCATCGAATTCTTGCTCAACGCCTTTGACCTGTGTTTTGCACAAACGCTTTGGTGAGTAATCTTGGTTGAGTAGGAAACAAGAGAACAGACTATAGCAAGATCATGATTTCCGGTTAACAGCTGAAGACATAAAAGAAATGATTAATGTTAGGATCTCTCTTGTATCAGCTTACCTCGGATATATAATGCATCAGCATATTCTCGATTCCGGATTTCAAAGTAACAGATGAACTTGGACAACCGTTACAAGCTCCTTGCATTCGAAGCTTAACTATACCACTTTCCCTGATCAAAAACATATAAGCTTCGATAAAAGATATAAAAGAGAAGAAGCAGCTCGTCTTGCCCATTTGCTATAACTTCATAGAAGAACTTACGTATCAAATCCACAATACTCAATGTCCCCTCCATCATCTTGGACTGATGGTCGGATACGCGTCTCCAAGAGTTCCTTGATCATTGCTACAGTTTCAGAGTCATCCTGGTTTGCCAGTGAGCACTTGTTAGCTTTTTTCTTTAAAGTCTCATCTACCAAAACCAAGGAGAACATTCGCAAAGCCTATACCTCGTTAATGGCAGTATCCTTGGCAGCTGCAGCTTGTGAGTCCAGAAACAAAGGCTGACCAGAAGAGTAAAAATCCATTACAACTGCAAATACTTCAGGCTTGAGGAAATCCCATGTTACATCATCTGACTTTGTTACAGTAACCAAATCTGATCCAAAGAAAACTCGAACAACACCTGCATCAAGAGAGTAGTAACACATTAGTCTTCATCACCGAAAACACGAAAAACACAGATCATATATGTATGTAGCAAAAAGGCGAAGAAAATACCATCGATGGCGAAAATGGCTTTGGCCAAAGGCGAGCTCATAGCCGAACGAGAATTGGGGAAATCTGCACTTCCAATCTCCATTACTGGTTTACCAGGATTGAACATTAGAGAAGAAGGGTTTGGTGTTGATTGTGTTTGTATAAACATTGTCCTCCTTTGCACTGCCCACCAAACAAACATTCACAATTTTAGCTAATTAGAAACTTCAAAGCCTTAAACTTTTCAAAATTTTCATTCATCTCTCAAGTCAAAACTCTAACTTTGTGAAATGCTTAAAGAAAAAACTAAAATTTCTCATTCCAAGGAAAGCAACTAATTGATGAGACAGAGAGAATCAAGATTCCTAATCTTCTCTGCGAAGAACAATGACCCAGAAATATAAGATTGCTATACCTCCCAAAGAGATCGATTTCAGGGGAAAGGGAGAAGATCTCGAAGGGTTACGAGAAGCATAAGTCTTCTGGGTATCACAGAAACTCGCCGGAAAGTGGGTCGCCGCCGAGATAAACAGTGGGCGACTTGATATCAGAAGAGAAGAAGATACACAATTTACAGAAAAGATCTCACAAGCTTTGTATCGCGAAAGAGAATTGAGAAGCCTCGTAATCCCTTTCATGATCTTCGTTCGTCTTTGTCAATGTTTAAAATCAAGAATTACGGCTTCGTCGTCGGAAAAATCGCAAATCGGCCGGAGAAAGAGAAGCTTTAGGAATGGCGATCGGAGAGACCTCTGTGTATACGACGAGGCCGTGAATTATTTCAACCGGATTAAACCCGAACCAAAAATTTCTGCAATTTCTTACTAAACCGAACCAAACCAAATTTTAACAATTTCTTCCTTTTGCTTCGTTTCAAAAGGAACCTTTAAGCCAAAATAAACATTTTTTTATGAATTTTTTTATTCAATAAATAACTACAATGATATATCAGGTTGTCACAAAGAGAAATGAATGTAATAATACTTAAAAGAACAAAACTGGCCTTAAAACTGATTCTTCAACCTCTATAGCTTCAAGGAAACAAAAAATCTTTAGACAAGATCAGCCGGCATCTCGCGGATTCGAGTACCATAGTACCGCTCAATGTCCCGAAGAATCTTCATGTCAGAACTTTTCACAAAGTTAATCGCAACGCCCTCGCGACCAAAACGACCAGCTCGTCCAATACGATGAATGTAAAGCTCCGGGTTATTGGGTATATCATAATTGATTACATGAGAAACCTAGTACATCAAGATTTCTAATGTCAACATAAAGTTTCTTTTTTTTTCAGAATTTTGATAGTTAAAAAGACAGAGTAGAGAAGAGAGAGAGATCATACTGTTTGAACATCGATCCCTCTTGCCCATACATCTGAGGCGATTAAAACACGGGTTTTAAATGACCGAAACTGGTTCATGATTTCATCTCTCTCCTTTTGATGTTTGTCTCCATGCATTGATGAGACTATAAAATTACTACTCCTCATCTTCTCAGTAAGCCAATCCACCTTTTTTAATAAAAAGCTTAAAGGTCATCAACAAAGATAATAAAACCAGAAAGCTTTAAGAAAACGAGGTTTGTTTTGTTTTGTTTAGTAATCGTATTTACCTTTTTTCTTGTGTTGCAGAAGATAATAGCTTGATTAATAATAAGTCTCCCATAAAGATCGCAAAGTGTATCGAACTTCCATTCTTCTTCCCCAACATCGACAAAATATTGTTTGATTCCCTGAAATAGTGAAAACCTAAAATGTTGTAGTTTACGCTTTACATGATAAACAAAGTTAACCATAAAAATGGCAGAAGAAAGACTTACTTCAAGAGTCAACTCATCACGCTTAACAAGTATCCTCACAGGATCTGTCATAAACTTGTTTGTCATCTCCAAAATCTCTTGAGGAAGAGTAGCAGAAATCAAGCAAACCTATATAACCAAATTGTATTAAGATTTAGAGTAACAAACAGCCAAGAAACTACGATTAACCAATTACTACTATTCGAACAGTCGAACCTGAATATCGTGTGGAAGAGATCTGTAAACGTCATAAATCTGGTCTTTCAAACCTTTACTCAACATTTCATCAGATTCATCGAGAATCAAAAGTTTAACAGCTTTGGTTTGTAAGCTTCCTCTCTTTATCATATCATAGACTCGACCAGGTGTCCCGGACACCACATGGACACCACGCTCCAGCTTCTTGATGTCTTCTCCAATGCTCTTACCACCAATGCAAGCATGTGCCTGAATATTAGTATGCACTCCAATAGCCTGTATCGTCTTCTCTGTTTGTGAAGCCAATTCCCTTGATGGAGACAAGACCAAAACCTGAATCCTTGAGACCGAAACAAAAAAACACCAACTTGATTACTTAATCAGAAAAACAGATATCACCCAACCTTAAGTAAGGCTTCTTCATCCTAATCACAAAGCTAGATCATTTAACCATGTAATACCATGTCAATTACAGAGCAAAAGATCACCAATTATGTAAAACCAAGTGGATTATTAAGTGTTCCTCCTCCTAAATCACAAAACCAGATCATCAATCATGTAACTCTTAACAAAATTTACCCTTTTAAAACAGAGATGAAATCCCCAATTGTAGTGAAACCCTAAATTTGAAATCTTGAATTAAAGTTCACTTTTTTTTTTCAATCTCAGGGGAAAAAAAGTGACATACTTTCTTGAAGATGTGTTGACGATTTGGCAGACGGAGATTGCAATCATGGAGGTTTTACCAGTACCGGACTGAGCCTGAGCGATAACGTCTCTTCCTTTGAGAATCGGCATCACAGCTCTCTGTTGAATCTCAGATGGTTTCTTGAAACCGTAATCGTAAACGCCACGAAGAACTTTATCATTCATACCCATATCATCGAAACTCGTGATGGGTTTGATCCCTTTGGTCGTTTCGAAGACCAGATTCTCTTCATCCAAAGCTTCACCGTTTTTCCGATCGCTTCGTTTCGATGCCGCCATAATTCTCCACTCTTTAATTTGATTCTGCTCAGAATCAAGACAAGACAGTGGTCGATTTTCTCAAAAGACAGGTTTGGAGGTTTGAAAGATAGTGAAGAAGAGGAAAGTGTCGGGAGAGAAAACAAAGGGTTTTAAGGGGTTTTTCGTAATACTTTTAAACGACGACGTATTGGGTCTTTGGTCCCATAAGAAGCTAGTGGAATAGTATCTCAAATCTTTATTTTTTGTGCAGTTTCATGAATTTGGTGTTTAGTCAAGTGTTTGATGAGTTTTCTGGTTTTGATTATTGGCGCCTTGGTAAAGTTGTAACATGTGTGGAAGCGCTTCCGTAAACCAAATCTTCGTCCATTTTGATTCGGTTTCCGTCGATTTCGTCAATCTCCCAACATTGTTGTTTATAGGTCGTGCAGTGCTTGTTGCTTCCATCGTGAGCAAGTCTTTTTTATCATTGTTCCACATATTATCATTTTTAACTTTTAAGGAAATTCTTGGTAAAAATTCATAATTTTTTTGCCGGATATTCTTATTAAATAAAAAACCGTTATCCTCCAAAACAACATTCGAATTATGGGAAACACGACTTTTCACTTTTTTAAAAAAATCATATCTACGCCACTAGACCAAGAACTACTTGGTATTTAATTTGTGTTCTTTTATATAATGTTTGTTTTGAGACAATATGTGGATAGATCTTGTATCATAATTGAACTAAATGGATTTGCCATATATCGGACTTATAGTTTGGTTTCGGGATTTAATTTATTTTAATCAGATTTTTAACTCTAATTAACAAATTCCGTCGAGAGATGACAAAAATATGGTTTGCAACATATTTTTTCGACTCTTTGTGCATGTCACCATGAATTAGGTGCGGATAAAACTACATTCGAATCAAGACGGATAGGAAAGCATTACCATAATATTAGTCTCAAAATTTCGGATTATTTGAGAGTAACATTAGTCTTCAATGTATGAAATTAGACATGTTTTACACAGAAGAAGAAGGCACCAGAAACTCAACAACAATGGTGTCATCAACATAATCACCAACTTTGTCCTTAACCAACTCCTTGTGATTCTCCATTTCACTCAAATCCTTAAAATACGCAATCGAAGCAATCGAAAAACCATTAGCTCTAACCGGAGAAAAGTTTTCTCCAACAGTGATCTGATCAATCCCTGGAGAAGATTTCTCATCAATCACTTCCATAATCTCCGATTTCGCTTCATCGGAGACATTCTCTTTCACCTTGAACAAACTGATTTTCGCAGCCGAACCAGGAGGTGGAGCTATGGTTGTTCCGGGGATTAGATCGGCGATCCAATCAACGGCCATGATATCTTCCCAGATCGGTAACAATTCTTCAACAACACGAACGTGATTTGGATGTGCGACGTAGGCCTTGAGATCTGATTTTGATTTGTATCGGCTATGGAGGACGTGAGTGAAGACGAAATCGGAGTTTGATCTGAGACGGTGGATAGATCCGGCGGAGAGGTGAAGGACCTGGTCGATGTTGATTAGGTTTTTGAGGTCGTTGACAATGGAGTCGATTTTGCCGGAGTCAACGTCGTCTTTGACCTTGAAAAGGACGATGTGCTCGATGATCTGATGACTCTGAGAGGTCGAAGAAGACATGGCTACGAAGGAGGAGGAGAAATGGAAGACGAAGATTTTAAACATTTAGAGATAAGAGTACGATATATGTATTAATGAAGAAAATATTGTTTTTAACAAATTAAGAAGAACATATTATGGTTTAACAAATTAAGAAGAAAATAATTTTTTTTAAATGGAAAATTATATCTTTTTTTTTGTTATATTTTGATTGTTTCTATATTCTTTCTGATTTAGAGATAAGATTGTGATATGAATTAAGAAGAAAATATTTTTGTAAAAAATTATTATTTAAATAGTATAGTTTAACAAATTAAGAAGAAAATATTTTTTTTATAAAAACTTACCATTTTAGATTAAATTTTGAATTTTTCTATATTCTTTTTAATTTTTTATTAAAAAAAATAAATTCTACGGAACGAATCGGATATCTAGCTAAAATTCCAGATATTAACGGATATTTGAATTGTTGTGAAACGTATACAAATCGAAAAAGTCACCATCCCGGAGGAGTAGAATGGTTCACGAATACCACCAAAATCCAAGATATCCGCTTCGTGGCCACTCTTAATTTCGTTTAATGAAAAAGAAAAAAACTCAACTTAAACCAAAATCTTCAACTAGACAAGACTCACACAAAAAAACTATTTCTTTCTTCTCAACCGTCACCGACTAGCGTTCCACCATATTTATCACTGAAATCAATATTTTCCGACATATTTAGCTTCACGTTTTCTGCCAACATCATTCTTAGCATCACCATTGATTTTGCGTAAGTTTTTTCTTGATTCCGGACAATCATTTTTGTTTAAATTTTTCTAAAATAAACAAGAATAATGTATCCATGGATTTTTATAATAGATGTTTATGTAATCATATATATATATATATTAATGGTTTTGTTTTTTCAATTTAAAATATATTTAGTTTGGCGTAAAATAAAAATAAAAACAATTTTGTTTTGATGGCTTTTTGTAATAGATTTTTAGGTAATCATTTATATTTTAAGGGTTCTATATACTTGGTTTGAAATCAATATATTTAGTTTCACGGTTTAAGAAAAAAAAACAATGTTGTTTTGGATAATTATAAAAAAAAAAATAGAATAATTGGAATGGGCCTTAATGGGTAATATATGTATCTTTATTACAGCCCATAACATGAGTCTACATATGTACCCAACAAGTGTGTTTGTTTGTAGGGGAGAATGCAACCTAGGACTCTTGAAAAGATTAATCAGCTTTGACAAAAACGTACGATAAAGCTTTATCTTTTGATTACTTGATTATCTTAGCAAGTATTAAATATTTTCTTACTTTACTAAATACTTTAATGATTTTGTGAATTTAATTACAATTGATTTTGGGACGACATGTAATTAATAATACAAAGACAAAAAGAGAAAAACCAAAAGAAATTGATGGACTCAAATCAAATCCTCATTCCAAGGTGATTTGTAACTTTTCTTTACCTAATTGGGTTTTTGTTTGTACGTGTGTGATAACATGCACACGTGCGAG
The DNA here is from genome assembly GCA_900406555.1 of Pseudoturritis turrita. Lineage (NCBI taxonomy): Eukaryota > Viridiplantae > Streptophyta > Magnoliopsida > Brassicales > Brassicaceae > Pseudoturritis > Pseudoturritis turrita. The sequence continues at coordinate 349,120 of OVBL01001057.1, read as the reverse complement.
GTATTCCTTGAACGAATATACGAAACTTTATATTATCCTTAAAACTATACGTATGTTGTTTTAAATGCTTTTTTAAGTTTGTAATTATAGTATATATTTATTTAATCATATTTAATGGTTCTATATACTTGGTTTGAAATCAATATATATATTTAGTTTTACGTATAAAAAAAAAATTTGGTTTGGATAAATTAATTTGAAATTTTATCCAAAAAAAGTTTATAATTATATTTCAGTACGTAATAGCATGTATCAGATATATTATTGTAAAATGTAAAAAAAAATCTTGATAAATGTTATAGAAAATAGTATAGTTCAATGATAGAATTTCGTTTTCAAAAAAGTTTCGAAAAACAAATTTCAAATTTTTCCTAAACTATGTTGTACATTCTCAAGTGAACTATAAATTGACGTAGAAACGAATAAATAATGCACGGAGAGGTGTAAAGTTTCATAATTTCAATCATGCCAATATGTACGTCCTCATGTTATGATTTATCCACATTATTGAAGTCTCAAGATTTTATAGCAAAAAAAAAATCGAAAAGAAATAAATGATGGGAAAAACGAATTATTGAATTACGTTAAATATTATCATATTGGCTCATAGCTGTTGTGTCGTCTTCTTACCTACTCTATATATAGAGATATAGTTTTATACATTCGTTATAAACTTGTAATTATTAATTTTGTTCTCAAAAAGGTAATATGGGAGAAAAAGAAAAGAAAAAAGAAGGAGAAAATGATGAAAAAAGCCGCACGAGTCCTTTCATTGGATTCCCTTCGGAGATGTTATCGCCTGCTCCGACACTTTGGCCATCCCTTAAAACATACTCCCTCCGTATTTTTTTTATTGATGTTAAATTTTTTACACATGTTAAAAAATTAAATTAATATTTAACTATAAATACATTATTTTTTGAATAAAACAATTTTCAATAATTCAAAATCAATATAATTCAGTAAAATCAATAAATATATCTTGAAATTAACAATTCATCATTATATTTTCGTTAAAAATACATAGAAAAAATAAAAAATCAATCTTTTATAAACAAATTTTTCTTCTAAAATATCAATTAAAAAAAACGGAAAGAGTATTATTTGGTTTTTTTTTTTACTAATTAAATTCAATTTTAATAGTTAAATACGAACACAAATAAGGTAATTTCTTTAATTACCAAATAGTTTTTCACAGTTCTCAACTTTAAATCCAACAACGGAACAGTTGAATCTTTTTTTAACTTTGGATTATATCCAAAACTTTTGTATACATATTATTCGGCATCCACTAATTTTTTTGCTATATAAACCTTTTTTATATAGAACTTTATCATATTTTGAACTCGGAAAAAAAGTTTTGAATTGGAGCTCATCACTGTGATTAAAATCATGTCATTTCATGACTTTTTTTATGTACCTAATAAAAAGGAAATAGATTTCAGAAGTACTTTTTATGAATTTTTTTTTGGATGAGATTACGAATAAATTAACGAGGAAAAACAATAACCCAACTCGTAAATTAACTCAAACCAAAATACAAAAAAAAAAAAAAAAAAAAGCAAAGCTAACAACCCTGAAAAGTTAGCAAGCATATCATTCAATTACCGAAAACATAACAAAATTACAAAATAATTAGCTTAAAAAAAAGAGATAGGGTATTTGATTAATTATACCCTACCACAAATTCAAACCCACCTAACTCAGAATTATCCAAAAAACTAACAAAAGAGAGGGAAAAAAGTAAAATAAGAAAAAAGAAGGAAAACATCACACTACACTCTCTATAATATAATTTCAATATTATTGTATTTGAATCAAACTAGAAACTTGAGATATTGATATCATACCATGATAATATATAACCACAAAACCCTAATTTTAAACTTAACTTATTTATTGATTTGTTGACCAAGTGAGAAAACGAAGAAGAGCTCTACATCAGGAGGAGCAAAGAAAGCTATTTGTCTCCTTCGCAAAGCACAGTTTTGCGCCACCTTTTGCTTCTTCGGCGCCGGAGGACACGTCAGCATCTCCGGTATTCGTGACTTCTCAGATTTCGGAGTACAACATCCACTGGCTGGAATCGACGAAGATGACGTGGCGGTTGATGAGGTTGAAGTAGTAGATGATGACGTCGTCGTCCTTGAAGTGATGTCACTATTGATACTACATGGATGAGTTGGTTTCTTGAAGTTGCTTCTTCTTCTTCTTCTTGTAGTTGTTCTTGTTATTGGTTTCTTTCCTTTTGGTGCCATTTTTAGACCAAATTAAGAGAGAAGAGAAGAGAGAGAGAGAGAGAGAGAGAGAAAAGGAAGTGTGTGAATCTATATATATATGAGGAGTATGTATATGTATAAACATTAGTGGGAGTTTTTACTTTAAAGTTCTTAAATTTTGACTGGAAAAAGTTTCTATCAGAGGAGAGAAGAAAAAGCCAAGAAAGAAAAAGGTAAGAAAAAAAAGAGATTGGCTTAGTATTTGGAAATTAAAGAAAAAGGGTTTCTTTTTGGTGGAGGATCAATGCATGTAATTCACTGTGAAGTGTGAAATGGGTACGCTTTATTTTACTTAAATATTCACAAAAGAAAAATATAATAAAATAATACTAGTATTTTAGGCTTATCTTGTAAATTCACGGACGTTTTATCAATATTTGTAGTATTTTATATATCAATCATGTAATTTTACATGGATTCACCCATTTTAATTTGAATTTATTTATATGATGAAGTAAATATGAATATTGCGGTTCATGTGCAATAATAAAATAGTGATCGTGAACAAAAAATATTTCTAGATGTGAATGAATGATAGTGTTTGTTGAGTTTTATAAAGGATTTGTGATGTTTGAAAATAAAGGTATTATTTTTTGTTGTCCCATAATAAGGTAAAAGAATAAAATAAAAATAATCTAGATGAATATATCGAAGAAGAAAACCCTTTTTCCCAAAAAAGTGGGTATCATAGTACCGAAGAAATTAATTAATTGTGTTGTTGGTTTAAATGCATGTTTAAGTTCGCGGTTAAAGACGACACACGATATATATATATATATATACATATATTCTTTTTGCTATAAAAAAACATTATTTGTAAGTTATGCTATAATATTCAAACGCGAAAACGTTAATTCAATTTAAACAATATCATTTTTACGTTTATATTGTGAATAATCTTACTCATATATAGACATGCTGTCACATGCATATACTATTTACAATAATAAATTTAAATTACACCCATAGATTAAAACATTTAAACAGTAATGTATTATAAACTTAGATATCTCTAATGTATTTTTGTATTTTCTATTTTAAAATAATGTAAAAATAGTATTTCTTTATTTTTTTTTTAAATATAAAACAAAAATAGCATTTTTTATTTTAGAATTAGAAATAGAATTGGGTTGGAAATACTCGAGAGAAAGGTCTGGAGACAAGAGTAGTGCTACTCTCACATATATATTATGATTAAGTCTTCAAAAACACTATTTCTTTAGAGGTATTAGGTGGTAAATATAATTGTTACATAGTATATAGTTTATTTATCAATATAGCCTTTAGATTATTTCATTAAGAAAGGAAAGAGAGAAAAAACTGCAAACACAGGCAGAATAAAAAAATATTTTTAGCTCAAAACTTTCATGTAATAGTCTAAAATTCACGTGGGATGATGGCATTTAAATTCAATGTATATATGCATGGGGTTTCTACACTCCAACTAACACTAATCTTTTATTTTATTTTTACCAACTAACCCTTTTTGGTTTTAGTTGAGATTCTCTCAACAATTTTTTTTAAAATCTGTATATAATTATAAATTTATCAAAAAAATGTATATACAGATTATAAATAAATATATAAAAATAGTAGTAACAGTTTGAAACTATTATTTATTTATTTTTCTATAAAAAAACTATTATACGGGATAAATATTTATATATATAAAAAGCCGAAATCCCTAAAAAAAAAAAGGTACACAGTAGTCGAGGCTGGATCTTATCATGGGATCCAAAACATAGGATTCACTGTGCACAAACGGCGAGTTAGATTCTCAAATGCCGTATTATATAAAATAAACGATGATGATGTCAAAAAATATATATATATATATCAAAGGCGTATTATATATACAAGTCTCTTTTATTTCTTCTTTGTTTTAAAACGAAAGTTTTAGTAATTATTTAGAGATCTCTATGCTATTTGTCTGGTTTTTTTTTCCATCTGATATTATATTAAAATTCCGAAAAAGATTACATAAGTTTATGATTGTACCGGAGCCAGTTACGGTCAGCAACAGTTTTTTCCAATGTCGAAATGCCAAAAATGGAGATTAAATTGGGACATTATTGATACAAAACATGTTTTTGATATAAACTCAGAGATGTTACAAACAAATATAAGTTTTTTTAAGAGAAAAAAAAAAAACAGAAAACAAAAATGTGGTAGATCTAATCTAACTGTGGCACAAGTAATAGTACAAGTCTTTCTCACTGCTTTCACCTGCACACAAAAACAGACACAACAGATTTTGTTAAACAACCTAACATTATGCTTTTCAAATGCTCAAATCAAGTATTCGATTTACGCGGTTCCAGTTTCAGTTATGGCCATTTCGGGTAACCAAAAACACGAAGAACAAGCCCGAGAAAGTCATTTCAGGTAACCAAAAACAGGAAGAACAAGCCCGAGAAAGTAAGTACCTGTTGAATGATAGGTGAGTATCTGGAACTTGGAGAGATAACCGATGATTACGATCATATAAAATCACACGGCTCTGTATCTCTTTTGCTACATGCTAAAAAATTGAATCAAAGCTACATCACTAACTCTTATGTTCAGTGTATGTGGGATTGGGGAAGAGCAATATATCTCCGTGTTTGCTAATTATCGCCAAAAGACATGGATTGGCCTAATACTGTTCTGATCCGAATCTGCGAAGCAAAAAAGATTGAAAGAACATAGTTGAGTCAATAATAAGTAACAGAGTAAACAAGGTAACTAAACGGGCAAAAAGTTTACTCCTTTATGACCTTAACATCGAGGCATGCGTCGTTGACCATGTTTTTTAACTGTGGAATGATACCCGCATTCCGCAGTTTCACATGCCGATCAAGTGCACCGGGACTTGAAGGACTAATGAGGTTTATGATTGTCCAAACTGTTGCTGACCGTAACTGGCTCTGCTCGCTCCGCAAAAACTTAAGCATGATATTCTCTGACTCTGCAAGCCCTTGAGGAAACAGTTGCTGCATAACCGCTTCTTTATGTAACTCGGTACCACTTGCTACATTAGTGAGCACGTACATTCCCTGCGGAAAATACATTTATATCAGCGATTTTGATATATTGATATGATACACTTTTTTTTCATGTTTTGTCACCTGTATTGCCATTTGAGCATGTGGAGCTTTCCTCAATTGCCTCCCAACAGTATCTAAGATAAGACCATCTTCATCAAATACAAACTCAATGGAGCTGACACATCCGTCAACAAGGTTACGGAGGAGGGCCAAAGCTTGTTCTTGTACAGGGGGCTCGGGATCTGAGGAGAACGAGTTTATTTGTTGTTATTTGACAAAATTTTGCATAAGATGGATCATATGATTTGGTTTTGAGGACTCTGTAGAATGATTTACCAGTGATAAGGCAAGTAAATTCTTGAGCCTTGACGTCTGAATAAAAGAGTTCTTTACGTTTATTGTCTGCAAGGAACATGAGGTTCCTCAAAGCCCGTAATGCGCTACACCGAGCGTCTGGATCCATTGATTTTGACAACTCAATAAGCTGTTTTATCCCTCCATACTCTATAAACGTTGACTTAGGGGATGAAAAATCCAATACTATATTGCTCAGAGCACCAAGAACTGCAACCTGGTCAACGATATACGGTAAGTATACACTCAAATTGGTTCTGCCGTTTGCATCTAAAGAAAAAAATCACATCGAAAACTAAGTCAAAGAAATGCGGCATCTTATGTGACACGGTACCTGGACAGAGGACGATGGATCATGCAATAACTGAACCAAAGGAAGCATAACATTCTCATCGGTGAAACGTCCTGCACTCAGATTCTAAATGACATGTCTCAGGGGCATACCACTTAATACAAAGCAGCTGAAAATACTAATAGCATCTAAAATGTATAATGTTAACAAACCTTGACTGATCGAGCAGCGTTTCTAAAGCAAATGCAAGCCGCAGTTCTTACATCAGCGTTTTTGTGTCTTAGCGCATTAATCAGCAGGTCTAACACCTAGTATTAGGAAAAAAGACAAGACAAAATTTTAGGACAATTTAACAAATAAATACTCAACTACCGGATATCCCATCAGGAATTGGCAATGTGGAAACACACCTGCAACGACAGGAAGCTACACCTGCAATCCTCCAGCTTCGAGCACAATTCAGCTAGAGACAAGAACAAACCCTGAAGACGTTTAGGGTGGAGCTCACTACCTGTCTTCAAGATGTCAACAATGTTATTGATGGCGTTGGCCTCGTAAGCTAACTTTTGTAAATCCTCCTTTTCCGCAATCAGACAAGATAAACCCAAGGCAGCATCATCTCCAGATTGACCAGGATCGTTAAGAAGCTCAAGCAAAGTTGTTATCAATCTCGATTTGGTTCCCATGTTTAGGAAATAAGACGGAGAAGTGTTGTATATAACAACTAAGCAGAGACAAGAAAGCAGCCTCGTCCTCGGATACCTATCCTTTGTTAATTCAGTTACAGAACTCAAATATCTCCCGTCCTCGAGTCCAACAAAGCGCGAAACAGCTTCAGGATTATTCTTCAAAACCGTGGCTAAAGATTCAAGACAAGCTTCTCTTTGGCTTAAAGAACCATCAAGAAGGATAACAAGCTTCTCCAAGACACCAGCGTCGCAAAGAAGCCGTTGCTCTACACTTGTTCCACAAGCGTGAGCGATAATGCTCGCACCAAGCCCACTAACATTCTCATTCTCGCTATTCAGCAACGAGAACAGAAACTCCATGTTTTTTTCTTGGAGGAAATCATACTTTGGAGCTTGATTAGATTGAAATATCATTCTTAGCGAACGAGCACCCGCATCTACTACCTAAATAATGAATATAAAGAAGACAATTTGCTGTTATATCAAAGAAGATCACAAAACTTCTCAAGGCCAATGCTTTAATTCCTCAGATGCAGATGATTCAAAGGTGAACACTTTTTAGCACAATTCCAAAACTAGAAAGATAATCTAAATCAATCAAGCTTCTTGTGAGAGACCCAATAGTCATTTTCGAATCTAGATTAAAAATTTGGGGGAATTTTTGAAAAAAAAAAGTCAATAAATTTTTCAAAAACTTCACCTTTTCGTCAGGATTAGTAAGGAGACGAAGAAGATGAGGGAAAACTCCGGCGTCAAGAACAGCTTGAACACCGGCTTCAAACCCACAAGCGAAACTCCCTAGCGCCGCCGCAGATTGTACGAGGATGTTGTTACATTTGTCGGAATCATCTGAATCGGAGAGAGCAGAAGCTATGGCGGGAATAGCTCCGAGTTTGAGAAAAGATAGTTTTTTTGTACGATTTCCGATTATCTGGTTTTTAACCTCGCGAAGGGCCTTGAGCTTGACTTCAGGGTCAGAAGAAGCGAGACGAGAGAACACATCGGCTTGACGATTACCGGAGGAGGAAGAGGAGACGACGGAGGAAGAGGCGGAGGAAGTGGTGGTTGGCATGGCGGAGATTTAGTTTCTCCGATGAAGTGGGGAAATCGGTAAAAAGCTAATTGAGCTTCTCTCTCTCTCTCTCTGAGATTGGGAAAGAATGGCAGAGGAGTTTCGTAAAGGTTTCTACTTTTTTGTTTTTTTTAAAATAATTTTCCCTAATAAAGATTGGATTTTTATTTTTTATTTTTTATTTTAATTAAAAATTCGAGAGTAGCTATTAGCCAATCATGTTAAAGATGAGATTTTTCTAAACATAGACACTGTTAATTTTGTATTCTCGATTTAAAATTAATGGAATTGTTAGATGGAAAAAATTTCAGATCCAGTTTTACGACATTTACTTTCTTTTTATAAGTTCGGATATAACAGTTTCTATATGATTTAATATTTTAAATTAATATTTGCTGATAAACTCGATCTAAAATGAAATTAAGTTTGGTAATTTGTATTAATGATTGTGCGTAAATATGTTGTAGACGACAAAAACATTAAATTGAAAAAAAGATATTTAATTAAAAAATTTTATATTTAAAATTTTAAATAACTGTTTGGAAAATTAAATATGAATTGAAACGAAACCATATCAAAATTAAATAGGGTTTAGAGTTTCTTTCCATTTATTCTAACAACTTCCAATTTTTTTTTTTAACATGTAATTTTTTTTTGTATAAACGTAATTCTACTAGCATAAGCTACTCTCTAATTTTTGATACAACATTATACTTACAAGAGTAACAATACATGACATATAATTATTTGCATCTCCAGATTCATAATCTTTGTAATTTTATTCAATTACAACCTCATTATTACTGATTACCCTTATAAAAAAAAAAGGTTTTAAGAACAATTAAAACATGTCCTTCCCTTTAAAATTCCTTCCTCAGCTTCTAAGAAAAGACCAAGGTCCTGTTCCTGTCCCAATCCTGTTTCAGTCACAATCACATTCTGTTAAAAAATTACAGAAAAGTTTTTTTTTACCTTTTTAACTAACAAGAAACAGAGAGTTTCACAGTTTTTTTTTACCGCCAAAATCCAACGGCTGCTCTAAGACTCATGTAAATAGTGAGACCAAACCAAAGTCCAATAAACCCATGAGTCGATGAGAGAAAGAGCAAACAACAAATGCTAACTATAGCCACCATTACTAATGAAGCTGCTGCGTAACCGAAATCAGATGCTCCAAAGTTAACTCCATCGAATACAAACGCTAAAGCATTGATCGGTTGTGTTCCTGCCACAAACTTTTAGGAAACAAGAACCGGTTTTTAGTCACAATGTTATGGCATAATCTTTGGCTTGATTAGGGGTTTAAGGGGATGTTAATTCATTACCGGAAGTCCTATGCTAATTAGGTGCAAGACTTTATCGTCTTTCGTAAATAGTCTTGCTCCGAAATGCAATCCTGCTCCAAGTATAACCGCGAGTAGAAACCCGAGAACCAATCCCAACTGTCACAAGATTAATCCTTTAGTTTTTGGTGTACTTCAAAACTGATCGAAAACCGAATCTTTATAGGCTTAAGTTGATTGTTTGTTTGTGTTTGAATATGCATTTATGTTTACATTTAATGTATATTTTCTTCAAATAACCTTAAGCAAGATTAGTCCTTTTTTTAATGTTTTCTTTATCATGTAAACATAAACACAAACGCAGAAATTGTGTTTGAAACAATTGAGGTCATAAGAATGTACCTGCAATACACGAGAGGCGGTAGCTGCAGCTCTTTTGTAGTCCTTTTTGGCAAACGCGCTCGCTAGTATCGCCTTAAAATAAACTGTTTGTTAAAACTTAAAAACCGCTTAACTAGTCGAAAAAGATGCATCGAGGAGAGAGATCTCAAGGGCTGAACCTGGCCAGCTACCGCGTACCCATCTGCAAGAAGTGAAGTAGCTAACCAAACCTGCAAGCAAACTTGGAAAGCTGCCATGGAAATTGATCCTTCTCTTGCAGCTAGTGACGCGGAAAGAGTTACACAAAATGTTACCGCGATTACTCTCATCAGTAATAAAAATCCTGAGAGAATGAAAATCACATAGAAAACAAGAATGAAATGGTGTTATATTATCAGAGGTTTAATTATGAACACATTGAAAATTTTCAAAGTATTTTGCCATACCATTTTTCATGAATCTACAGAGTTGAAGATGTTTGGTACTCAAGTTAAAGATATCGACTTGGCCCATCAGTTTCCACAAGAGTATTCCACACATAAGGTATCTGAAAATGAAAATTATTAGAGAAGAGGTAAACTTTAAGAGAAAACAAGCCTCAAAATGTGAAACTAAACTCACTGGGATATAACATGAGCAGTGGCTGCTCCTGTAACTCCTAGACGAAATACGAATATGAAAATGGGGTCGAGTATTATATTTGTGACATCTCCAATCACTGTGGAAGAGATTATAAAAGTTTTGGATCATCAGCTCTGTTCTGTTTTAAGGACTTGAACATATTATATATAAATGGTGTTACCAGTTGCGTATAACGGAGTTGTAGTGTCTTTAAATCCGCGGAAAACGCCTTGTGTCGCGAGTGAAAGAAGAACAGCGGGTGCACCGAGTGATCTTAGAGACAAATATCTCTGAGCAGGTCTCAACATTGGAGAATCCTGTAAAAACCAAACCATGTTTAAAAGAATCTCATCAATCTCATAACATCATATATAGAAAAGAAACATCTTTTTAACCCGAAAAAGATGGATACTTTACGTGTTTAACGCCCATGAAACTCAAGAGAGGTTTCGCTGCGGATATAAGAAACACAGCTTGAAAAAGACCAAGAAAGCCTCCAATGATTAAAGCAGATGAAGCTGATGGTATGTTTCTTTTCTTGACTGGAGATTTACTAACACTAAAGATACCGCTACTGGTTTTCGATTCATCTGATATAGAATCTGAAAGAAAAAACCAAACAAACTAGTGATTATTACATTCAAGAAATCGAATAAACAGAGGAGAGATGATGTTTTCAAGAATAATACCTTTATTGTTTTCAGGAATCAGTTCTTGAGTTTCCTCCATTGTATTGTTAGTACCAGTTTCAATACATTCTTTATGATCTTGGACCGTGTTTTGCTGAGAACTACAAGCATCTTCCTCTGCTACAAAGGAAGTCGTGATGCTAACGAGCGGGAAAATAGCGATTCTCGAAACTTGGTTGAACAAAGCAATAGAAACTCCAACTGCAGCAAGCTCTACAGGACCTGTAAATCATCACCAAAAACAAGAAACCGACGATAATATAAACCGATGATTTCTCCATTTTCGAAACAAAACTAAAACAAATGAAAGAGTTCTTGTTAATACCAATTTGGCCTATGAAGGCTGTGTCAACTAGAGATGCAATAGGATCAGCTGTTAAAGCAAGTGCTGCAGGTAAAGCTATCCGCGCTATCTCTAAACCGAGCTCATCAAATTTCAATACTGATCTGATTACATCAAAAGAAAAACCAAATTACAAGTTTCTTCTTGATCATGTTAAAAAAAAAAAAAACAGAATCATACCAAAAAAAAAATGTTTTACCTGAAATCACTTAAGAAGATACAAAGAGGGTTTCTTAGAAAATCTGTGTTGTAACCATCTTCAGACATCATTCAAGAGATGTTACTGAAGCTTTTCTTAAGTTTCTTGAGTTTCACAAGTACATAAAAAGAATCTGTATAGACGTTTATATAAATGATTCTCAGTTAGGTAGGTGACATTTCATTAGATGCTCCCCAAAATAAGAGAGAATTTATAAATTTCATTTTCAAGAAAAAAAGAAGTTTCAAGGCTAACCACACATTAATTACATTTACCTTAAGATGTCAAATTATTGATGGTAGTAACATCATCATTAAGTCAAACTCGACTTTATAGTGTTGATTTCTCGTCTTTGTGTCCCAGAAACCTAGAGGTTTCCAGTAAAAACCCAGAAAACCAAAATTTTCTGTTCCAAGAAGAATTTAGCTTGGAATCAAATCAAATGCTAAATCTTTTCCTCTATTCAATTAGAGAAAAAGAAATCAAAGAAAATAATCATAGAAAAAAAGAAACGAAATTAAAGAAGAGAAATTTGGTTACAACAGATATTCTATGACTGAAAGTTTGGTTAACGTCAATTACCAAAGAAAAAATGGAAAAAGTTTGATGTCAAGTGACAGAAAACTACCCAACAATTTTATGAAATCTGTATGAATTTCTTTTTTGTCTGATAAAAGAAAATAAAAATTGTGAATTTTTTTTAACTTTTATGGAAAAACAAATGGTGTAAAACCTAAAAAGGTGGTTTTGAGCAGAACAAAGAAAGAAATTTTTTTGTAACGTAAGAAGAACAAACCTTTTTTTGTCTGAACCAAGAGAGGTCAATAATGTTTCTTTTTCTATTTTTCTACTTTTACGAAACAATTTCCCAGAAATTTATAAAGCAACAAAAAAAAAACCTTAAGTTTTTTTTGTTTTGTTTGCTCTCTATCAATTTGGAGAATGTAACACTTTGTTTTGGACTTTGGACATCAAAAAAGGTTAATTTTGCCCTTGAATATGGAGTTTTTCATAATTTTTCATGAATATGAATCACATTATGAAATGGTCTCAATCAAGGACTTGAGAAAATAAAAATAAAAATAAAAATTAAGGAGTAGGCAAAAAAACAAAAACAAAAAAACGAATTTGGAAAATAAATGGTTGAGAGAGACTATGCGTGTAGTCGTGTAGAATGGAAGGTGTAACGTGTTTTAAGTTTTAACATTGGAGAATAATTTCATTTTCCTTTTAATGGGAAAATATTTGTACTTTTAGGAAAAAAGATTGTACCTTTAGGAATTATTTTGCAGAGTTAGCAATATATATATATATATATATACTAGTGTTATGGCTTGAGCGTTATACATGCTAATTTTTTTTTCTTATTTATGCTTCAAGTTTTTCATCTGCATAAGTCTTGTTTTGTTACCAAATAATTTAAGTTGCGAATGATTTTATTTAAATCTAAAATTCAAGTTGCAAGGATGCACCAATAATGGTAAATCAAATAAAAAGATATGGAAAAGATGGTAGCAAAAAAAAAAACATGAAAAAGATAGTGGGCAAGAAAAATTTAATTGTTTTTTTGTTTTTTTTAATTCCTATAATTAAAACAGTTTTCGAAAATGAAGAAAAATGAAAGAGTAAAATTTAAGATTTATGACACGTGTCAGATGGAGAAAGATGCAGTTTCTTGGAAAGTGACTTGTGATTTATTATAAAAGAATAACAATAACATTTAACAAAAATTAATGAATTTGATTGTAAGCCATTTTTTAAATTGTTAGAATTGATGGAAATTTTGATTATATTCTCAAGTATTTAATAAAAAGTGTTTTTTGGAAAACTTTAATAAAATGATTTATGAATATGATAGGCAAACATTGAATCTAACTGTATTTACAAATTATTATTATATTTTTAACATAGATACAAATATTTGTTGTATATATATACCCTCCTGGGATATGTACTAAGATGTTTGAGTTTAGTATAAAAAACTATAATATTAGAGTAATTGGTTGTGTTTAATTAGAAATAACCTTTCCCATATGTGCCTGTCCAGGTTCCATCATGTTACGTATTTTTGTAAATTTCCTAAGAGTTATATAATTTATGGTAGATTTTTTGTTTTTTTTTTGTCGACCGCTGAAAATATAATTATAATTTTGCCAAAACAATTATAGATAGGAAAAAATCAAAAATAACTCTTCTCTTTGGTGCTTCAATATTATCTTGTTTTTCTTTATGGATTCTTACTTCTTAGTGACTTTATTTATTTCCACTATCGATCTACAAAGTTGCATCTATTGGGATAAGGTTAAAATCTTAATCTTTCGCTTTTTTTTTAATAATGATTCGTCGTTTAGAACTGAATTTTTAAGAGTTCGAATCTGCGGCCCATATTTGTTCTTTTAGAATTATTACTTTTTTGATAGTATGTATAGAAGTATTACTTTTAGATTGCTTTTTATTATTATACGGGTTTTATGCTCAAGCTTTAAATTATATTATGATGTACCATCGTTTTTTCTTATGCCAACTTTTTTTGTTTGTCCATCAAATGAAATAAATTAAAATAGTTAAGAAATTGAAACCGGCAATATACAATTTCTATAAAGGTAAAATTATGAATATGAAGTCTAGCGCGGATAACAAACAATTTTAGTATTTAAATTTCAAGGAATATAAGAGAAAAAGAAAAAAGAAAAGCTTTGTTTAGCCAGAAAAAAAAGAAAAAAGAAAAGCTAAAGAACTTTTATACCGAATAAAAAAAATCAAATCCGAACAAACTGGAATTTTGTGCAACTACATCGAATAAACCTAATGGTGATGACATCTTATCATCTACATGTATACCACATCATATTTTTATTTAAATTTTATAATTTTTAATTTAAAATTTTAAAACACATATTAATTATACATTTGTTTAACATGTTAAACTATGATAAGAATTTGAAAAGTCATTTTTCATATTCTAAATTAAACTATAAAACTGAAAATTTATATTAATATAGTTAACTGAAATAATAATTGGTTTATTTTCAAAACAAAAGAAATTTAAATGTAATTATATGAGGGAAAGAAAATAAAAATTCTATACTATTAGGTAATATCATGTGATGTAACTGATATCTAAATTAAAATATTTTTGGAAAAAAATAAAACCTAAAACTTTAAAGTCGATGTGTGACCAAATTAGATACACTTTTTATCATTAACAAATATTTTTTTGTATTTATTTAATTTTTAAAAATTAAAAAATAATTTAACATTATGAAAGTTAGTGATCAAAAACCATTGTAAAAATATATATATAGTTTAAGAAAATAACAAATACAAGATAAATTATTTACAATCTGTGGTCCAATCCGTGGCGGACCCAATTTTTTTTCAAACCGTGCGGACTGCCCCGTCGCGAATTGCGGTTTTTAAATATATGTCCAAATCTGCACCGTATGGTCTAACGGGTTAGCGGGCCAACCCACCTGTCGTAATCAAATGGACTATGAACCGGTTGGTTTACTCGATTGTAAGAATTTTGATACATCAAATAAAAAACAATTGTTTATCAGTGTGTTTGTTTCGCTAACTGGCTAGCATTAGGTCTCATTAACGTTGAGCTCTTTGGAGTTCTTGGAGTTGACCTTATGCTTGACTTAGGTCGGAACTTTGGTTTATCAGTGTGTTTGTGATTGCTAACCGTCGGCCCTAATAGAAGTAGAGAAAGTGACACCATATATAATTAAGAACACAATATATAGGTATTGTCTTAAGAGGAAACAAGTTTGATCAATACCATAAATACCAAAAATAGTCAGATGAAGCACATCTAGCTAAAGCTACTAAGAAACTGATGAAACATTAAATTGATTTTTAAAATAATTAAAGAGCCGTAAGTATATGAGCATAAACAATAATTGAAACTACATCGATGCAAAATTATCACCTTTGCATATGGGATGATCTGGAACTTTCTTCAGATTACTACCTTATAAGGGATTTAAAAGGTACATGAGATCCATATATCATATATTCACATGTTTTATTCAAATTTATGGCTAAGTAATTTGGATGCTGAAAGATTTTTCTATCCTTTTTACAAGCATCCTCATCCTCTGATTTTGTTAATGCATCGGTCTTGTCATCACAAACTTCCTCTTTTCTAAGTAACCGTTTCGTTACAAAAGCTGAAAAACACATAAAATTAATAACAAATCCACCTTGATACTAACATGGCATTCAACCAAGAAAAATTAACGTATATAGAAACAGAAATCTTAAACAAAATTGATCACAATGCGAATTAAATTTTTGGTTAAACTCCTAAACTCATCACAAATTTTACCACATTGTAAAGGAAAATGTACGAATATTCAACAGAAGTGACAGCCAAAATCAAATCCAAAAGAAGAAGTAGAAGAAATTAAGCTGCAATCGTATGTTTACAACACCAAGATTAAGATGGAACTCCACAAGATTCCAATTCAACCTATAGCTCTTGAGTAGTCGAAGCTTCTGGTAGAACTCAACAAAGGCGTGTTTGAGTCTCTCCTTGATCAGAGATGGCCTCGCAGCTCTTAATCTACTTACGTTGCCGGCCACTACGTCGGAATCGAAGAAATTTCTTTGGAATCTCTTCCGAAATCGCATTTGCTCAAACCAGATCTAAGAAACTTTCTTCTCTTGCGATTTAGACCGCAAACCCATAAATCCGCGACGGGCTAACCCGTGAACCACTACGGGTACCGCTAGACCAGGCCCACCCGTTGCAGTGTTTGATCGGAGATGGCCTCGCAGTTTTCAAACATAAGTAATAAACTACAAGATAAATTAATTTTTTTATCACTAAATCTAATAAAATTGTAAAACAAAAACTCGCACATCATGCGAACCATATTCTAGTAAAATAAATATAAATACTTTTTGTTATATATATATATGTAATTAATACACTGAAATATAATGAAATAATTAATATTAATTTTTATCATATATTTTTATTCAAAAACAAACTTAATTGCTGTTTCAATTTGGACTTATTTCTCAAAAGTAAAAAAAAAATCTTGAAACCAAAATGCTAAGCGGGCCTATGTGGTTTTACGAAACTGTTAATTAATTAACATTCAATTTTGTTTTTTCAATTCCGACGTAGTGAAAACTTTTTAAATATCCGACAACTAAAACTAAATCTCAAAAGTGAAAACTCAAGCTATATTCTTTTTTCAAAACTAATATATATTTAACTAATAACTAAATTTCAACTGAACCTAGAACTGTATCAAACCAATATTTGCTCGAGTGGATTTCATTGTAACTGATATATTCTTCTAAAACATAAAATCGAAAGAAAAAAAAAACATTGCGAACCAAATTAGAACTAAGAACTCGAGTAGATTTTTAATATCCACTCGTATTTTCGTGAATGATCACAGAAATTATATGCACATGGTCATGGTCATGCTTTCTTGACTTTTTTTTTGTCAACGCTTTCTTGACTCTATAAACTATAAACACCAAAGCTACCTTCATTCGGACAATTAATTATTTTTACAGGTTTGTCCCAATAACGGTCGAAAATGGATCGGAAAAAAAAATTGATAGCTAAAATCACAATCTGGATTCTCAACTAATTGAATAATGATAATTATGTAGGCACATTATTTCCCTAACTTTTCCTTTTATTTTCCAGCACTAGTGCAACTCAAAACAATACTGTATATCTTTAATTTCCAACTATTTTCATATCTTAACTAGCAAACAAAAGTTGCAAAAAAAAAATTGAGAACACTCGGTTTCTTTGATAAAATATGTAGAAGATGGACAAATATAATCGAAAACAAATGATTTGGTCTATATATATATGTGTGTGATTGAGCAAAACAGAAAACATATGAAATACAATAGTTTTTTAAAAACAAAATTAAATACATACTTTATGCCTATGGTAGCATAATATCGCGGATGACATTTACATAATGGTGCCAAGATCTATTTATCGCCGAAGGGGTTAACCAATATAGATTTATAGTAGGTATAGTGTAAACTTGTTTTTGAAAGATGAGGATCACCGTTCCATGTATCAATCTTTGGCGCTTTTGTATCTCAAGATTAAATTCTTCCTTCGTAGGCTTCTCCACTTGGGAGAATCTTCTTTTTTGGATGCAAGCTCGAAATCAGAATAAGACAGTAGCAAATCTTCACCTAATTGTGGCTCATGCCATCATCTACAATTTTTGGCATGAAATGAATAATCGGATTTTCAAAAACCAACACCTTCCGACTGAAAATCTCTTCAAAATCATTGATAAAGAATTCTCAATACTTGTTTCGCGAGACGTGATCAGCCCATTTCAAAAATATTCTCATGTTGTAGTTTACTTGAACTACTTTCCTCCTAAGTGTTCTGTTTAAAAATTATACCGAGGTGTTCAAACTCGGATATGTTGTTGACAAATTTGGAGGTGTTTAAACATTTTTATTAGTTAATTAGTCCCGTTACAAGTAAATAAAACCAGAAAATTTTAGCAAAAACAAAAAAAATCATCGTTCCATGTAAACTATTTTTCGTAATATTTTTTGTTTGTAAGAAAACATATATAATCATCTACCTAGATGTAGCGAATCTATTACTTATTAAGTTTTTGTCTTCTTTTTAAAGCATATAATTGGTGTAAAAATAGTTGTAAGTCAACTGAGAGCAGACATCATCACATTCGGAATCAAATCTCACTTCCTGCAAATGTTAGGGATTAAGATAATGGGTCGAATTGTGGTCCAATATTGACAAAAAAAAAAAACCTTAGTTTCGTTGGACGATTTTGGAAGCTAGGGATATATGTAGGCTCGTCTCTAAGAAGTAGTGGGAAGGGCTTACGCACAGGGCCCACGTCAAAATTTTCAAAAGCTTTTAAAAGAAAAAGATCCAAAAATATTTTAAAAAAAAATTTAGACTAAAAAAATCCAATTTTTTTTATTTATCTAGAGCTAAGTCTGCACATTACGGGTAAAAGATTGAGTAATAGTGGATAATAGTCGGATAAATGTATTTAGGTTATCAAAAATCACTATCAAATGGATAATTTAAGAATAAAAATAAAAATAATATAGATAATTAAAATAAATATCCATTTGAAAAATTGAGACGGGAATGTATGTAACACTCTCGCATGCGTTGATTTACATTATTATGTTGCTTTGTCTTCAAGGATCAAAGCAATCTTTTCTCGTCTCACTTGAAAAATATATAAAATCCATATTCTCTCTTATCTCTGATTTTTTCACTGCGTCTTTGTTGCGGTGCATCTGAATTTATGAAAATTTTCTTTTTTCACAATGCAAAGATTCGTGAGCATGTGAAGAGAGAAACTTTGCATTCTTTACTTGCACATGTTACTATACATTTAATGCCTGAAACAACTAATGTAGCATAAAAATTATTAACAACTAAATTGCAGAATATATAACATGTATTACAACTTTTGCTAAATAATCTTTCACTTGTTCTTGTGGTTTTGATAGTCATAAAATGAGTAGTAGTTGGTGACACGTGTAGAGTTGTTGTGCCTATAGGTGGGGACACAATTCCAGTCCCATTTTCGGTTCTGAATTTCCGTCCCATATGAGAATGCATTCTCATATACAAGACCGATCTTATCGTTTAAGAGAATTACGGCATATACAGTATATTATAGTTATAGAAGATTTTGTTATTTTTAATTAAAATTTAAAATAGAATTTTTTTTTACAAATTTGCCTTGTCATCTTTTTTTAAGCCCAATTATCATTTTTGAAGTCATGTCATAATTATTTTGGTGAAGTCGATTGTAGAGAAGACATATAAGCGTTTTCTAAAAAATCACTTTACAAATAATGTTAAGGGGTTCCTTAGACTACATACAATGGGGTGTTGAAAAAAAAAATATAAACTGATGAATGAATTTAATGAGGTAGTTGAATAAGGGTGTTGATAATATGTGGCAAAAATTGTGTTGTTAATTTACAACCCGTTAAATAAAAGGATCACCAGCGCCACATGGCGCGATCAGATCAGCCACGCATAGCGTGTGTGGCGCATGCGCCCAGCAGCCGCATGAAGCGCGCGTAAAACGGTCTCACGTGCAGAATGATTGGAATTTTGTTTTAAGAAAGATATAGTAATGGTGAAAATAATTTTAAATTTTAAATTTTTTGTTTTAAATTTTGGATTAATTCGATTAGTTAATACTTTTTAATTAAATTTAAAAAACAAAATTAATTACTTTTTACCAAAAATGTCTTTATATTTGAGATGAGTAATGCAAAAATATAAAAAAAAAATACTTTAAGGCATGATAAGAACCGCTTATTGATTGGTCAAAATTCCATCAAACTTCATAGCTTTGCGTATTTTTTGGGTCAAATTTCAATATGTAAGAAAAAGTAGTAATTAAATGTTTTTAAATTTGGTAATTAAAAGAATACGTATTTTTTTTATAGTCCAGTCACAAAATTTGGTAAGTATTTATTTATGAAATATATGGTTTTCGTTAATTTCAAATTAATTTTTTAAGCAGTAATATAAATTTAGTTATGGAAGATTTCGTAGGAGATTTAGTTATGATTAATTTAAATTTATAATCGAAAATTCCTTAAAAAAATTGTCATGTCATTATTTTTAAAGGCAACTCATACTTTTTCAAGGCACATCATAATTATTTTGGTGATAGTAATTGTGGAGGTGACACGTAAGCGTTTTATCCAAAATCACTTTACAAATAATGTTAAGGAGATTACTTCACAAATAATGTTAAGAGGATAGTTCAGTCACAAAATTTGGTAACTATTTATTTATGGAATATATGGTTTTTGATAATTTCAAATTAATTTTTTTAAGAAATAAATATAAATTTAGTATGGAAGATTTCGTAGGAGATTTAGTTATGATTAATTTAAATTTATAATCGAAAATTCTTTTAAAAATTTGCCATGTCATTATTTTTGAAGCCAAATCATACTTTTTCAAGGCACGTCATAATTCTTTTGGTGAGAGTGATTGTGGAGATGACACGTAAGCGTTTTCTCCAAAATCACTTCACAAATAATGTTAAGGGGATAAGATTTTTAAAACATGAATTAATGGGCTTATGTTATAAATTAATGAGAATATGTAGAGATTTCCATCGTAGCATATAGTTTTAAGTCGAACTATATAAAATTTTCTCTACTAAATTATCCGGAACCCGAATTTTGTGCATTACACCGAATTAACTAAATTTTGTGCATCATGTGGTGAAAATTGCACACGAAAAGATCTCATATTAGAGTCACGTGGAAAAGTCTTGAGCACATAGCCGTAGATTCCGCTCCGTCGTCGATTTCCATCACAGACATTAGCCGTAGATTCATCACCGATTGAGTAATACTAATAAGTACCTCAAGCAATTCCATAAATCTATTGTCCCTGAACGAGATAGGCAGTGACTTCTTCAGTACAGGGTGAATGCTGTCATGAAAAACAAAGTCATGAAAAACAAACAATAAACTATATGGTTTACCTTTTGTTCTGTGACAAAAGATAAAAACACCCGAGACTAGTCTTTAGTATCTCTAGATGAGACTGCTCATCTAGCGATAATCTCTGAACCACCTGTGATAATCTCTGAACCATTTTGGAAAGCCGAGGTTTTTCCGAGATCACGTGAATGAATCCCACATCACTGGAAATTATTTTCTCGATAATCGAAACCGCAACCTGCAATCACAAAACAACTTTTATGCTTGTAAACAAAAAAAACATGTCTAAACTTTTGCATCAACAAGTTGGACTCAACTTTAGAATTATTCTGAGACACACAAGCTAACTCGGGCAACACTAGGGAACTAAACAGAAAACGAATATCATAAACAACTATCAACTTATACATAACTCATATATTTCCATAGCAGTAACCATAGACTCGAAACGATCAAACACTTTCAGCTAAATCTGAGCAAACTCAAAAGCACAAAAACAACCTATTAGAGAGCAGAGATTACCACTTTAGAAGGAAGTGATGAGTCCACCACTAACGATTTGAGACAGATCTGAACGATCCCGCTGTAGATGAGGTTATTAACCTTGTTTCACCGACCATCACCAACCTATTAATCACATACATAGGATTAACAAAAAATTTCATACATCCAAAGTAGCCAAAACATAAAATATAATCTAAGACTATGATATTACCTGAGAAAGACTGACAAACATCCAAACTAGTCTTGCGTAAGAGTTCCATAGGTGCATCTGTCCTTGTCGCCTCGACAAAAGGATAGATGTAGTAATGGACAAGAGCTGTAAAATAGCATTGAAAATCAGTAGGAGTCCAAGATTGTTTTGCTTATATGACTTGTCTTACTTCGAAGAAGAAAATCCCTGGCCTCAGGGATCTCGACGACGCACTATTAAAAAAATGATGTCAACTTCAGCAGCTCAGAAAAGGAAAAATGATAAGAAGCTTATAAATCTACACCTACTTTTGCGAAAAAACAAGAAAAAATTATTCAATTGAGATTAATAAAAACAATTTATCTACACATGGATTTACTAGTAAAGTCTATTTTCTATCAAATTCCCCAAAAATGACTGTACCAATTACGCTCAGGCATGGAGGTGAAGGAACATGAAGAAAATATCACAAAATATTGAAAGAAGAGGTATAAGCTTATGCAAGATCATGGTGATGACTTTTTTTTATCTTATTTTGATACCTGAGTTTTGCTTGTTCCTTGAAACAACTTATACCTTAGGGAAATGTTTTTTTTTTGAAATGAATGTTATATTTTTATGGGAAATTGCATTCAATAAAAAAAAAACTATAATTAAAACCCTAGCCATTTAACCTAAATCTAATGGTTGATATTTTGCCACACATGCTAATTTTTGTTATTTTCTTAATTATTAAGAAAGAAATCACAAAGATGCCTCTGCTAATAGAGGTCCCAATAGAACACAAGAAAACTTTTTAATGGTAGTTAAACCTACCTTTTTTTTTTTTTTTTTTTTTTTTCATTTTCCTATGTAATAGCAAAGTTCATGAAACATTATAATAGCAAAGTACAAATGTGGAAAAATGCAAACATGAAATCATAAAATGTTTGCTAGCACTCGAGGTTTTCTAGCAACTCTACCAACAAATCCTGAGCAGAAGGATCCGACTGCAAAACAAAAACAAAGTTTTTGAATTAGTTGTCTTTAAAAAGAAATCAAACCAACTAAATAAAAGAAAGTAAAAACCATATGAACGTACCTCAAGCAATTCCATAAACCTGTTGTCCCTGAACGAGACAGGCAGTGACCTCTTCAGTGCAGCTTTGACACATGGCTAGCTCTTTCCCACGTCATTGGTTGACACTTCGAAGTTAGGGCGTAGCCTATCTCCTGTAGAATATTAAAAAAAAAAATAGGATTATAAGCAATAGAAGATTAAAAAAAAACAGGATTAAAAGCATGTTTAAATTAACAACAGAAATTCAATGTTTTATACCTTGACAACAAGGGAAACTGTTCCTTGAGAGAACCAGAGGATATCAGCTAGATCTCGACCCATTTCCTGCAATATAATAACAACAAAAGGTTAACCATATTATTAATACAATAACAACCAATGTTAACCAAACAGTTACCTTCGTTAGCTCTTCTAGAGCTTTGGCTCTCACATCATCAGACTTTTTATCATCATTGAAGTCCAACAGCAATTTCTAATATTAGGATAAGCAAAGGTTTTAGCTTGAATCATTTCCATATCACAGTTTTGAATCCAAAATTCATATGTTACCATGAGTTTGCAAAGCACAGCGTCCTCATGTGATCAGAGACCACTCTATACGCCTTGGTGACAAAGCTTGTTTCTCCATATTCTTCAACCCCGTAGCCTTGTGGATTTCATCGTATATGGCCATGAAAATATCTGTATCATAGATGCTCCTTTTGTTCTGAAGAATAGAAGTCAGTTTCTCAAGTCCCATATAGGTAGCAACATAGTTAGCAAGCAGACGTTTTACCGAGCCAAGGCTTTTTCTCTCAAACTGTTTCAAGAAAGAAAAGAAAAACACACACACTTAGCAGTCACCATTAGAGAAAAAACAAGAGCAACTAAATTACAAAAGGGAGAGAGAGAGAGAGTTTGTACTTGAATAAAGACAAGATCCTAGATTTCTACACAAGTTTGATCTTCCTTGTTAACTAAGGATGCAGCATCATGGTTACCAACAAGATTGTAATGTATCTTAGTACAAGGTCCACACAGAGCTGTGCCTTCCATTTCTCAGAAGTTGTCCTGCAAATTCATCCAATGTTAAATGAAATAAAGGATACCACTAAATCTTACATTTGGTACAATTTTTTAACTGGATATCATGAACACCATGGATTTACTAGTAAAGTCTATTTTCTATCAAATTCCCCAAAACGACTGCACCAATTACGCTCAGGCATGGAGGTGAAGGAACATGAAGAAAATATCACAAAATATTGAAAGAAGAGGTATAAGCTTATGCAAGATCATGGTGAGGAGTTTTTTTTTATCTTATTTTGATACCTGAGTTTTGCTTGTTCCTTGAAACAACTTATACCTTAGGGAAATGTTTTTTTTTTTAAATGAATGTTATATTTTTATGGGAAATTGCATTCAATAAAAAAAAAAACTATAATTAAAACCCTAGCCATTTAACCTAAATCTAATGGTTGATATTTTGCCACACATGCTAATTTTTGTTATTTTCTTAATTATTAAGAAAGAAATCACAAAGATGCCTCTGCTAATAGAGGTCCCAATAGAACACAAGAAAACTTTTTAATGGTAGTTAAACCTACCTTCTTTTTTTTTCTTCTTTTTTTCATTTTCCTATGTAATAGCAAAGTTCATGAAACATTATAATAGCAAAGTACAAATGTGGAAAAATGCAAACATGAAATCATAAAATGTTTGCTAGCACTCGAGGTTTTCTAGCAACTCTACCAGCAAATCCTGAGCAGAAGGATCCGACTGCAAAACAAAAACAAAGTTTTTGAATTAGTTGTCTTTAAAAAGAAATCAAACCAACTAAATAAAAGAAAGTAAAAACCATATGAACGTACCTTAAGCAATTCCATAAACCTGTTGTCCCTGAACGAGACAGGCAGTGACCTCTTCAGTGCAGCTTTGACACATGGCTAGCTCTTTCCCACGTCATTGGTTGACACTTCGTAGTTAGGGCGTAGCCTATCTCCTGTAGAATATTAAAAAAAAAACAGGATTATAAGCAATAGAAGATTAAAAAAAACAGGATTAAAAGCATGTTTAAATTAACAACAGAAATCCAATGTTTTATACCTTGACAACAAGGGAAACTGTTCCTTGAGAGAACCAGAGGATATCAACTAGATCTCGACCCATTTCCTGCAACACAATAACAACAAAAGGTTAACCATATTATTAATACAATAACAACAAACGTTAACCAAACAGTTACCTTCGTTAGCTCTTCTAGAGCTTTGACTCTCACATCATCAGACTTTTTATCATCATTGAAGTCCAACAGCAATTCCTAATATTAGGATAAGCAAAGGTTTTAGCTTGAATCATTTCCTGCTCAACAATATACCATTCACACATGGAAAACCAAGGTTGAATCCTTTTTTCCCTAAGACTAAACTTTTATCAAACCTTAAATATTAATGTAATCAACTATTAAGCCAAAAGCAAGTGCTCATTCACACATGATGAGTCAACATATAACTAAATTTCAATTTTATCATCCAAATTGAAAGCCCAAGATAAATCTAGAAATCTTACCATGTTAGGTTTGAATTCCTTAATCTTCTGCACTTTCTTGAGCTCCACCTTAAGCCCCTCCTTAGATCGTACCATGTAGCATCTCTCGTCTCTCGTCTCTAGCTCTTCCTTCTTTATGAGGATCTCTTTCTTGATCACAACTCCTTAATGTTATTATTCTCGATCTTCAACTTCTCGAACATAGTTACAAACAATTCTCGATAGTACAACAGTAGATTGATTTTCATTTGAATACATTAATTTATGGTGAAAGATGAAAACCTCGTAGAGTCTGTTCCTCCGGTGTCGTCTGTAGCCAATCATTTGATCGTCCTAAGAAGAGATCATACTTGATTGAAGCCCAAACTTAGAAAGAGATAGATATGCATGAAGAGATGAAGGAATGTTTATTTTTTTATGTCGTGAGTGAATATGGTGTTTGAAATTCTCTGGAAAAAAAAGAAAGAAATGAAATCCTAAATATGAAGAAGATGAACAACGAAACGGTGAAAGTCATTTCAGATTTTTAAGAATTTTTGCTTAAAAGAAAAAAATTATAAGGACATGTGGCACCCTCTCAGCTGCTGACGTGGTGCAAGCTGGAGAATACCCTTCTACTTTTATATAGTAGATTCGTTTCTGACTTTGGTTGGGTTCGATTGTGGTTCAGTACCACTTTGATTTGGTTTAAACCAGTTTCAAATCCGCTTTAGTTTCGGCTTTGATCCGATTTTGCATTGGTTAAATTTGATCAAGGTTTAATAACCATTGATTTTTTTTAATCCAAACCCTGGACCAATTAACAAAATGTGCAATTAGATTCGGTCAGGATCTGGTTGAGTCTAATTCGGAGTCGGTTTAATATATGATAATTGAACATGGGTTGGTTTAATTGCTTCAGTTAGGATTCGGTTCAGTATAACTATTGATTGGTTTATCTCACTAAACTAATCGTACGGTTATGTGTTATAAGATCATTAATGTTATAAATCATTTTTTGAAAGTTTTTTTTTTTGTCAACCAATCATTTCATTAAAATAAATCGGGATGATCGGTAATTAAATATGATAGTGTTTCACTTACAAAATTAAATTCAATCAACTTCGAACGGACCGATCGAGCCAAATAGTCGGTCTTAACATTAATATAGCATGAAATCGATGATAACGAAAAATTTAAGAACCTAATACATGTTTATTATTTCATATTCTCTCTGTATCAAACTAATTGATATTTTAAAAAAAACTTTTATATCAAATTAGTTGATATTTTCATTTTTTAGATAAAAAATATTTGTGAAATAATTTTGGAAAAAACGTTTACGTGTCACCTCCACAATCACTCGGCCATATCCAATTTCAAATTTCTTATAATGGCAACAATATTGATCAAAGAAAAAAATACATTGCAAATGTCAGATGTAGTTAATAACTGTTCCCACCAAAATATAAATCAATATTTGCGATGGATTAATCATAATCAGAACCCGGCCCTAGCCAAAAACTAGGAAAATATGTGTTTCTGACCTTCAATCCTTTGTTAATTTTTTCGGCAAATTTTATTTACAATCTCTCATAACTCATAAGTCTATTGGTTTTAGATTAGAAAGAAGTAATAAGGATATGGGGTTGAAGTTTCAATAATTGTAAAATTATGTTATATTTTAAATATAAATTAGGCGTTTTAATTTTTTTAGCTTATAACCTTTGATTTTACAGGACCAACTATGATCATAATAACTATATTTTATTACTAGATTAAAAGATGAAAAACATCATTGCATGTCGTAGTTTATTTAACATTTTATGTTTGTAGAATAACCATCTAAACATCTATGTAATAAATCTATTATTATGATTAATAATTTCAAACGTATGTATCATTTATACTAAAAATACTTACATATTTAAGTCAAGTGTTATGTCAAAATTTTGTTAAATAAAACATATTTAACCATATAAAAAACGTATCATAAATTTTTTGGATATACTAAAACAATTTTTAATGATTTTTTTTTTTAGTATTCTCTTAAATGTTAATGACAAATTAATTTTTGTCAACGTTGATAACAATTAATTTTACAATCAATTTTTACCGAATCGCCTAGCTTAGATAACTTCAAATACGAAATAGAGCGGATAATGCAAAACTCCGGCAATATTTTATCGAAATTCCGATGTTCTCTCCGGCGTTTGTTAAACCCTTATTCTCTCCGTCACCGTCGTTGTTTCGTCTTCCTCCTCTTCTTTCTTCTACTTTCTCAGTCTACTTTCGCGTTTTTCCCTTATCCTCTCACTTTCCATCTCCGTCTCCGTCTCCGTCTCCGCAATCTTCTAATCCGATTAAGCCTCTCCTTTCCTCCGGGCGTAACTTTAGCCGCCATGCGTTTCTCGATGACCATTACCTCTCATGTTCCATGCCCGAGAAGCCTCTTCGTATCGCCGTACTCCTCAGTGGGGGTGTCGATAGCAGCGTCGCTCTCCGTCTCCTTCACGCCGCTGGTCATTCCTGTACAGCTTTCTATCTCAAAATCTGGTTTCAGGTCTGCTTCTTCTTCTTCATCCTTAATTGGTTTGTGATGAATCGTATTAATTACAATCGTCTTGTTGAATTTTGGTTGATTTTGATGGAAAATTGGATTTTCCTAGTATATGGGTCGTGATGTTCTTATGTTCTGTAGGAAGGTTTTGAGAATTTCTGGAATCAGTGTCCATGGGAAGATGATTTGAAGTATGCAAAGCATGTTTGTGAGCAGGTACTGTTCATCCCAAACCCTGTGATTATCTTCAAGAAGTTTCGATTTTTTGCTTGTTTCAAAAGGTTCATACTTCTTATACTTAAAACCATCAAGAGAGGATGTTTACTGCTTCTAGTGGTGGCATTTTTCCAGGTTGATGTACCTTTGGAGGTTGTGCATTTAACAGATGAATATTGGGAAAGAGTTGTAAGTTCTTTCTTCAATGCTTTATTTTTTTAGGATGTCTAATTGTTTGGGGTTCTGATTGGATTTCCAACAATGAAATCAGGTTTCCTACATTATTGAGGAGTACCGTTGTGGACGTACACCTAATCCGGATGTTCTATGTAATACTAGAATTAAGTTTGGTAAGCTCTTCTGCTATGAAAAGACTTCTGCTTTCAGTTGAAGTGTCTACGCTATTGTGTCTCTGTTTTTCTTGATTGACCTTATATTTTCAGGGGCATTCATGGATGCAATCAGTGATATGAAGTATGACTACATAGCTTCAGGTCATTATGCTAAAGTGGTCCATCCTCCTGCTGATCAAAATGATTTATCATCTGTTTTGGAACTATCACAAGACATGGTACTTACTCTTATTGAACACTCTCGACTTAAATTCTGCGGGTATTTTAATGATCAGTGTGTCTTGTTGGGTTTATAATGTCACTTGTTGGGTTTATAATGTTTGCATTGTACATAGTGTTATAGCTACTAATGCTTATTATGTACATTGCTTTTGGTTTTCAGTACCTCGCACCATTTAAAGTCTGTATTTTTCTAATTTTTAGGTGAAGGATCAGACCTACTTCCTCTCACATCTCTCTCAAACCCAGCTTAAGCGGCTGCTATTTCCACTTGGCTGCGTAAAGAAGGTAGTTGAGGAATTTCTATCTTTGCAAAATTGTGAAAGATTTTAGTCCAATACCTCTGCTCCATTTTGAAACGTATACAACAACATTTTGATTTCTAAGTGGTGATTGTCATGCTGTTTGCCCTTGTTTTCTAATGTACAGGATGAAGTTCGCAAACTAGCCACAAAATTTGATTTGCCAAATAAAGATAGAAAGGATTCGCAAGGAATATGTTTCCTTGGGAAGGTATTCTTTCTAGTTTGTTCGGCTTGTTTACGACAATTTACCTAATGCAAGTCTGAAACATATTAATACTGTTTTCTGTAATAGATAAAGTTCAGCGATTTTGTCGGAAGACACATAGGAGAGATGGAAGGAATTATATTGGAAGCGGAAACTGGGGATTTTCTTGGTAACCATCGGGGATTTTGGTTTTACACAATTGGACAACGCCAAGGCTTGCGTTTACCCGGTGGGCCCTGGTATGTTTCCTAACTGATTGGTGAAAATGGCAACTATTTCTGTCATTGTTTGTGATTCCAGCAATTGGCTCATATGAAAATTAAAACCAGCCTCTGGTTCTGAATATAAGAACACTTCAATAATGTTGAGAAAACAATCTGGCATAACTTCTCATCACATACTGAGTATAGTTTCTTTTTAGATTTTAACTTCGTCTGTGATATCATGCTCCCCTGATTTGTGTGCAGGTATGTTGTTGAAAAAGACACCAAGAACAATGTAGTGTTTGTCTCAAGAAATTACTACTCAATCGACAAGAGAAGGCGGATTTTCCGTGTTGGCTCGTTAAGATGGCTTAGTGGGAAACCTTCAGGCAATGTTAGCCAGCTCCGTTGCAAGGTAAGGAACATAATCATTTACTTTCTACACCGGATGGTTACTTGACACTGATAAGTTGAGAGCGGGTTTTATAGGTCCGGCATGGGCCTGGCTTCTACAGCTGCAGTTTTCAAATGGAATCAGAAGGAGATGTTGCGGTAGTACACCTAGACGAAGACGATCAAGGCCTTGCTGCTGGACAGTTTGCAGCATTCTACGAAGGAACCACTTGCATCGGGTCAGGTGTAATCCTGGAGTCATGGGACGATCAGTGTTTCCCGGTCTGTGCAAAAGCCCTTCAACTCGCAGCGATGGAAGACAAAACCAAACTTGGGAAACCCGTCAAAATCATGACGATGCCAGTTACGCCATCCGGTCAGGCTGATCCAGGAGAAACCAGTGCAGAAGAAAAGCTGGTCAATGCGTGAGACTAAGAATGGTGTAGTTCAGGTAGATCCGAAGCTTTAGCTGGCTGAGAAGCGAGAAGATCATACTACGAGCTTCAGCATTTGATGGAGATGTTGTCTTATGCATAATGTGTATCGTTATTCTTCTTAAAATATCATATTTGATCCCCTTATGACTTATGAGTATGAATTAAATATATATTTTTGGAGAAACGATGATGAAAATATATGTTTTTCTTCATATTTGATCCTCTGTTTCCTGAGGAATTATACAAGCAGAAGAAGATGACGTTGGGCTCGGACTTTCGTTTATTACCACCCAGGTTACTTGTATCTACACTTTGTGTATGCTTTGTACAAGGAATGCATTGTTGAAGTGTCTTTGCCGTGTTAAGCGCTAAGATTTGTCTCGATATCTGGTTTCTGTGCAGGAGAAACACAGTCCCAAGGACATGCCCTTCAATCCGGAGTTGGTACGTGTACTTTTTTCCTCTTACTGGCAACTGCAGTTTTTTTCCAACTGGCCTGTAACCTTGCAACCTTGTTATTTGCTTTGGCTATTCTTTGTTTTATCAGCGAATGACTCTGTTTTTCAGCTGCATCATGGCGCCCGAACATGTTTTTGAGCTTATTGTAAGTTGCCTTACATTTTTTCTATGCGTTCCATCTGTTTTTCGCTATGGTGTATGCAAATGTTAGTGATGTTACTCGTCCTATGCAGTACTCGAAAGAGAGTAATGTGCAGTGGTCTTCTAAAAAACATATTTTATCTACATTCATTGATTGATTGATGTCTTGTTGTAAACTTTGTTCCGCATACGGGATTGTGGAAAAGATGATAAATACTTTGCCATGCTTAGCAAAAACACTATATCGGTCTTATGAGACTGAGACTTTGAGCTTGTTAGACGATAAGCCTATCAAGGTTGATGATGTTGTGGATATCTGTTGGTCGGTTACTGATTCCATCCTTGTACTATTAAAGGGGGTGAGAAGCAGCCTACCAAGGTCTGTTCGTTCCTTTTCAAATGAAATCGGGGGATTCGCTTCCGTGTCTTTATGAGGTGATACATCTGTCTTTCTCCAGGTTGCTATTGTGGAAATCAAGGTGGAGCTGAGGCAGAAGAATCTTTTCAGTGTTAAAGACTGCAAGATGTGTATTGGCAGAGCAATGGAGAGTAGCTCGCTGTCAAAGTTGAATCTGGATTTGAGCTTTTCCGCATCAAAGAGAGAGATATTCCCATCGAGGTTCTCAAGGTGGACAAGAAGAAGATCCTTGCTTTTGCGTGGGAGCCAAATGGTCAGAGGTTTGCCGTGATTCACGGTGACAAACCAAAGCCAGATGTCAGTTTCTACTCTATGCACCCTGAAAATGTTTCAAAGCTAGCTACTTTGAAGGCCAAACAAGCCGATGCGCTCTTTCGATCTCCCACAGGCAAGTACATAGTTCTCTTCTGGATTGAAGTGCTTCAATGGGCAGCTTGAGTTTTTCAACGTGGATGAAGCTTGAGAGACTATGGCAAATGTGGTTGAGGAACTAAACTTTCGGATTATTAGATAAAGAGATACACAAGTTTTGTTATTTTATAATTGCATTTTATTATTACGAGATTTACATGCGCACATGTCTCCATGTGTTTGTCAGCTAAAACATAGTAAGAGAGAGAAATGAGAATAGCTTGAAGGGCTAAAAATGGCGCTTGAAAAACGCCATTGCATCGATACCAACAACAAATGATGTTTCTTAATTCTCATTTCTAAGGAAAAGGAAAAAAAAAAGATAAGATTAGACATCCTCTGTTTCTGTCTTCTCCAACAATTTATCACCTTCTTCTGTTACTTTCTTTGTGTTCCTTCTCTCTATCTTAAACATGGCAATCCCTGCGGCTTTTGTCTTTATCCCTGTTGGTGTCCTATTCTTGGTCTCAGGCCTCATCGTCAATCTCATTCAGGTTTATCGAAAACTCGAGTTTTGACTCTGATACCAAAAGAAATTTCATCTTCATTGTCTTCTCCATGGAAGAGACATTTTGTGTTCTTTAGATGTCTGTTACAATTGAAAAAGGAAAATCTTATTTCCCCCCCCCGTAAATTAGAGGTTTTGGATAACATTTTTTATGTTTTCAGCTTTTGGTCTTCATCATTGTTCGTCCATTCTCAAGAAGTTTATATAGAAGAATCAACAAAACCGTTGCGGAGTTACTTTGGTTGCAGCTTATATGGTTGATTGATTGGTGGGCTTGTATAAAGGTTTGTGATTTCATGAAATCTTGTTTTGGGGATTACACAGAGGTTTCGAAAAACCGATATGTGATAATGTGTTGTTGTTGCTGCAGATCAATTTATACGCTGATGAAGAAACTCTAGAGTTACTTGGTAAAAAGATGATTTTTATGAGCTTATATGTGACTTAAAGTCTTTAAGTAATTCGAATCTAATGATTCTTGTTTCTTGATATAACGTTTCAGGTAAAGAACATGCACTTGTTTTATGCAATCATCGAAGTGACATTGATTGGCTTATTGGATGGGTCATGGCTCAGGTGTTTCTATCTTTGTCTGAAACAAAAGTTGACATTTGGAGAAATCTCTGTATCTGATTGATTATCATTGTTCATATAACAGCGTGCGGGTTGTCTTGGAAGCTCTTTAGCCATCATGAAGAAAGAAGCCAAGTATCTTCCAGTGAGTTTTTTCGATCTTTTCTTGTATCTTTTTCATTTGTTGTTTACTGTCTATCTTTGGTCATATTTTACTGAAACACTACAAGTCTTTCACAGATCATAGGTTGGTCGATGTGGTTTTCGGATTACATTTTCTTGGAAAGAAATTGGGATAAAGATGAGAATACCCTCAAGGTTAATTTTGCTTTGTTTCTCTCTTGACCTTAAATTTGATGTGCTCTTGAAACATCTTTTTTATTTGTTTCTTCTTGCAGGCAGGTTTTAAAAGACTTGAAGACTTTCCTATGACATTCTGGTTGGCTCTTTTCGTTGAAGGAACTCGTTTCACTCAGGAGAAGCTTGAAGCTGCTCAAGATTATGCTTCTTTAATAGGCTTACCGTCTCCTCGAAATGTCTTGATTCCTCGTACAAAGGTGAGTTTCACCAAATACTTGTTCAGGTTGTTATGAGCTTTACTTCATTGGCTTTACGTGGTTTGCAAAATCAGGGATTTGTTTCCGCGGTGACTCATATACGGCCATTTGTTCCCGCGATTTATGATTGTACCTTAACCGTTCATAAGAATCAGCCTACACCAACTCTGCTTAGGATGTTTAGTGGACAATCATCAGAGGTATAAAAGATTCTCTAATGTGTTTTTGTAATTCACATAAAAGCTTTTATGTCGACTATATCATAAACTCTTTGTTTCTTCTTTCTTGAAGGTGAATTTGCAGATGAGACGTCACAAAATCAGTGAATTGCCAGAAACCGATGATGGCATTGCACAATGGTGCCAAGATCTGTTCATCACCAAGGTTCACCAACTAAATTCTGCTCATCAAACTTTTCGATTTCCGGTAAAAATCCACTTATCTCTCTACATTTCTTACTCAGGATGTTCAACTTGAGAAATACTTTACAAAAGATGTCTTTAGCGACTTGGATGTTCACAAAATCAGCCGGCCAATCAAACCATTGATCGTAAGAACACATCACACATCAAATTTAAATATGTTAATATGATTCTCTCTATGAAACAATGTTAATGTTGTTGCGGTCTGAAAAACAGGTGGTCATGATTTGGTTTTGTCTCCTCATATATGGTGGTTTCAAGGTGTTTCAATGGTTCTCTATGGTCGCCTCGTGGAAGATCATATGTTTGTTTATCTTCGTCTTGGTGATTGCAACTACAACAATGCAAATACTAATCCAATCGTCCGAGTCACATCGATCAACTCCTGCTAAAAGACCTATACAAGAACAGCTCATTTCTGCATAAGACAAGAGAAACCTCTGGTTTAGCCAGAGACATCACAAACCCTTGTTCCTTTACTTTGGATTAACCATATATTTTGGGACCTCAATGGTGTAGATGATTACAAAACTGTGTTTGTTAGTGTATAACAATTAAATTGTTTATGTCTAGTTTGATCATTCAGTCTTATATATTAAACAACCCAATTTCATTATCAAATGTATGTATAAAGTTTACTTTTTCGAATGTTTTTCTTTTCAATAACCATAAAATTTGATTTTGTGAAATTTCAACTCATTGACACCACTTAGCCTTCTAACTTCTTCTCGTTCTTGTCACATACGAACATATATTGAATAAAGTTGTTTGGAGTCATATGAAGGTTTTGGTTTTTGGAGTCATAAGTCATAATAGGATCAGACTGATCAGTCATTCAGGCCGCATTTCTCTCGCACTGCTGTGTTATGCATCATCAATATGATGTTTTTTATTCATGTGTTGCAGACTTATGGGACAATCATATAAAGAATTCCCAAACTTCTTTCGAAATTCTCCTTCAACATGATGGAAATATGAACAAAGCTCGCGATCATTGCCTCTATAGTAGCTCTTGCATCGCATTGTGATAGGATTATATGTTTGGTAAAATCTTTTGTGAAGCCTATATATGTGACCATATGTGTATATAAGAAATGTGGTAAGAGTTAGTGCCTTGTAATGTGAAGCCCAATTTGATTTTGTTCTGCACTTGTCGCGTTTGATTTTTTACGGGTTATGAAATATTAAAAATTGAAAAAATTTAAATAAAAATATGAGAATCAATTCATCAAAATTTTGAATATATATATATATATATGAGTAGCAAAATAGTAAAAAGTAAAATAATATTTGAAAATATGTAATCAAATTCAATTGAAAATCAAATAATAAAAGAATCAAAATAAA
The DNA here is from genome assembly GCA_900406555.1 of Pseudoturritis turrita. Lineage (NCBI taxonomy): Eukaryota > Viridiplantae > Streptophyta > Magnoliopsida > Brassicales > Brassicaceae > Pseudoturritis > Pseudoturritis turrita. The sequence goes on along the minus strand of OVBL01001057.1, from coordinate 314,426 downwards.
AAAGTAAATGTTTGACTTCTCGATCAGTTGTTTCATATCAGCGTTTCCGATCTTATTTTATTAATCTTTACGGGTGATTTGATTTGATATTTTTACATTTTTGTATCTGATTTTTTTCTTTCACGGGTTATAAAATATCTTATTATAAATCCACATATATGCAGGTCCTAAATCTAATAATCATATAATCTTTTAATTTTCTTATATAAATTATATATTAAATGTATTTTGGTAGTTTTATATTAAACCGCAACCGCATCCTTGGTCAATCAGTCATCAATATTTCACAAACATATTCGTTTTCAACCGCTATACCAGCCATGTTAATCGTTCAATAGCATTTGAAACTGCAACTGTTTGTTTCCGCAAATTCCCACGCCGGCAACCATACCCGCTTAAATTAGTCAGACCTATTCTTTTTTGGAAGTGGTACAAAGAGACCCTAAAGAATTGAAAAATACCATGAACTAACTAACCGGTTTGTTTCCGGTTAAAGTGTGGATTGTGTAAAACTTCGGTCAGAGAAAACCGGGCGAAAACAAGTAAAATGGACAGTCATCTTAAAGTGTGGATTGTGCTCGACTGATTATTTATTTATTATAATAATATAATGACTCAGTGGAGAAGAGGAAAAAGGAAGTAGACGATGAAGAAGGGTGGGTTTAGCAACAAGCTCTCAATTCCTGTTGCTGGCGAACAATCCATTTCCAAATTTCTGTAAATTTCTCCATCTTCTCTCTCATCTTTCTCGGAAGATCTATGGTTAGATAGATAGATGTATGTGGCGTATCTGTGTGCGGAAGTGTTTGTGGTTTTTTTGGGGGAAACTTAGGGTTTCTCTTCTTTCTGTAGGACGCAGAGCGATACGTTTGAAGATGGAGATCTACGAGTTAACAAGGATGGAGTTAGAATCGTCTCTCAATCTCAGCCTCAAGTTGTATGTCTTTCTTCTACCACCTCTATTTTTGTTTCGGTGTATGATGGGGAATTTGAGTCTGATGTGGTTGTTGGATCTGTTTTTTTTAAGATCGTTACTGTAGTTTTAGAGATTGAGATTTCAGGGATTTACAAATCACAAAAGCTCATGTCTTCTTCATCTCTGTTTTGTTGTGACTGTGCTTTAGCTGTCTCCAATTAAGCCAGCGGATGATGAGTGGAGCTTGTCGGATTTGGATATGGTTAAAGTCATTGGACAAGGAAGCAGTGGGGTTATACAGTTGGTTCAACACAAATGGACTGGCCAATTTTTCGCGTTGAAGGTACTCGTAGATTACCCAGGAGAGTTGATGATATCTTTGAGGAGCTAATTAGCTCATCTTTTCTCTGTGTTTGAAGAATTACAAATCTCTTTCGAATAAATTTTAAATAATTCTGGGTCTTCGTAATGGTATATACTTGAAAAAATAAAGATCTGGTATATCTAGGATTATGCTTTATCTAAAGGTGCTTTGTTTCTAAAATTATGAAAGGTGAAATCATTGTCTACAAACTACATTCGTTTAGATACCTTGCTGTGATGTTTCCTTTCGTTTCGGATTCATCACTTCATTGTCGATATCAGCTTTCTCAAATTTCAGTTTTTATTCCTAATGTCTACGGATGGGAACCTTTTTCTCCTTTCTTCTCCCTTTCCTTTTCACTGTGCACTTTGTCTTTATAGCTAAACTTTATTCCTTTTTGATCCCTTCTTGCATGACTCTGATGCTATAATTAGGTCATGCAACTAAATGTGGATCGATCACTTCGTAAGGCAATTGCACAAGAGCTGAAAATAAATCAATCGTCACAATGTCCATATCTTGTTACCTGGTACCAATCATTTTATAACAATGGCGCAATCTCACTAATCTCGGAGTACATGGACGGCGGATCTCTAGCAGATTTTCTCAAATCAGTTAAAACCATACCTGAGTCCTATCTTTCCGCCATCTTTAAACAAGTAAGAAAAACAGGAAACCAGGTCCAGCATAAACCATCTTTCCTGTATCAGTTTATATATGTAAATTCTTGAATCTGTTGATACAGGTGCTTCAGGGATTGATCTATCTTCATCACGATAGGCATATCATCCACCGTGACTTGAAACCATCCCATCTGTTGATCAACCACAGAGGAGAGGTCAAAATCACTGGCTTTGGTGTGAGTACGGTTATGACAAACACCGCAGCATTAGCAAACACATTTGTTGGGACCTACAATTATATGTCGGCAAGTATCTCTCTGTCTGTTGACCGTTGACTAGTTTGAAACCTTTTGAGTGTTATAACAATTCGAAATCTTAATTTTTCTTTTTACAGCCAGAAAGAATCGTTGGAAACAAGTACGGTAGTAAAAGCGATATATGGAGTCTGGGTTTAGTAGTGCTTGAATGTGCAACAGGAAAGTTCCCTTATGCACCTCCTGGTAAAGAGGAAATATGGACCAGTGTTTTCGAGTTGATGGAAGCCATTGTTGACCAACCGCCACCCGCTCTTCCTTCAGGAGATTTCTCCCCTGAGTTATCTTCATTCATCTCCGCATGGTAATCTCTCATAAAAAATCCTGCTCTTTTACCGGGATTACTTACTAACTTGAGATATTCTACTCGACACTCTTTTTCAGTTTGCAAAAGGACCAGAACAGCCGGAGCTCTGCAAAGGAACTAATGGTTTGTTTTTTATAAATCCCTTTTGCATCTTTTTCTATCCAATTCAAATGTTGAAATCATTCTCGGTTTTCAGGACCATCCTTTCTTGAACAAATACAACATATTGGAGATCAATCTCGCGTCCTACTTCACAGATGCAGGATCGTCGCTTATTTCCAGTACGTTCTCCGTTTAAACCTCCAGGGAGACGACATAGTATCATCATCTGGTTCCTGTTTATCATTAAGTTTCTGCCTGGCTATGTCATTTCCTGGGGATGATTTTTTTATGACTCTAGAAGCAATGTAAGGTTTTATGTTAAGTTTTTTGCGTTTTTTTGGTTGGTTATATATCTTCTTGCCTAAACCAATGCTCACACGCCAATACTCCATTAGCCTCCACACTCCGTGCCCTGCGATTTCTTGTTTCCCTTAAGAATACTTCACTGTTCGTCTCTGATCTGTAGTTTTTGTTTCATTTGATTGCTGCTTTCTGTATCAATCAGGGGAATTGAGTTATCTTTTAATAACTTTTCCAAAGTTAAAAATCCGCTTTTTGGGTCGTTGCTAAGAAGCAGAATCAATTGAAGTGCAGGTTCAGTAAATATTTTCAACAGAAGGAAAGTTGCTTTCTGCGGTACTGTTAAAGATGGAGATCTACGAGTTAACAAGGATGGAGTTAAAATCGTCTCTCAATCTGAGCCTGAAGTTGTATGTCTTTCAGTTTCTTCTACCACCTCTATTTTTGTTTCGGTATTGATTTTATTGAATTTCGCGAGGTTTTAGGTTATAGTGTTTATTTGGAAATGCGAATGAAGATTTTGTTGAGTGTTGGGTTATGTGGAATGCATGATGGGGAATTTGAGTGTAATGTGGTTGTTGGATCTGATCATAGTTGTAAACGTTTTTTTTAAGATCGTTACTGTAGTTTTAGATTGAGATTTCATGGATTTACACATCACAAAGCTCATGTCTTCTTGATCTCTGTTTTGTTGCGACTGTGCTTCAGCTGTCTCCAATTAAGACAGCGGATGATGAGTTGAGCTTGTCGGATTTGGATATGGTTAAAGTCATTGGAAAAGGAAGCAGTGGGGTTGTACAGTTGGTTCAACACAAATGGACTGGCCAATTTTTCGCGTTGAAGGTACTCGTAGATTACCCAGGAGAGTTGATATCTTTGAGGAGCTAATTAGCTCATCTTTTCTCTGTGTTTGAAGAATTACAAATCTCTTTCGAATAAATTTAAAATAATTCTGGGTCTTCGTAATGGTATATACTTGAAAAAATAAAGATCTGGTATATCTAAGATTATGCTTTATCTAAAGGTGCTTTGTTTCTAAAATTATGAAAGGCGAAATCATTGTCTACAAACGACATTCGTGTAGATACCTTGCTGTGATGTTTCCTTTCGTTTCGGGGATTCATCACTTCATTGTGGATATCAGCTTTCTCAAATTTCAGTTTTTATTACTAACGTCTATGGATGAGAACCTTTTTCTCCTTTCTTTTTCACTGTGCACTTCGTCTTTATAGCTAAACTTTATTCCTTTTTGTTCTCTTCTTGCATGACTCTGATGCTATGATTAGGTCATTCAACTAAATATAGATCGATCACTTCGTAAGGCAATTGCACAAGAGCTGAAAATAAATCAATCGTCACAATGTCCATATCTTGTTACCTGGTACCAATCATTTTATGACAATGGCGCAATCTCACTAATCTCGGAGTACATGGACGGCGGATCTCTAGCAGACTTTCTCAAATCAGTTAAAACCATCCCCGAGTCCTATCTTTCCGCCATCTTTAAACAAGTAAGAAAAACAGGAAACTAAGTCCAGCATAAACCATCTTTCCTGTATCAGTTTATATATGTAAATTCTTGAATCTGTTGATACAGGTGCTTCAGGGATTGATCTATCTTCATCACGATAGGCATATCATCCACCGTGACTTGAAACCATCCCATCTGTTGATCAACCACAAAGGAGAGGTCAAAATCACTGGCTTTGGTGTGAGTACGGTTATGACAAACACCGCAGCATTAGCAAACACATTTGTTGGGACCTACAATTATATGTCGGTAAGTATCTCTCTGTCTGTTGAGCGTTGACTAGTTTGAAACCTTTTGAGTGTTATAACAATTCGAAATCTTAATTTTTCCTTTTACAGCCAGAAAGAATCGTTGCCGTTGGAAACAAATACGGTCATAAAAGCGATATATGGAGTCTGGGTTTAGTAGTGCTTGAATGTGCAACAGGAAAGTTCCCTTATGCACCTCCTGGTAAAGAGGAAACATGGACCAGTGTTTACGAGTTGATGGAAGCCATTGTTGACCAACCGCCACCCGCTCTTCCTTCAGGAGATTTCTCCCCCGAGTTATCTTCATTCATCTCTACATGGTAATCTCTCATAAAAAAATCCTGCTCTTTTACCGGGATTACTTACTAACTTAAGATATTCTACTCGACACTCTCTTTCAGTTTGCAAAAGGACCCGAACAGGCGGAGCTCTGCAAAGGAACTAATGGTTTGTTTTTTATAAATCCCTTTTGCATCTTTTTCTATCCAATTCAAATGTTGAAATCATCCTCGGTTTTCAGGAACATCCTTTCTTGAACAAATACAACAACTTGGAGATCAATCTCGCGTCCTACTTCACAGATGCAGGATCGTCGCTTATTTCCGGTACGTTCTCCTTTTAAACTTCCAGGGAGACAACATAGTATCATCATCTGGTTCCTGTTTATCATTAAGTTTCTGCCTGGCTATGTCATTTCCTGGGGATTATTTTTTTATGACTCTAGAAGCAATGTAAGGTTTTATGTTAAGTTTTTTGCCTTTTTTGGTTGGTTATATATCTTGTTGCCAAAACAATGCTCACACTCCATTAGCTTCCACACCCCGTGCACTGCGATTTCTAAGAATACTTCGCTGTTCGTCTCTGATCTGTAGTTTTTGTTTCATTTGATTGCTGCTTTCTGTAATCAATCAGGGGAATTGAGTTATCTCTTAATAACTTTCCAAAGTTAAAAATCCGTTTTTTTGGTCGTTGCTAAGAAGCAGAATCAATTGAAGTGCAGGTTCAGTTGATATTTTCAACAGCGGGAAAGTTGCTTCCTTGGCGTATGCACAGAGACAAGGTAAAACCCCGCTGGTTGCTCGCTTCCAGAACTTGAGCTTAATGGACGAAGAGAGGCAATGCCCCCCGATTGTCGTAGATGGAAAGGCTTCTTATCCGGTAAGAATCTTTTCAACATACACATGATATTGAAATGATCATTTATGTGTTGTGTTCAGCTGATGAAACAGTGGACCCACTTTAACAGATCATCTTGAAGGCAGCGAAAGAGAAGACTGGAGAAGCAGAATGCATAGTAGTCTTTTCGTGCAATGAAAACCTTGATGTAGAGGAAACATCTTTCATCAAATCCATCTTGAAAGAGTTGCACGCGCGAGATGTCACTCCTTTGACATATTATCTATCAGGGAGAGAGAACCTGGATGAGGATATGCTCTACAAATCTAGTGTTGGTATTATGGTACTTTCAAATAGTTTTGCTCGTAGTAGTCAATCCTTGGATCATTTGGTGGCAATCATGGAGCATGGGAAAGCAACAAACCTTGTAATTATTCCTATATATTTTAAAGTAACTCATGCAGACATTTGTGGGTTGGAAGGCCAGTTTGAAGCAGCATTTCTGCAGTATCAGAATTCTGTCCAGGCAGACAGAGTTCCGAAATGGAAGACGACTATGACTGAAATAGCGTCCATCAATGGACATGAATGGACAAAAGGGTAAATTGACTTCTCTTAGTTGTCCTTTCATTATTTGTACAATGTGGGGACTGTTCCGCTGAGAACTTTTCTAGGGAACATCCAATGTGCTTATTAACATTTTCAAATATTCGGAAGAGTGTTTCTTATCAGTGTGGTGTTAATTTGGTTTCTGTGTTCCTTCTGCAGAACTCAGTTCATGGTTGCCGAGGAAGTTGTTAGAAACGCATGTTTAAGGCTATATTTGAAAAATAGCAAGAATTTGGCCAGAATCTTAGCATTTTTAAATCACTCCCAGCCTTCAGAAGCGGAAATTGTGGGACTCTGGGGTATGGCAGGAATAGGTAAGACATCCATTGCTAGAGAAATTTTTGGAATACTAGCTCCACAATATGATCTGAGCTACTTTCTGCAAGACTTTGATCTATTGTGTAAAGAGAAAGGGCTGAGGCAAATGCGTGATGATTTCTTCTCTAAAATATTTGGGGAAGAAAAATTGAGTATAAGTGCTTGTGATATAAAACCGAGTTTCATGAGAGACTGGTTCCACAATAAAACGATTCTTGTTGTTCTCGATGACGTGACCTACTCCAGAGATGCAGAAGCTGTAGTTGGAGGGTTTGGCTGGTTTTCTCATGGACACAGAATCATCTTAACCTCTAGGAGAAAACAGGTTCTTGTACAGTGTAAGGTTAAAGAGCCATTTGAGATCCAAAAACTATGCGAGTTTGAATCTCTCCGTCTCTGCAAACAATACTTAACTGGAGAAAGTTTGGTCATCTCGGAGCTTATGAGCTGCACTAGTGGTATTCCATTGGCTATCAAAGCTTTGGGTTCCTCTGTATCAAAGCAGCATATAAACAATATGAAGTTTCATCTCCACAGCTTGCGGAGAGATCCTCCACCTCAGATTCAGGAAGCATTTCGAAGAAGCTTTGATGGACTAGATGAAAACGAAAAGAACATATTTTTAGACCTTGCATGTTTTTTCATAGCGGAAAACATGGATCATGTAGTGCAATTACTTGATGCTTGCGGGTTTCTTACATATTTGGGAATCTGTGATCTCATCGATGAGTCTCTCATTAGCCTCCTGGACAATAGGATAGAGATCCCAATTCCTTTTCAAGACATTGGTCGATTTATTGTTCATGAAGAAGACGAGAATCCATGTGAACGTAGCAGATTGTGGGACTCTAATGACATCGCTGATGTATTGACAAACAATTCAGTAAGTTGTCATGTGTTTAATGCTTTTAGCACTCCAGAATACTTCAGAATTATCCTTTCTCAAGTTGGGAAAGCTGATGTTATCCTACTCATGTGATCTGTCTTTGTCAGGGAACAGAAGCAATTGAGGGAATCTTCCTGGATGCGTCTGACTTAACCCGTGAATTGAGTCCTACTGTGTTTAGTAAGATGTATAGACTTAGATTGCTGAAGTTTCATTGTTACACCTCTGGAAATGAGTGCAAGCTAAGTCTACCTCAAGGCCTCGACACTTTGCCTGATGAGCTAAGGCTACTTCACTGGGAGAATTACCCTCTGAAATACTTGCCTCAGAAATTTAATCCTGAGAACCTTGTAGAGGTAAACATGCCTTATAGCAACATGGAGAAGTTATGGGAAGGGAAGAAAGTAAGTGTCTGATGATGATTTTAAGCTGCTTCCATGAATTTATAAGCTTGCATCTGATGACTCATTTTGGTAATTCATGTTGAAACAGAATCTCGAGAAGCTAAAGAAAATCAAACTGAGTCACTCCAGAAAATTAACTGATATCCTGATGTTATCAGAAGCCTTGAACCTTGAACATATCGATCTCGAGGGATGTACTAGTTTGGTTGACGTTAGCACATCTATTCCTCATTGTGGGAAGCTTGTGTCCTTGAACATGAAAGACTGTTCTCATTTGCGAAGTTTGCCTGCCATGGTTGATTTGACATTTCTCAAGCTTCTTAATCTGTCTGGCTGCTCGGAGCTCCAGGAGATTCAGGATTTTGCACCAAACTTGAAAGAGTTATATCTAGCTGGGATTGCCATAAAAGAACTTCCATTGTCAATCGAGAATCTCACTAAACTTGGTACGCTAGATCTGGAGAACTGTAGAAGGCTTCAGAAACTGCCATTGGGAATAAAGAACTCACGATCTATTCTCGAGCTTAAGCTGTCTGGCTGCACAAGCCTTGAGCGTTAGAAGCGGAAAAGGTGAGTTGAGAAGCGCAGTGGAATCATATGGTTCCGAATTGGAAGCATGATTTTGTAAAAACCAGAGTGCGAGGTCTCTCGAAACGAAACTAAAGGTGTTTCACTGTTGAAACGATATGAGGAGCAGCCGAGCAGGATAGAGGTTAAAGGGGAGAGGAATGGATATGAGACGGGCACAAGAGAAAGGAGGTTACTGGAGAAGATGGGGTCAGTCACTGCATGGGTCAACCAGGTATATAAATGCTGGTTATTTGCATTTTAATCAAATATTAAGCTGGATCCAATATTAAATGAGATATCTTCTTCCCATAGCTTTTGTATTTAAATTAAGGCAAGTTAGAGGCATTATGTCCAAGTTGCCAAGTTGCTTTTGCGATAGAGATGCCGCTGTGATAAGTATTGACCTTTTGGGTAGCTAAATTTATGTTTCAGATTGAAAGTTCATCTCATCGGGCAGCAAGCATTGTACCGGAAAGGAAGTAGGATTGTTATGATAACCAGAGACAGGAAGTTGTTGCAGAACAAAGTTGATGCAACATATGTGGTTCTGGGATTAAATGACAGGGAAGCTATGGAGCTTTTCCGCCTTAAGGCATTCTCTGAGAACCTCAACCCCACAGAAGAATTTGTGGATCTTAATCTTCGTCATAGCCACATCAAACAACTATGGGAAGAGGAAAAGGTACATCCTCGGCTATATATTTTCTTATCCGAAAATATTATTCTTCAGTGATATGTTATTTAATCACTGTCTATGTGCCACAGAATACAGAAAATTTAAGATGGGTGGACCTCAGTCAGTCAAAAGACTTGTTGAGTTTATCGGGTTTGTCCAGGGCCAAAATCTTGAAAGATTGGATCTCGAAGGCTGTACGAGTCTGGCTGTGTTGGGCTCATCAATAGAACAGATGAACAAACTTATTTACCTGAACCTTAGAGAGTGCACAAGCCTTGAGAGTCTTCCAGAGGGAATCAATTTAAAATCTCTGAAGACTCTGATCCTCGGTGGCTGCTCAAACCTTCAGGAGTTTCAACTTATATCGGAAAATATTGAATCCCTTTAGTTGGAAGGCTCAGCAATCAAACAAGTTGTTGAACACATCGAGAGTTGCAACCTCATTTTGCTGAATCTCAAGAATTGTCGCAAGTTGAGGTATCTTCCCATCGATCTTTACAAGCTGAAGTCTCTTCAAGAACTGATTCTCTCTGGCTATTCAGCACTAGAGAGTCTTCCACCCATCGAAGAGAAGATGGAATGCTTAGAGATTTTGCTTATGGATGGAACGTCCATTAAACAGAAACCTGAAATGATTTGTTTGAGTAACCTCAAGATTTTTTCGTTCTGTGGATCTAGTATTGAAGATTCGACAGGGTTGGTATTGCTGCCTTTCTCAGGCAGCTCTCATGTATCGGACTTCTATCTCACGAATTGCAATATCAACAAATTGCCGGACAGCTTTAGCTCCTTCACTCATTGCGGTGTTTATGCTTAAGCAGGAACAATATTGAGACCCTACCTGAAAGCATTGACCAACTTTATTCTCTCTTGTTGCTTGACTTGAAGCATTGCCGCAGGCTCAATTCTCTTCATGTGCTTCCATCTAATCTACAGTACGTAGATGCTCACGGGTGTGTTTATCTGGAAAAGTCGCAAAACCAGTGACGCTTCCCCTAGTAACTGAGTGGATGCATACTACTTTCATTTTCACGGATTGCTTAAAACTGAAACAAACGGAACAGGAAGCTATTGTAGCTCAGGCCCAACTCAAGAGTCAGCTACTGGCAAGGACATATCTTCAACATAATCATAAGGTTCATTCCAATTTTACACTCTTGTTCTGGTGATACCTTGATCATACGCTTATGCTTAAATGGTTTTCCTTGTAACCCATTTCAGGGACTAGTTCTGGATCCTCTGGTTGCCGTTTGCTTTCCAGGAAGTGACATACCCTCATGGTTCTGCCATCAGAGAATGGGATGTTCAATTGAAACCGACCTACTTCCACACTGGTGTAACAGTAAATTTATCGGAGCTTCCCTATGTGTTGTTGTCAACTTCAAGGATCATGAAGGTCATCATGCCAACCGTTTATCTGTAAGATGCAAGTGCAAATTCAAGAATCAAAACGGTCAGTCTATCAGCTTTAGTTTCTGTCTAGGGGGATGGAACGAGTCATGTGGTTCATCTTGCCATGAACCACGGAAACTTGGATCTGACCATGTGTTTATCAGTTATAACAACTGTAATGTGGCAGTCTTCGGATGGAGTGAAGAGAGTAATGACAGTAATAGATGTCATCCCACTAGTGCCTCGTTCGAATTCTACCTTACCGATGAAACTGACAAAAAACATGAATGGTGCGAGGTGATAAGGTGTGGGATGAGTTTGTTATATGCTCCAGATGAGAACGTCCGTGGAATCCAGGTAAAAGATATTGTTGAGCATACATCGACTGAGGCTTTTGTGCCCATTCGAGGTCAGTCCCACTCACAGGTTGAAGAAAGAAAGAATGGGAGAATAAGAGATGAAATCCCCTTATGAGTCTTGAAGACAACAAAAGGTAGAAGTAGAATGGTTATTGGACTTTATTGTTGTTGAATTTCTCTTAGTAGCTTTCATATATTACATACTCTAATGTATAATGGGGCAGCCTTTTGTCAGATTGATCAGGCTTGTCGAGTTTTCGAAGATATGAAGAAAATACATTGTAGAGGAGATGAGTCTTCTTACACGATTATGATCAGAACAATGGGAAGGATTGGGAAATATATATATTGAAATAGGAACTTGAAGACGTTGCATTGCTTTACAAGCTCTTTTGGTGTGTCGAAGGAGAGTTCTATCTACTTAACTGGCTGAAGCTCGACGTTGAGCTTAACCAGAGTACTATATGTTGTTCGATTAAAGTGAACATACGCTTCTGAGGTTCCATCCTCTTGCCCGTTTCGAAATTTCATTGTGCGACAAGCGTATGAAGATAAAACACATTAACCAAAGCTCTCTAGCTATTGTTCTAAGCCAAAAGAAACTGTTTATTGACAATTAACCGTACGTTAGTTTGCATGCCTAGTGATCCCGAACACAACTCCAACTCGCTCGATTACATGTAGAGCTTATTCAGTCACCTCTTTTTCTTTTGTTGCCTCCAAGTCTTCTCGATTTGGAACATAATTAAGAATAGTTGGCCAACATGGAGCAGTTGTATCTACTCCAAAATCCACTTTATTATCTCCCCCAACAATGGATACCATGTCTTTGGAGTTGGAATCGGCTTTGACCTCTATTCTCTAACAAGACATGACGTCTAGCAAGAAACTTGCAGCATACGAAATTTGAAGATCAGGGATAAAATCCAATGTCTGTAATAACACGGAAAGTTTCTCTTGTCTAATTAAAGAGAAAGACTTGTATTTTCATAATAAGGGAAGAGGCACAGGTGTAGATCTCTCTGTTGAAAAATCAAATCTGAGCAAGAGGTACGTTTTTTGTTTCATCTGCAGCAAACAAGTAGGTATTTCAAGTAGCAGCCTGGACTGATATCATCAAGAATCCTCCATGAGTCAGAGTTGAACTTGTAGATATTAGAATCTTTCATTAAACGATAAAAGCTCAGGATTTTGTACCTCTTATTGCGGGATTTCTTGTCTTGGTAGTATCCCATTACAAAGGTAATGCATTTGGCGCTACGCTTGCCGGAAAATTTTGCTATATGGATATTGTTTGCTTCAATACTTATGCTCTTTGCTATGATTGGACAGGGCTGGGAATCTGACTCTGGAATCTGCGGTCCTCAAAATAAATGTAACACACAGAAAATTGTTTTTAAAAAAGTATTCAAAAATGTAACACAGAAAAATGTTTTAAAAATGGAAAAGAGAAATGACCAAAGGGACAAAAATGGTGAAAAAAAATCATACACCATTGTCTTCGCTGTTGTCCTCTTCATAGGGCGTTTAATCAACAAAAAAGTTCCACCACTGTATAAAACTAATGATTCATGATCTTAAAACCCAAAGGCCAAAGCTGTTTGTTACACGGAACCAAACTTTCACTTTCTTTGCAGTTTCCAGTCACGTTTTTATATATATAACCTGGTTTGTCACTAATCACTCACTTTACAACACGTTGAGTTTTGTCCTAAACTGTCTTTGGGATTCCTATGAGACACCTTCCCTAATCTTCCACATAAATTGCGCAGAGTTTTGTCCTAAGCTGTCTTTAGGATTTCTATGAGTCAGTAGGTTTCCAATTTCGTGTTACCCAAACCAATAATAACATGTCATGCTCTAAAGTGTTTTTTTTTCTACGTAAATAATAAAATCTTGATCAAAAAGACAAGTCTATAACTCTCCACTAATGACCAAAGAAAAACCACAACTCTTGTGTGCCTAGTTCCCCAAACTAACGACATGTCGTGCTCTGAAGTGTTTTTTTTTTCTACGCAAATAATAAAAATCTTGAAACCAATCAATAACAATATATCCTCGAGAAATTACATATATAAAATCAAGAAAGAAAAACTCTCGAGTTATCCATCGCTTTGGGTCATGGAGATAAACGCTCAAGAAGGTCCTCAATACCAAGAAGCAATGGTGTGGTTCACAAGGTACCAAACGCCACCGGGGGGATTGACCATGATTTGGAAGCTCATATTTGCTATAACCATAGCTGCAACAACCAGATTCTCTCTTGTTTTGGCTAACCAATCCCCTTGGCGGTTTTGGTACCTTGTGACTCGTTTCACTCAGGAAAAGCTTGAAGCTGCTTAAGATTATGCAGCTTTAAGAGGGTTACCGACTCCTCGAAATGTCTTGATTCCTCGTACAAAGGTGAGTTTCACCAAAAACTTGTTTTTCTCCAGGTAATAATATGCTTTACTTCACTTGGATTTACATGTTTTTTTTTGCAAAATCAGGGATTTGTTTCCGCGGTGACTCATACATGGTCCTTTTGTTCCCGCGATTTACGATTGTACCTTAACCGTTCATAAGAATCAACCTACACCAACTCTGCTTAGGATGTGTTTAGTGGACAATCATCAGAGGTATAAAAGATTCGCCATTGTGTTTGTAATTCACATAAATGCTTTTATGTCGACTATATCGTACACTCTTTGTTTCTTATTTCTTGAAGCTGAATTTGCAGATGAGACGTCACGAAATGAGTGAATTGCCAGAAACCGATGATGGCATTGCACAATGGTGCCAAGATCTGTTCATCAGCAAGGTTCACAAACTAAATTCTACTCATCAAACTTTCCGATTTCCGCTAAAAATTCCTTACTTAGTGTTTACTTTGCTAAACCAGGATGTTCAACTTGAGAAATACTTCACAAAAGATGTCTTTAGCGACTTGGATGTTCACAAAATCAACCGGCCAATCAAACCATTGATCGTAAGAACACGTCACACATCAAATTAAAAATGTTAATATGATTCTCTCTATGAAACAATGTTAATGTTGTTGCGGTCTGAAAAAACAGGTGGTTATAATTTGGTTTTGTCTCCTCATATATGGTGGTTTCAAGGTGTTCTCTATGGTGGCCTCGTGGAAGATCATATGTTTGTTTATCTTCGTCTTGGTGATTGCAACTACAACAATGCAAATACTAATTCAATCGTCTGAGTCACATCGATCAACTCCTGCTAAAAGACCTATACAAGAACAGCTCATTTCTGCATAAGACAAGAGAAACCCTTGTTCCTTTACTTTGGATTAACCCTAAATTATTGTTTCATACTAATAACATAAACTATAAAAAAATATTAAAAAATACAAAATAAAAAGACGCATTTATGCATAAGATATTATTTCTAGATATTAAATATTTTCAAGGATATATATATATAAACAAAACTGCCGAAAATTTGATGGGTACCATTTCGTTGACAAGGAGATGGAATGGCATCAATTAAGTCATTTGCAAGAGAAACTCCTTTGTAAACTATTGGATGTAAATTAAATGCCACCATTTTTTTTAAAAATGTCACTAAAATTATATTATTTATTCAAAATAATTTTTAGATTTGGGTTAACTATTTTAGGTTTAGTTTTTAGGGTTCAAAATCATTTTTAGGGTTTAGGGTTTTAGGATTTATAGTTTTTAAATCCTAAACTTTAGACCATAAATCTTAATCCCTATAAAACCCTAATTTCAATAAATAAGGATAATTTTGTCAATTTACACTTAATGAGTGACTTTTTGAATTTTTTTTTGAAAATTGACAACCCATGGTGGTATTTATGAAATTAGGGTTTGAGTTAACTATTTTAGGTTTAGTTTTTAGGGTTTTTGGTTTGTTAGGGTTCAAAATCCTTTTTAGGGTTTATGATTTATGGTTTTTAAATCTTAAACCTTAGACCCTAAACTCTAATCCATATAAAACTCTAATTTCAATAAATAAGGATAATTTAGTCAATTTATATTTAATGAGTGGCATTTTTGAAAATGGACAACTCATGGTGGCATTTCTGAAATTAGACACACTAAAAGTGTTATTTTTTAAATTCTCCCTTGCCAAAAAAAAAGTTTTGATAAAACATTAAAAAATGAAAAATCAGGCAAAATTAAAGAAGAAAATATTGATCACTGGTCGTTTTGCACGGTTTATTATCGCGTACATACCAAGAACGCAGAATACGAAGGCTGACAAGCTAGCACGGGGTGTTCGAGCTTACCTATTGATACTATTTATGTAAACTCTGTTCCACCGATTTGGATTCCTAATTGTCGACAAAAAAAAAAAAAAAAAACATTGAGCCACCAATCTTAATTATATTGTTATTTGGGAAGTCAATTTTTGAAATAGATCTCCCACGTTGAAAGTTGTGACTTAGATTTACTAAAATATCATTAATAAAATTTTGTGTATAAAGAAAATCTCTACTCAGAAAAAATAAATATTTCTCTTTGTTTTCAATTGCCAAAAATCAGTCTTTATCTTTGCTAAATAATAAGAAATTTTCTTATTCGATAATTAATTAGAAATTTTAGTTGCCAAAAATCGATCTTTATTTTTGTTAAATAAGAGGAATTTTTTTTTTTTTTTGGATAATTGCTTGGAAACGGAAACACTAGATTTTGGAACCACATTTTCAATTCTACTTTGTTCTGCAACAACTTCTTGTCTCTGGTTATTATAACAATCCTACTTCCTTTCCGGTACAATGCTTGCTGTCCGATGAGAACATCTATATGTTCTCGATCGGTCACATTATCCAGTACAATAAACAACTTCTTGTTCTGAAGAAAGTTCTCCGATCTTCCATGCGCTCTAACATCCAATTTTTTTTGAAAAAAGTATTTCAAAAATGGCATTTTCAAAAATTCTCTTTTGGCAAATATTATCTCTAACCAAATATTTGTTTTCAATATGTTTTTGATTTTTTAATTTTTGATTTTTTTATTAAAAATATTTATTATGGATAATAAAATTAATTCCAAACCCCAATTTTCTTTCTGAACCACAATACTCTAATAATATAATAGATTTGCTTTTTAGGTTTGTATATTTATATTTAAATATTTTTGATACTCTTATTTTGTAGATGTATCAAAATGAGTTTACAAAGACTAAGAATGAGATATGAGATGATAGACTAACTTATTTGTCTATTAATTTTCTATAAATTTAAGATATATTTCCAAATTTCTTTAATTTATTTATTTTTGGTTTATTGAAAAATTATATGTTCCATATTTTTTGTGTCTCAGTCGATAAATTTACTGTTTAGAAGTCCAAATATTCTGAATATTGTTAAAATGATAAATTCCTAGATTTTGTTAGATCTTAGACTTTTGCTTGGTTTTGTGGTCAGCTATAATTTGTGAAAAAAAATTGTTTGGTTTGATCTTATTGGGAAAACGTACTTTAGGGTATCTTCAATCTAACATTTGTAATGATTTGTTTTAAAATGTTATATCTTATGTTATTGAATCATAAATTTTTAAAAAAAAAAATTTTGGGTCAAGATTTTAAAATTTTTATTAAAATCTAATGTTATTAAACTAGTGATTAGTGATTTGAAAAAAATACCTTCAAATTCCCTTTTATTGGAAATATATTATGGATTGGCTTTTTAGTGATTTCAAAGTATTTTAGAGGATTTCTTAGTTAAAAATACTAAAAGCCAAATCTTCCTAAAATCATACAAAATCATTAAAATCATCTAAAAACTCAATAAAACTCAAATTAATTTAAATACTAGATTGAATACATCCCCTAAATAAATGACAAATGTTTTCCAATTTTTTTTTTATAAATACTACATGCATTTTAATGCTTTTCTTAGTCCAAAATCATCATAGATCCTAAAAGATGAATCATCTCATAATTTTGATATTACTTACTACTATGTATTTTGGGCTAAATGAAGCTTGCAAGAAAAATCATGTAGTAATTCATAATGAGCTCGATTATGGTATTGTCCTCAACATTGCATGCCGTCATAGAAAGGAGGCCCGCTTTCAAAAGTTTCAGAAATTAAATTTCAAGGATCCATTTTTTGTCCTTGAATTTGTGGATAATGGAAATATACCCTCTTGGACAATATGGGATTGTCTTATTAGTTACGGGACTAATCCAACAAATTATTTTGATATTGAAGTATATCATGCAGCACATAATCCTCGATGTGGTCAACTACGCTCATGGTCTGCCAGATTTGATGGAATTTACTTTACAAAAAATTATGGGAGTCCACCAGAAAAAGTACTTGATTGGATGAGAAAATAATGTAACTAATATTTATGTAAGTGGGGTTTTTATATTTTCGTAATATGAACTAAGACGTAAGAGTTAACTCAATAATATAATTTGGTGTCAGAATATATTGCAAAATATTGTAACAAAATATGAATTCATTTGATATCTATGTATTTTGCATCAATATTTTAAATAAGAAGATAATATATTTTTATACTAATGTTTTTTTAAGAGAATTGTCTACATCTATATGGTTTTCTTACAAGAGATGTTTTCCTTTGGCAAATCCTTTAATCTTCTTTATCTTATTATCCACTAGTTTTTGTAACAAAAAAAAAAAATGCTACAACCATAAAAATGTCGCAAGACATAACGACTTTAGGAGATGAAAGATGAAATATGGACAACAATATTGCGTTACTTATCTCGTTTTCATTTTTTGTGTCATTACTTTATATTTTTATCTTAGTTTAGAACCAAAAAGAATCGTTTAGATGCATTATCACATTTATTTTTTCTTAAATTGAATATACGATATATATTAAGATAGTTTCATATATACAATCTCTTGCATTTGGAGAATATGCATGATGAGCTATATATAGGAAATTTAAATTTCTACATATTGATAGCTATTAGTACCTATTTTTTTGTTTTGAATGTGTAAAATTATTATTTAAATAAAATTCTTTGTACAATGGCTGTAACTAGAGTTTGAAAGAAAAATCTAGAAAAAAACTTTAGAAAAAACTTCAACTGACACACCAAGAGTTTTATTAGTACCTATTTTCTTGATCAACTACGAGAGATCAAGTGACACCGGTCAGATTTAGCAAATTCATGTTATATATCTCTAAATTTAGTCTGTTAATTTGCAATGAATCCACTTAAATTCCACATAAGAGTTTCGATGACCCCGTTTTCACCTTTTTAATTTCACTGAAAAATAGGAACGTGTCTGTTTTTGATAAATATTTTTTGTTTTCTCCCAAGTAATTTTTCTTTCTTTTTGGAAACCTATCAGTTACTTGTTCTATTATCAACAACTATTGTACACGTTTTTTATAATGATTTTTTTGAAGCTAAACCCACAAAGTTTCCATCTGACCAAAAAAAGTAAGGCTATGTTAATGACTGAAAAATTAAGTATATAAGATTGATAATTTAAAAATCAAGTAACTAGGAAAGAAAGAAAAAATTTAAATCATAAATATTGTTCACAAAATGCTATTAATCTGAAAACTCTTTTCCGACGTAATATACTGGCTACACTATTCATCAATCGACAACCCTGTTCATCCGAGGTCAGCGATACTATTCATCACCGGATAGCATAAAAAAAAATATAATTTTAGTGGATAAATATTTGATTATCATGCTAACTAATATGATATTGCTATAATTTTACATATCGTGTTAAATGTATGTTAATCGTGTTAAATCAGTTAGCATATCATACAAAATAATTTTAGTGGGCACTTTTTAACAAAAAAGAACTAGGCCTTCTCTTACATGAATAACATCATAACAATTGTAATAACATAGTATATACAATGATAACTATAACAATACTATATAACGAGTTATCGATACTTGTAACGTGATAACATACTAAATATCCGAATAATATTTAGCGTGGTAAGATAGTAAATATACATATTATATTTATATTAACGTGTGATTTATAGAGAATATTCACCAATAATAATAATGAAGTTAACATGATAAAAATTATAATAACAAATTATAGAAAATAATAAAGAAAAAAATAATAATAACAAAGTCACTACAAGAAAAAAAGCATTATTAGCTCACTGGTAATACTATCATAGAGGTATAATAGCGTTTCCATGAACGCTATGACAGTCAGAGCAATCTCAAGTCCTCTCTATACGATAGCATTTTTTGGAATACTATTATAGATCGTTCTATCATAGCGTTATTTAAATGCTTTTATATTTTTTTTTTTATAATTCATGACAAATGCTGTAATATACTTTGATGTAACATTTTATAATTGCTGTATTAGGTTTAATTGTAACTCATTATTTGTGTTGTGATATATTGTGTTGTAGCATTTTTTTAATGTTATATTTCTAATTAAATTTGATACGTTTTTGCATTATATATTTAAATATTTTTTTTATATAAATTAAATTTGGTCAACAATATATATATTTAAATATATTTTTTATTTCATAGAAAATCCAAAAAGAAACGTAACAAGTCTTACAAACTTCTAATCCAAACCAAATCTTAAATAAAAGACAAATTAAGAGAAACAAACTTCTTCCTCGGTTTATACATATCCAAGTTTCCAATCTTTTAATTTCTGAAATTCTAATCGCCTAACCACAAAATGTAAAGACATCATCCAGAATATCGGTGGTGAAATCATGAGTAAGCAACGGAGGAGCTCGATCTCGTCATCATCTGTCCATAGCCTCTGGAAAAGACGTCTAGAGTTGTCAATCGGTGCTTTCCGACGGACGATTTCGATCATGCGAAGTCTTTTTCAGGGTCTGGCGCATTGTTCAAGAACGAAACAATGAAACCGCAACATCAAAAACTTGCAGAACTCAAAAACCGTAGCTGACATCATATCTTATGAAACTGAACAAGATATTGTAGTGACCAACAATTGATAAACTATGCAACTTCAGTGTAACGAGATCTAAAGTTTTAGATTTTGCCATCACAAGAAATCTGCTTCAACGGAGGAGAGACGCTTACGGTTTGAGGAAGTGGCAGATTCGAGGCTGGTTATGTCTTCTTCTTCTCTTGTGGTTCTTGACTTTTCGGGACGGCGAACAACTTTGCCCAATTTACCCAAAAATTTAGGTATTTTTTTTTGGTGATGAGAGATGGTAAAATTAGATCTGTCATTTCATATTTGATAGTTGATTATCTGATCCGACGGTTTATAATATAATACCAAAGTATACCATTTCGTGACGGGAATGACTTTGCCCAATTTACCCAAAATTTTAGGTTTTTTTTGGTGACGAGAGATGGTAAAACTAGATATGACGGTTCATATTGATCGTTGATTATCTGATTCGACGGTTTATAATATCATTGCAAAGTATGCCATAGATCGATGACGTGGCAGTTGAATAATTG
Organism: Pseudoturritis turrita; assembly: GCA_900406555.1. Classification (NCBI taxonomy): domain Eukaryota; kingdom Viridiplantae; phylum Streptophyta; class Magnoliopsida; order Brassicales; family Brassicaceae; genus Pseudoturritis; species Pseudoturritis turrita. The sequence goes on along the minus strand of OVBL01001057.1, from coordinate 293,989 downwards.
TAATTATAGAAATTTTTTATTTGTAATTATAATTCCAAACCATGATTAAAAGTCCATGAATTTAGTAAAGAAACTGAATTTCATCAAATATTATTAAAAATATATCATATCTAAAGTAAATTTGTTTTTTTTTTAAACCACATCTAATCCTAAATGGGTAAATCCAATACATGGTACAAATCTTAAATATACTATACAAATTCTTTAAATCCCATTAATATCCAAAATTACATATGTAATGTGATACCCTCAACCTTAAATCAAACACTCATTTATGATATTCTTAACCTTAAATCAAACACTCATCCCAAACCCTAAACCAAACATTCATTTATCCATTAAAAACCAAAACTCTATATCACAAGTTATGTATATATTACGATACACTAAACCCTAAATCAAAGACTCATTACATTTTTATTTTATTTTGTATGTTTAAATTTTTTATATAGTTTATGAAACAATAACTTATTGTATTTTTATATAGTTTGTGAAACCCTAAACCCTATATTCATTTATCCATAGAATTATGATACCTTAAACTTTAAATCCATTGTTTTAATTAAAAAAAATCAAAATCCCATTTCATTTATACTAATATTTTGTAATATATAATCAATTTAAAATCATTACATTATACAAAACTTTGAAACATTAATAAAAACAAAAAATAAATATAAAAAAGTAAGAATATACACAGTAAAATAACAAATCATTAGTCATTTCTAATTTGTTTTTTGATAAAATCATTTCCAAATTTTCAATCCCCTAATTTACAAAATTCTAATAATTCCTTCAACACCAAAAAACATTACCCATTGATGAGTTGCCACTCGTGGGAGACTTCCTTGATCTTCTTCTTTTTACTGTCTTTCTCCTTATCCCCATCGACTTCTTCAACCTCACCTTCATTTTCTTTCTTCGGTTCATCGTCATCCTCATCATCACTGATCTCCTTCTCGGTGGTTTTCTCAGTTCAAAGGTAGATCGGGTAACTGATGAACTCAAAGTGCTTCTTTACCAAGTCTTTGAGTCTCCTCTTCTCCAGATATTCGAGCTCCAAGAATAATAACTCTTAGAACACACCACATATTCAAAGAAATACAACAATACTCAAAACACTCAAAGGCTATGATTAGTTACATGATCCTCCTTGAGGAAGAGGGTGATCTTAGTCCCTCTACCAAGTGGTTCCCCATCCACATCTCTAGTGACAGTAAAGGAACCACCAGTTTGAGACTCCCATACGTATTGTTCATCATCGTTGTGCTTTGTGGTGACAATGACCTTCTCTGCAACAAGATAAGCAGAGTAGAAACCGACACCAAATTGACCAATCATGACCTTTTATCCACTTGCGTACAATTGGCATAACTGAGCATTTAAACAAAGCCAAAATCTAGCTTTATCACTTTAGTCTATAACAATACTGATAAAAGAATGCCGATTGTTACAGAGCTGGAATATAAGCCACACAATCAGGGATCAAATACACTCAGGCATTTCCTTGAACAAACTAGAAAACTACGGTTAATCTTATATTACTAAGTCCTTCTCTTTCTTTCTCCAAGTTAGAAAAGAATCCTAAAGTGCGCATATAAGACGAAGGTGGAAGTCGATTACAGGCAGACACAATCAACGAGAGAGAAGAACAAGCTTCGAGAGTTGAAAGACATAGTCACAAAAAGATATTAATTAAGACAACAATCAATGCGAGGTTTAAAGTCAAGAGAAACTCTACTCTACATACCATGGTTAAATCCAATGAATGCACTTGCAGTGCCACCAACCGCTGATCCAATCTAAAGATCATATAAAACAAAGCTTTTAAAACATAAACAACTAATCCTTATGAAACAAAAACAAAGGAAAGCTCGCATTTCTCCAAAGGACAAACTTTTGTTCTGGAAAAAACAATTGCAGCAAAGCTAAAACTAGACTAAAAGAGTCAAATTTGGGCAAATCAGACCAAAATTTGTTCAACAGAAATCAGAAGCTTACCATAGAAAAGTTATCCCTGAAGAACGGAGCAACAGTCCACTCACTGGTTTCCTGAAATCAATAAACTTCAAATTTAAAAAAACACTAAAAGAATGAATCTTACTCAATAAAAAAGGCGGTTTTCCTTCTCGATCCATCCACTACATCCTAAACACACAAATCACAATTACTGATTGGTCATAAAGCTTGGAGAAATCAGAACAAAAGCTTGAGGAAGACAACGAGGAGAAGATGAGCTTCAAAGTCTGGAAGGGATTTAGGTTGAAGGTCGAGAGAGAGAAAGAGAAGAAGCTGAAGCAGGATTTAGGTTTTCTTTTTTATGAAAAACAAAATTTGGCATTTTTATAGGGGTTAATTTGGGAGATAGCAAAAAAAAAAAGAAATCTAAAAACTAACAAAAGAACCCTTAAAACCAAGAGATGAGATTATGCCACATGGGTTTTTTTAGTTAGTTAGTAAATTATAAAAAAAAATTGTACTATCTAGCAAATTTTCCCTTTTTATAGTTTGGTGCAAACTTAGGCGCAAAATAAAAAAAATTGGCTAAGTGTTGCCGCTTTTTATGATTTTAGGCTCGCAAAGCTAAATTTAGCTTTCCACTTAGTCATTTTCATGCTTAGTGTTTTTGCAATCCTATAATATATAAGCCCGGCCCACCAAACCACTTTTAATAGCAGTTACGAAAACTGAGCTATTACATTATAATATGCTATCAATAAGCCTTTTTGTAGTGGTTATTCATACCTATAACGTATTAAAATATTAAATATATTGTATAATATTTATACTATCCTGCTAAGATATGAAATATATTAGGTAATATTTATATTAACGTATTATTCATACATAATATTATCATCCCCACAATCATGCATCTGGTATAATTTCTCCAAAGCAATCACCACAATGCGTCTGTTTCACACTCTTTGTCTGTAATGTTCAACTGTAAATATCTTAACCTACGATCTTTACAAGCTGAAATCTCTTCAAGAACCGATTCTCTCTGGTTGTTCCATCACTAGAGAGTCTTCCATCTATGAAAGAGAAGATGTAATGCTTAGAGATTTTGCTTATGGATGGAATGTCCATTAAATAGAAACCTGAGATGATTTGTTTGAGTAACCTCAAGATTTTTTCTTTCTGTGGATCTAGCATCGAAGATTCGACAGGGTTGGTATTGCTGCCTTTCTCAGGCAGCTCGTGTATCGGACCTCTATCTCACCAATTGCAATATCAACAAATTGCCGGACAGCTTTAGCTCCTTTCACTCATTACGGTGTTTATGCTTAAGAAGGAACAATATTGAGACCCTACCTAAAAGCATTGAGAAAATTTATTCTCTCTTGTTGCTTGACTTGAAGCATTGCCGCAGGCTCAATTCTCTTCATGTGCTTCCATCTAATCTACAGTAAGTAGATGCTCACGGGTGTGTTTCTCTGGAAAAAGCCGCAAAACCAGTGACGCTTCCCCTAGTAACTGAGAGGATGCATACTACTTTCATTTTCACAGATTGCTTCAAACTGAAACGAACTGAACATGAAGCTATTGTAGCTCAGGCCCAACTCAAGAGTCAGCTACTACCAAGGACATCTCTTCAACATAATCATAAGGTTAATTCCAATTTTACACTGTTGTTCTGGTGATACATTGATCATACGCTTATGCTTGAAATGGTTTTCTTTGTAACCCATTGCAGGGACTAGTTCTAGAGCCTCTGGTTGCCGTTTGTTTTCCAGGAAGTGACATGCCCTCATGGTTCTGCCATCAGAGAATGGGACCTCCGTAAATTTATTGGAGCTTCCCTATGTGTTGTTGTCACCTTCAAGGATCATGAAGGTCATCATGCCAACAGTATATAAGCTTTAGTTTCTGTTTAGGTGGATGGAACGAGTCATGTGGATCATCTTGCCATGAACCACAAAAACTTGGATCTGACCATGTGTTTATCAGTTACTGTAATGTGCCAGTCTTCGGATGGAGTGAAGAGAGTAATGACAATAATAGATGTCATCCCACTAGTGCCTCGTTAGAATTCTACCTTACCGATGAAACTGATAGAAAACTCGAATGGTGCGAGGTGATAAAGTGTGCGATGAGTCTGTTACATGCTCCATATGAGAACGTCCGTGTAATCCCTGGATTACAGGTAACATATATTTTTGAGCATACATCGACTGAGGCTTTTATGCCCATTCGAGGCTAGTCCCATCCATAGGTTGAAGAAAGAAAGAATGTGAGAATAAGAGATGAAATCCCCTTATGCGTGTTTACTCCCAAGATTGGAGGTCCCGAGTGTAAGACCCCCGATCATCTGCCATAGCCAACCAACCGAAGATATCACAACCCAACATTCGATCCTAAGTCATTAGAACATATCTAACGACCCGAGACCAACTATCCTTGGATACTATTCCCATCTAAAATGACCCAAGGCTTGCCAACCCGAATCAAGTTAGATGGCTGGTTCGCCTGGACTAGACTAGTATCATATGAAACCCAAGTAATAACAAAATACTTCCATTTAGTTTAATACTTAGGTTTTAAATACATTCAAAAGAGCAGTACTAGTCGGCCAAGAGCCTGAAGCTCAAAATGAGTATACCGAGATAAAGTCAATATTTACAAGAAGGCAAAAACAAACTACCGTTGGTTATCCTAAGTCATTGTTGTGCTTTTCCAAGGTCTACCCGCTAATTTCACCTGCAAAACAAGTAGAGTCGTAAGTAAACTAAGATTACTTAGTGAGTCTGGGTCCCTCTAACAGGCATAAAAAATTTCCATCCCAAATCCCAAATTAACAATCATTACACAATCAATCAATTAATACAATAGAATTCACAACAAGAGCTCACACCACAAATCCAAATCTATATGCAATGCAATTCATTCCAATTTTGATAAGGCCTTGCAATAAGTCACCGTTCCTGGTACCCCTCGTGGAATGGTAGCCACAAAAGCCTCACCCAAACCCTAGTTTTCGTAAGAACTAATGCACCGTCATGCATCCACGACCATCGGGAGTTACCCACGTGTCCTCCGTGGTTTGCACCAGTTATCCCATAGCATTTCACTGCCGTTAACCGCGACTTACCCCCGAGAGCGTCTACCGCTTCACATTCATTCAGTTATTAATATGCATGCATCTAATGATAACATGCAATTATAACTTCTATAACCACAACATATTAAGTATTAATCACATCCGAAACTATGCTTTATCAAACAATAGTCGTGATCCTATACAAAATATTTCACCCAATCACAATATCAATTCAATCGTCATTCATTTCCGTATCACACAACCAACATGCAAATCATCACGCATTCATAATCAAGCTTATACTTAGTTAAATTTATAGCATTTACAAAGAACCTCAAGCAAGATTTAATAAAACATAAATCAACATCATGCGTGAGATCCAATGGATCAGATCCGAACACGCAATTGATTCAACCTGCATAAACTTGTTAGCACAAACCAAAATCACATCACTGGGACTCACTGGTTTGGCTTAGAGGTTTTCTAGGTTGAACTCACACGATCCGCTTACTTTCCCGAATGATTCGATCCACCTGAAGCTAAAATGGAAATCTAACTCACTATCGGATCGAGTTAACACTGGGAAAAACCTAACCGAAACTAAGCTTATCGACTGGAATTTCTTATTCGGACCGATCGCATGCACCACCAAGCTAAAACTCAACCCACGATCCAACACTCGACCCACGATACGGCCTGGACGAAAACTGGCAGCGTTTTGGCTAGGTTTCGGATGCTAAAAAAATGACAAACGGGTGGATCTATATATAGCCGAGAGCATCCGACCACAATTCAGGTTTTGGGGTAACCTGTCGGCCAGAAACCCGACATGACGAGCCACATGTCGATCCGGACGCGCCAAATGTCACCCGAACCATTCTGTTGCCGACAAGCGTCCCACTACCACTCAGATCGAACCAGTATTTGACACCTCACCGTGACCCATGCACAAAATTGCCCTTTCGGTTCTAGACTGAAGTGATCCGGTCGATGGGTCGTCCGTCCCTACTGAACAGATCTGGTCGCTGGATCGTTCCACTGCCCGCAATGCATCTGCTCGACCCAAAATCAAATTTTTTCGACCCAAAACTCCAGTCTAAGCCTCCTGAAGCTTGTCTAAGTCCTTTTACCTTACTTCTTTAGTTTCTAAAAAACAGTCCTTTTCAAAAATCCTCTTACCGCTTATCAAGATCACTACACCGGGTATTGAAGACAACAAAATGTGACTGATTCGTTGCCATTTGAAGATGATTAATGAAGTATAGTGTTTTGAGTTCTATGACGAAAGAAAAATGATGTCAATTGTCTCTAGAAATGAACCCTGAATAATTCGAACCATGAATCCCTGAGAAAACCCTAAATGCTCAATGTTTTAATCATTTGTTTACATCGGTTTCATATTTTCTGATTCTTAATATTTGCAATAAAAACTCAAAAATTCTGATTTTGCTTTATTATTATTTCTTTAATTATCATTGTGCGCTCATAGTTTTTGTAGATTCGATCCTACTGTAATTGATATGTTGTGCACTTGCATCTTTTTAACTGTTGGATTGAGGTAAAACCTGACACACATCACTTATTCTTGATCATATCATGATATGGAAGGACGCATCAAGGCTATTGAATTCGACTCATTCTATTTGATAAGTATCTATACCTCTAACCGAGATATAAGTAAGGATGACTCCATAACACATGTAGTTAATCCTCTTGAAAGAGATCAAAACCAACTGTGGTTTGCACAATCTATTTCTTCTACCTTTTTCAGCTTGGATATGGCTGGAAAGAACATAGTAGAGGTACCCTTGATGACATTAGAGAATGAAGAATCATTGTCGTCTCTTTCTTAGAATGATTCTTCATTCAGCATATATGTGGGTGAGTAGAACATATGTATCAGGTTCACATTTGAAACAATTACTCTTGTTTCATATTTTTGACACATAAAATGATCACTATATGATCCTCAAATCTGTGGCTTTTATTGATTATCTTCTTCATAATTGTTTTTGGAGATTTTAGACGATTGTGATGACAGTGAAAGGTGCTGAGAGAGTGAAAAATGTGTCATGAGAATTCGTCTTATGCAATTACACTTGTTTTATAAATATCACGAAAATCTAGGTTTTCCGTTTCTAAGCAATTATCAAATAAAAATAAAGAAATTCCTTTTATTTAAAAAAATAAAAGGATCGATTTTTGAAAAATAAAATTTTCGAATAAGAAAATTTTCTCTTATTTAGCAAAGATAAAGACCAAATTTTGGCAATTAAAAACAAAAAAATATATTTTTTTTCCGACGTAGAGATTCTCTTTATATACAAAATTTTATTAATAGTATCTTAATAATTATAAGTCACAACTTTCAACTAGGGAGATCTATTTTAAAAAATGATTTCCCAAATGATAGTATAAAATTGGTGGATGAATGTTTTCTTCTTTAATATTGCCGATTTTTCATTTTTTTAGTGTTTATCAAAACTTCATTTTTTGGCAAATATTATCTCCAACCAATTTTTTTTAAATATGATTTTGATCTTTTTATTAAAATTATTTATTAAGGACAATAAAATAATTTCAAATTCTAACTTTCAGCCATATTAACTCTCTAATAATATAATAGATTTGCCTTTTAGTTTTGTATATTTACATTTAAATATTTTTTGATACTCTTATTTTGTAGCGGATGTATCAAAATGAGTTTACAAAGACAGAGAATGAGATATGAGATGATAGACTAATTTATTTATCTATTGCTTACTATAAATTTAAGATATATTTCAAAATTTCTTTAATTTATTTATTTTTGGTTTATTGAAAAAATATATGTTTTATATTTTTTTTGTCTTAGTCAAAAAATACCTTGAAATTACTAAAAATCCAATTCTTAATATATTTCCAATAACATTGGATTTTGAATATTGTTAAAATAATACATTCCTAGATTTTGTTAGATCCTAAAATTTTGGTTTGGTTTTGTGGTCAGCTATAATTTGTAAAATTTATTCAGTTGGTTTGATCTTATTGGCCAAACGTACTTTTCAACATTAAGGAGTATATTCAATCTACTATTTGAGTTATTTGTTTTAAAATGTCAAATCCTATGTTATAGAATCATGAATTTAAAAAAGTCTATTCAAATCTAATGTTATTGAACTAGTGATTTGAAAAAATACCTTCAAATCCACTGTTATTGGAAATATACAGTAGAAATTCGATAAATTAATATTCAATACATTAATAACTCGACAAATTAATAAATTTATCTGGTCTAAATTGGGTTTTCGATATAGTTAATATCTTTATAAATTAATAACTCTATAAATTAATGAAATATCGTTGTCCTGACATTATTAATTTTTAGAGTTTTCACTGTATTAAAAATTGGATTTTTAGTGATTTCAAAGTATTTTAGAGGATTTTTTAGTTAAAAATACTAAAAACCAAATTTCCATAAAATTGCACAAAATCATTAAAATCACACAAAATTAATAAAATCATTTAAAAATTCAATAAAGCTCAAATCTATCTAAATCATAGATTGAATACACCCCCTTAAAATCTCATCTGTTTACTTGGTCCATATTTGATTTCAATTTAGCTAAGACCATAAAAACGCTATTTGCTAAATAAAGAACAAATGTTTTAAAAAAAAAAATTATAAATACTACATGCATGTTGATGCTTTTCTTAGTCCAAAAATTATTATTGATCCTAAAAGATGAAACATCTCATAAGTTTTATCTTAGTTACTACTATGTATTTTGGACTAAATAAAGCTTGCAAAAAAAATCATATAGTAATTCATAACGAACTCGATCATGGTATTGTCCTCGACATTCAATGCCACCACAGAAAGGAGGCCCGCTTTCAAAAGTTTCAGAAATTAAATTTCAAGGATCCTTTTTTTGTCCTTGAATTCATGGATAATGGAAATATAGCCTCTTGGACAATATGGGATTGTCGTATTAGTTACGGGATTAATCCGGTAAATTATTATAATATTGAAGCATATCATGCAGGAAAAATTCATCGATGTGGTCAGCTACGCTCATGGATTGCCAGACGTGATGGAATTTACTTTACGAAAAAATATTGGGATCCGCGGATAAAAATACTTAATTGGAAGAAAATGTAATGTTCTGTAAGTATTTTTCCCGGCAGAAACTGTCGGAAAAAGTACTTGATTAGATAAAAATTCCATCTTTTTCCTAAAATAACTAATGTTTCTGTAAGTGGGGGATTTTACTTTTCTTATTATGAACTAAGCCAAAAGCTAAGTCATCAATCTAATTTGGTGGTGCCAGAATATATATTGCAAAATATAGTAATAATATATGGGTTCGTTTGATATCGATTTATGTATTTTGCATCAATGTTTTAAATAAGAAGTCAAATATCTTTTTATACTAATGATTTTTTCAAGAGACATGTCTACACCTATAGATTTTCTTACAAAAAATTGTTTTCTTTTGAAAATCCTTTAACCTTCTTTATCTAATTATCCACTGGTTTTTGTAACAAAAAAAAAATGTTAGAAGACAAAGCGAGTTTATGAGATGAAAGATGAAATACGAGTAATGGCATTGTGCTACTTATCTTTTTTTTTTTGAAGCTTCTTCGCCGCTTTCTCTCCCATTGCATCTTGCAACCGAATAATAAAGCTCCACAAACCGCATCATCTGCCTCCAACTACAATAAAATAAATTATTTATGACAGAAATTTGCATATTCTGTTGTAAATTTGCGACAGATTTGTGATATACTGCGATGAAATTGCGATGATTAAAAACCATGTCGCAAATTAGCGAAGAATAAAACCGTGACTAAACTGTCGCACAATTACGATGGATTTGGTACGTTATTGCAACAGATTTTAATGTCATCGTAAATTTGCCATAAATTTGCGATGGCTTTGCAAAGATTGTTCTAATTGCAAAATTGCAACGGAGTTGCGACTGTTTTGCGAGGAATATCAAAATTGTAAGATATTTTTATCTATATATTTAAATTTAATAGTTGTTTAAAAATACAATATCTATAATATTTTTATCTACAATATACATTTTATTTTATAAATAACAATATAATTTAGAATTGATAAATAATAATCATAAAAATAGAGAATACTAAAAACAATTTGTGAAAATAAAGATTAGATTATCAACAATCAAAGTTAATCAAGACGTTGTGTAGTTGGAGTAATTGATGATGTGGCGACGGAAAATAAAAAGTTTGATGAATCTATAGTACTTCCTCTGTTTTGTTATAAGTGACGTTTAAAATTTTTGCACACCATTATTAATTACTTAAGTGAGGGTTATTGGTTTATGAATTTTATTGGATTTGGAAATCCAAGCAAAATTGAGTGTTATTGGTTCTATGATTTTAAAATCCATATCAAAATTTTGTGTTATTGGTTTTATGATTTATAAATATTAGTTAAAATCACCTGTTATTTGATCCTACGTATTTACATATGGATTTGATTTCACAGTGAATTTTAATGGATTTAGATTGATTTTCATATTAAAAATACAAAGACTCAAATCCGAGGGAAAACCTACAGATTTAAAAAGATTTCTAAATCTTATAGATTTAGAAATCAACTAAAATACACAATAACACCCTCTAAACATAATTCAACCAGTAAAAAAATAATCTGTAGAATCCAAATAGTCAAAATAATAAAAAATCAATTAATTTTGCATAGAAAACTTAAACCATCACTTAATTTGAAACAAAAAAATCTCCTATACTATCACTTAATAAAAACAGAAGGAATATATGTTATACTAATTGATACAATTAATAGTCAACTTAGAAAGATATACGAATGATGATGTTGAATCAGATTTTTTTTGTAAACTTCTGAATTTCAAGAGAATTAACAAAAATGTGCATTTAGCTTCAATTTTTGTTATTTTTATATAACAAAAATAGATAAAAAAATACTGATCTAATGTGCATTTAGCTTCAATTTAGACTTTGTTTTTAATAAAAAATGTAAATAAACAAAAATGTGCATTTAGCTTCAATTTAGACTTCACTGCTTCCTTCTCAGATTCTCCTGATTTCACCTTAAAAACCCACTTACATCCAATCATTTGTTTGTCCTTTAGTAGAGGTACAAGATCACATGTCTGATTCTTCTTTTGACTCTCATTCTCTTATGTTGTGGTATTGATATGCTCAGGTCCAACAACCACTGCAAGTGCACAGCAGCACGGTAATATAAGAGGTGTCAAATTCTCAAGAGACCAATTGCTATGTTACAAATCTCCGAAACAAGAGAAGAGATAAGACGAACAATATATAAGTGTGGGTGCTGTGAGACACGAAATTTACAATAAAATAAGACAAAGAAGTGAATAAAAACGTTTACAATAAAATAAGACAAAAAATGAATAAAAAAGTGTGAAAAAATCAATGAGAGAAAGCGTCAGGTTTCAGAGTTATCGCAGAGAATCATGAATTACAGGAAATCAGATTATTCAATAGGGAATTGATTAAGAACCGTTTTGAACTCAAATCATTATGGTATAATTAGCCTACTCTCGCAGTACTAATCACTATGTTAACGACCTAAATCTATAAACTGTCCTTTGATATTTAAGGAGTTAAACATGCAATAAGACCAGGTTCGATTTGTTCACAAAACTCCTTAACTCATCTCTCGTTGGTTAAGACGTTCTGCTTATCTAGATTAGTTTTAGCAATTTAACAACACTTTTGGTGAGTAAATTAACCTAAGAACAGTTGCTAAGTGATCAATCAAGCAACAACATTAAACATGAATCATAGATGAAGAACCGAATGAAATCCCTAATCTAAACAATCATCAAGTTAACAATCCATGATATCTCTTTAACTTCTTCAACATAACTAGATGACTACTCATACATCATGCAAGTAAACAATCAAGAAGAAGAAGTAGAAATCATAATAAAACTCAATAAAAAGTACGAGGATTCAGAAATTCTCTCTATCAGAGATACATAGTTGAGATCTTCTCCCTTGAAGCTTAAAAACGAAAATAAAAAAAAGTGCTTCAATAATAAGCGTATGCTATGTCTAAAGTTGCTAAAAACATGTATTTATAGGTCTAGGGTCGGATTTGGTTGAGTTTGGATGATTTTATGGCAAAAAGGGAAGTTCAGAGTTGCCATTTTTTCATCTGGAAAGGAGATGGATCAATCCAATGAGGGATGGATCGATTTGAAAAATTCCTGCAGGCTAGATGTATCGGGATCGATCGATCTAGATTTGGATGGATCGATATGTCTCCCTCTCGTCATGTCTCCTGCATATGCTTCTTATGCTCGCCTTCTTGACATGTCTTCACGAAAAATGACATAATCTGCCAACCGTTGATCGTAGTGACTTGAAACCACCGTCAAATGAAAGCCAATTCTAGTGGTTATATTGTCTCCAAATTTTATATTGATACAATAAATTTAAGGCTTCCAATGGTTGCTTGACATCTGATGCTCCAGAGATATCCAATACCTCATTTTCTTGAGTTTTGTCCAATTGACCTGTAAAAGACTCTAAACACTACAAACACACTAAAACTACCATCTAACTCATAAGACCGCATAAAAACCATTAGATATAATAATAAAAACCGTATAAAAAACCGTAAAGACCAGGATACATCAGGCACCCAACCACCATTCTTTTTTTGGGCTAGACATAGCCTCCTCATGAAAGCTAGATGGATCATTTGTACAAACTAGAAGCACATAATTAACCATGTATTCATACCCGAATATGACTGGTGGTTTTAACACACGTTTTGGTCTGTTAGCAGCTGTACTTTCCTCTCCACGTTTTTGATTACTTATATGCTCCATCTAAACAACCTGCTCATCACTTGCTGCTTCTGGTCTAGTTTCACTGTATCCAACCTCAACTGTCTCCGAATCGGTGTCAGCCTCAATGGTAACAAGCACATATTATGACCTTGTCTGCTGCACCATACTATGCTCATCAAACACCACATCTCAACTAATCACTCTCTTCTTAGTCTCGAGATCCCATAACTTAAAGCCTTTCACACCTTTCTCAAAACCTCAAAAGATGCACTTCTTCGGCCTAGACTCTATATGTGATCTCTCGTTGCTTGGAATCTGCATGTAAGCTGGACATTCAAAAATCCTCAAGTTTGATATATCAATATCTACCAAGTCTAAACTTCTTGAGCGACTTTATCCTCTAGGGAAACCCTTGGCGATCTATTGATGAGATAAACCGCCATGTTTTCTTACTCTCCCCAAAACTACTTTGAGAGCCCTACATTCAACCTCAAACACCTCGCCTTCTCTGCAATCGAATGATTCATCCTTTCACTGACACCATTCTGCTGAGGTTTTTTCCTCATTGTAAATTGCCTATGAATACCATGCTCCAGAAAATTGGCTATTTCATACCTCAAGTACGGAGATATGTTCGATTTATACATAAAGTATACAACCGTGCTAAAACATATCCCAACTAAGTAGAGTTGGTCCCTACACATCAGAATGGACATAGTCTAAAAGACCATTTGTCGTATGTTCACCTGTCTTGAAAGACACTTTGGACTGCTTTTCCATCACATAGAACTTACAGAAATTCATCTTGTAGCTCAGCATCTCATCCAGGATACCCCTCTTATGGATTTCTTTCAAACCATGCTCTCTAATATTCCACATACGCATGCCACATAATGTTTTATCAGATTCAGACTCAGCAGCTGCAGCTCCACCTACAACCACGTTTCCCATCAATCTGTATAGACCCTTCATCACTGTCATTGATCCTTTGTTAACCTTCAACACATTTTCATCTTCATCTGCGCTGAATCTAAATCCATTTTTGTGAAAAGTATCCTAGCAGAACAAATTCTTTTTTACTACTAGAACATACCGTACATCAGTCAGTGTCTTGATGGTACCATCATGCATCAAAAACTTGACATGTCCGGTACACATGATATTGCAAACCTTGTCGTGTGCCAACTAGACAGAACCAATATTCCCAGCCTTATACGTCTCAAACCATTCCTTGTTCGAGGTCATATGGAATGAAGCACCTGAATCTAACATCCAAGAATCTGCGTGATTCCGTGTCATTAAAAGTAAGCATATCGAAGTGTATATCCTATGAATCCTCTACTTTCCGGATAATGTTTTCACTTTATAGAATCCTGTAAATTTTTGTTACTGTTTTGCCTCTTGTCTGGATAATCTCTTATGAAGTGGCCTGCTTTGCCACAACAATAGCATATAGCTTTCTTCATGACATTTTGCTTTGATCTGCCTTTGCTACTACCACTTGACTGCTTCTCTTTTTGTCTCCCCTCTCCTTATTGTAACTAACATAAAACCCATTGCCTTGAGACCTCTCAGCACTGGTATTCTACCATCGCTCATAATGGGATAACAACGCTGCAGTAACCATCTCTAGCTTTATCATGTCCTTGTTCCACGTCAAAGCTGTCAACAGATTAATCATACGTAGGAGGTAGAGAACATAGCATGATCATGGCTTTATCCTCGTCCTTAATTTTCACATCTACACGCCCTAGATCACCGATGATTTGATTAAACGAGTTAACGTGTTGTACAAGATCACCTCCATCAGGCATCTTCAGCCCATATAACTTCTGGTTCAGATACAACTTTGTAGACAATGATTTCGACATATATAACTTCTCTAACATATCCCACATTTGCTTCCAAATTGTAAGGTCCATTAAATGATGAGTAATCTCCTCTGAGAAACACAAACGAATCGTCAAAACTGCCTTATCATGCATCTCATCCCAATCATCATGCGTGATCACTTCTGGCTTCGCATCTAACATCATTTTCTTCATACCCTGTTGCGTCAGCAGATCCTTCACCCGCTGTTGTCAGAGATCAAAGTTTCCCCTATCATCGAAACGTGGAATATTGAACTTAAGAGAACTTTCTCTTTCGGCTATTGTTCCATACTTTCAACCTCAACCTAGCTCTGATACCAGTTGTTGTGAATTCGGCCAAGAAGAAACGAAAATAAAGAAAAGCAATTGAGGCGAATACCCCTTTGTCTAGGGTTTATTATTGATTGTGTAAATGAATAATTGTAGGAGTGTAAATTCACACCAATAAAATTTGTCAAAACTTTTAAAGGGATCTGAAACTTCTGAGTAAAAACCACCAAAGCACGAACAGAGATCCAAAGATGGTTTTTATTAAGCTGCTTTGAAAGATTTTCGTATGAGAGCAAAAGTACAGAGTTTTTGCTAGGTCAAATTGCCGATCCCTTTCTCAAAGGGGTACATGTCTATTTATACAAGAATAAGTCGGCTAGACCTTTTCCTACACGATAAAAGAAAACTTCCTTATTTTTCGGGATTTCCTTTTCGCAAGGCGGTTATGATATCTTGGGCTTTACAGCTGGGCTCGGCCTCCAACTTCTCTCGAGCTTGGCCCAACAATGTTTCTTCATTGGAAACTCAGCTAGGCTATGTCTTTTTCAGATTAATCTTATTTATGGTAGGCACTGACTCCTCTATCAAATTAAAATTGTGTCTCCATAATCTTATGGTAGGCTCTGCCTCCTTGATTATGTGGAATACTATGCCTATTGATTTATTATTTTAATTATTATTGCAAAATTATATGGATGGCTCTGCCTCCTGAAATGTTTAATTTAAATTATGTTTATTTATTTTTAAAATTTTATCATGTTTATTTGAATTTAAATATTAAAAAAAAATTCTCTGTTATGAGAATTTATGAGGCACATGTCAATATTGGACAAGTGCAAATGCTCCATAAAAGCGAGACGCTCCAGAAGAGCGAAATGCTTCAGAAAAGCATATGGCAGAGACATGCTTGTATGTAATCGTACATACAAAAAATAAAGATGGCAAAATATATAGTAAACTTGAAGTTTGCTAAATTGGTTAAAATATAACTGGTTAAGCCATCCCGGTAAAATAATGATATTAAGGATCATTGAAAATTTATATGAAAGATCGGAAATTTTTCACTTAGCATGCCTTAAACAAAAAATAAGGCCATCATGAGAGATTTATGGATGAATCACCATTTTTGGTTAAAATAGCTCATTGGCTATGATAGTTGAGTTTTTTAATCAATCCCTAAAATTATATCCCGAGTATAACCGATTTAAAGGAGATTCGGTTCAGATAAATGGGTCAGAAGATCCATTATCTTTAAAAGGGGTATTATGAATTCCATATTAAGAGGTTGATTGGTTCACCAGCTACCACCCGCAAACGCTATGTTTGCGGGCGATTATGGTTGGTAGCGTTTGACAACAATCACAGAAACTGCTTCATACCTTTCCGTACCGCTTTATATCGTTTGGAATCGCTCTAAATTAAAAACTCCTTTCCACGAGCGTTTGCGGTTGCGGGTGGTTGAAAAAATATATTTTTTAAAAAGTATTATCTTAAATAATAAAGTAAAATTTACAAAAAAAATTATTTTAAATTTTTTACTTTTTATATCGAATATTATCATATAAAATTATATACACTTGATATATATTTTAATTAAACTAAAATAAAATTGTAATTATAAAAAAAGTTATTGTAAAAATACTATTTAATTATTCTATGATTTATTTTAAATATATAACTTTAATTTTTTATAATAATATATTTTTGATTTCAATTTCAATTTTAATAATTAGAAAAAATGTTATTGTATATATAAAAAATGTTTCAAACATCTTTAAAAATTTTAATTTAATTATTCTATGATTTATTTAAAATCTATAATTTTATTTTTTTAATAATAATATTATTATTATTATTTTATATATAAATTATATATTATGTGTATTTTGGTAGTTTTATGTAAATCCGCTATCGCATCCGCTGTAAACCAGTCATAAACGTCCCGCAAATGCACCCGTTTCCAGCCGCTTTACCAGTCGCATAAATTATCTAATAACGCTAGAAACCGCTACCGTCCATTTCCGCAAACTCCCACAACCGCATCCGCACTGCTGCGTTTAAATTAGTCATGCCCTAAATGTTAAAAGATTCTAAAATAAATACATGATCCAAAAATGGATATGTTTTCGATCCTAGAATGGGATTAAGTACGAGATGAATGAACTAGAAGAGTTATCATCTCGAGGGGGAGAATTAAAGAATCTACTAGTAAGTTGATAATTTTATTTTAAAATGAACCGTTTACATAAATGATAACAGCGATTACATAAAGCATTATTGAATAAAAAAGTAAACAAATATTTATGATAAATTTTTCGGAAGTAAATTCTCCAACGAAGAGACCATAAATAAGAGTAAAAATTATACCGATAATAAAAATAAAAAACCAGCGAAACATTTTTCTTATAAAAATAAAAACTAAACAATTTTTTTTGAAACTGTTTGAGAGAAGATAAAATGTCTGAGTGATTTGAAAGTGTGAAGTATGAGTGTACTTATAGATTAAAAATACTGTTCATAGCCGTTTGAAATTTGACCGTTTGTGCTAAAAAAATTAAAACAAAAATCAATCTGAAAATTTTTAATAAGTAATCAAATAAATATTTATATACAGGTGAAATTGATATTTTTGGTTAAGTTATATCCCAAAATTTTATCAATTTTGGTGTTTTTTGCAAAAAAGATTTTTGGTGTTTTTGCAAAAAAGAATTTTGGTGCTTTTGCAAAAAATAAAGAAAACAATTATTACTGTATGTCGAGATATAGAACATAAATAAGGTTATGTTCACATTCAAAATTAGTAGAATGAATTATTTATAAAGCAAGTCCAAGGGATTGCAAAGATTAATTATGGTGAAATTTAATCTCTATGAGTTGGCATAGTACATGTAGTTGTGCATGTAGTATAATAAGCCATCAATCGAAGATGTGCTTACTGTAATATTTGCAATCATCATTCTGATGAGAATTTTCCATGGGAAAATTGTTAAATAGTTGGTATCCTTGAACAAGTTGATGTGAATTTGACATTTAAAAGGTTCAAAGGATCACTATTCAAAAAATATGCTGCAAATCAAATAAAGTGCTGATGCATGAGATTTCAATAAAAGAATTATCATAGATCTAAGAGAAAAATGAAATCTCATATTGCAGCTAAAGTGCTCCAATACGAATAGATGTCTCTGAAGGAGAATCTATTAAGTCTATAACACGTAAAAGACGTGATAGACTACTTTGGTTCCAAAGATAAAGAAAATCCTCGAAAAGAAAAGGGAGCAAGTAATTATTTAAAAGAGGATTAATTAAACTCCTGAGGAGGAGTAAATAGACCGTTGACATGGTTAATAATGAAATCAGGTACCTGAATAAAATCAATGAGAATGATAAAGAAATCTCGATTAACCATGTCACTACAGGAAAAATATGGAACCAAAGATAAAATAAGTGTCGACAATAAATGATATATATCGTGGTATAATTAATGAAGATCATTAATCTCCGCTCTGTGGATGAGCGTAGAAAGAATAATTGTTGGCCAAAAAGTGAAAAAGGCAATCAAGTCTGTATTAAACTCGTTTGAAGAACGAGAAATTTTTGGACCAGCACTCCAAACATCAGAAAGATTTGTCCTGGAAAAAGAATGGACAATATGACTTGAATTGCGCCTTATGGAAAAATCACTAAAGGATTTGATCCCTGAAAGATTTATGATATCATAATTATGTTCCCGGAAATTCTAGCTATTCGATCGAAATAAGAAAAATATGTTGCATAATCATGAAAGTAAATATTATAAGGTTAACCAATATATCCATGCATATTTATATATTGCATGCTTTTGTTAAATGCTTTCTATCGTGATATATTCTAAACTTATATATGTTTCTGGTTAATTAATGCATCTTTTATTGTGATAATCGTGACACCAGAAGAATGTCACAGTTTGAGATCAAGGACGGAGATATATGTCTGGCAGACAGTGCGACAACGCACACAATACTTAAAGATAAAAAGTATTTCTTCGATCTCAAATTAAAAGACTCCGCTAGAAGCGTGAGTACTATATCTGAGAATGCAAAGATTATTATGGGCTCCGGAAGTGTTGGATTTTCAATGTCAAGGGGAACAAAATTTGAGATAAATGATGCATTATATTCCCCCGATTCATACATAAACTTGTTGAGTTTCAAAGATATCCAGAGAAATGTATATCATATAGAAAGTATGAATAAAAATGGCATTGGATATCTTTACATTACATCGAAGAGGAAGTATACATTGGAAGATTTACCAATGATGCCCTCCGGATTATATTGCACAAAAATAAATATGACTGAATCATATGTTACTGTAAACCAGAAGTTTACTTGTACATTTAAAGTCTAGCATGAAAGGTTAGGACATCCAGGATCAGTCATGGTAACAAGAATTATGCAAAATTCGAATGGCCACCCATAAACCATAAGATTTCAATCGGGAGAGTTTTCATGTAAGACATGTTCTCAAGGAAAATTCATAGTGAGGCCGTCTTCAGCCAAAGTTGGGAATGAATCCCCTGTATTCCTAGAGAGAATACATGGTGATATATGTGGAACAATTAATCCACTGTGTGGGCCGTTTAAGTATTTTATGGTATTAATTGATCATCTAGTAGATGGTCACATGTGTGTCTGTTGACAACACGAAATACGGTTTTAGAAAGATTCATTACCCAAATAATCAGGTTGAAAGCACAATTCCCTGATTATGCCATAAAGAAAGTCAGGCTTGATAACGCTGCTGAATTTATTTCACAAACCTTTAATGACTATTGAATGTCAGTGGGGATAGATGTTGAGCATCCAGTTTCCCATGTTCATACACATAATGGCATGGCTGAGAGTTTGATTAAACGGTTGCAATTGATTGCAAGACCATTAATATTGAGAACAAAGCTCCCAATATCTGTATGGGGACACGCTATATTGCATGCGGCAGCATTGGTCTAGGTAAGACCAAATGCACATAATAAATATTCAAAATTACAGTTGGCATCTGACCAAGAACCAAATATATTCCATATCCGAATTTTTGGGTGTGCGGTCTATGTTCCGATAATGCCACCATAAAGAACAAAGATTGGGCCGCAACGGAGATTGTGAATATATATCGGGTATACATCACCAAATATAATTCGGTATCTTGAACCGGTAACTGGGGATATTTTTACGGCACGTTTTGCCGATTGCCATTTTGATAAAAGTAAATTTTCCGTGTTAGGGGGAGGAATTAAACAAATGCCAAAAGATGTTTCTTGGTGTACACCATCTTTGGTATATCTTGATCCCCCTACAAAACAACGCGAGGTGGAAGTTTAGAAAATGGTACACTTGCAGAATATGGTAAACCAGTTACCTGATGCGTTCACAGATACGAAAAGAGTGACAAAGTTATATATCCCCGCTGCTAACGTTCCATCCAAAATTAATGTTCATAAAGAACATACTGATGAGAGTAGAATAAATGAACCGAGGGTTTAATTGAAGCGCGGGAGACCAATGAGATCTAAAGATAAAAATCTCCGAAAGAAAAGATATTGGGAGAAAAGGTTCTAGAAGAACCATATAAAGATATATATCCAGAAGACATATATGAAAAGGTTTCATAAGAACCATATAAAGAGATTCGTCAAGAAGACGAACATGATACAGAAAAATATGAGATTTCAAAAGTGAAAAATTATGGACTAGAAGTGAAATAGATGATACAAATGGAATGTTTTTTTTTTCTGTATCCAAAGAGATCGATTATGAAGATAATGTTTTTTGGGGGAGAAATATGATGATGAGCGTGGCTGTACTATTTTTCCCTTATCATGGTTTTTGTCCCACTGGGTTTTTCTATGACAAGGTTTTTAATGAGGCAGCAAAGAACACGCAAAAGATAGACATACAAAGAAAAATGTTATAATCCCAATGGTGAAGGTCAATCACTTTCCAAAATATTTGTCATACATTGATGGGATCGAGCCAATCAAAGAAAATGATCGAGATGAGTCATCTACGGAATCTATGAAGTGAACAAGATTTACTTATTCGAGGGGAAAATTGTGTCATCTGTAAAATTTATGAAGAGAAGATTATATCTACCTTTTTCAGGGGGAGACTGCACTCTTTTTTCTTGCATGGTTTTTGTCCCAAATGAGTTTTTCTATGACGAGGTTTTTAACGAGGCAGTACGCAATACATTATGTATAATTAAGGGGGAGTGTTGTAGATAATTATCCATTTAAATATTATATTATAACATAAAAATCTGGATTTGCCGACTTATTCTCTCCTATATAAAGGAATGTTTGCTACATGTAAAATAGGAGTGAAAAAGTTAATAAAAAGAGTAATTGCACAAACTAGCTATGGATAAACTGAAAATTAAGAAAATAGCAGTGATAAAATAAAAATAAGAAACTAACAAATAAATTTTTTTTAAAACCATAAATATCCTTTAAATTTAGTGTAATTACGTAAAATACCATTGGTCGCCAATACTATTCATCTATCGCCGACTTTGTTCATCCACCGTCGTCGATACTGTTCATCCAAAATCGCCGACCACTATTCATCACCGGATACATAAAACAGACTGTGATTTTAGTAGATAAAAAATTAATTAACATGCTAAGTAATATGATATCGCGATAAGATTAAATTTATCGGGTTAACTCAGTTGTCATATCATTCAAAATATGAAAATTCAAATTAAGATCATGAATTCTCTTATAAAATTAACATGATAACAATTATAATAACTTGTTGTATCGCATGTTAACATGCTAACAATAATATTTGACATTTGTGACATACTGACAATAATATATGTCACTTGTAACGTGCTAACATCCATATGATATTATTGTTATCATGTTAACATTTGATACAACATGTTATTAAACTTGTTATCATGTTAATTTTGTAAGATAATTTACTATCTTAATTTGAATTCACGATCTTATCATATTTTATATGATATGATAACTGGTTTAACTCGATAAACATGCATTTAACACATGATATGTAAACATATTGCGATACTATATTAGTTAGGATGGTAATCAAATAATTATCTACTAAATTTAACATCGAATGAATAGTATTGTCTGTAATGAATGAACAGTACAGCGGCGGGTGAACAGTGTTAGTGGCGGATGAATAGTATCAACGACGACGGATGAACAGTGGCGACTACAATGGCATTTCGTGTAATTAAATTAAATCAAAAGAGTATTTATAATTTTTAAAAAAATATCTTTGGTAGATTCCTAATTTTGTTTTTATGATTGCTATTCTTTTAATTTTTCTTTTATCTATGGCTATTTATTAAATTCACTCTCATTTCTTCTCTCTTCCACTTATTATCACTTTCATCATTTCGTTTCTTCTCTCTTCCTTTAGTGCTTTTTTATAAAACATATCATACCAATATATGTATATATATATATATATATACACAAATATATATATATATATATATATATCACTTCTTATGTTATAATTTATAATAAGTGGGAATTTGTGAGTCGATGTCGTTTTCGTCAAACTGGGTACATGGGTCATGACTTGGGTCAACGGGTCATTGACATATCATACTTGGGCTCAAGCCCATACGAGGTTTAACGAACCTCTATTGCACCTCGAGTTCGTTTAACTGTGTCGTTCATCAGTGAAGCTGCAAGCTTATGGGAAAACTTGAAGGAGAGGTTTTGTTAGGCTTGCACATTACAGGTAAAGGATCGAGTAACAGCGGATAAGAGTCGGATAAGGGTATTTAGAGTATCAAAAATCATTACCCAAAAAGGTAATTTAATGGTAAGGGTCGGATAAAGGCCGGGTAAGAGTAATAAAGATAATTAAAATAAATACCCGAACGGATAATGTTGATAATTAAAATTGCTATTCAAACGGATAATTATGAATAATTCGGATAATATTAGCAAAAAACGTATTGAGTTTTGAGATAGTTTTTTAATTTGGGGATTATTTTGAAAAATGGTGGATAATTTTGAAAAATATTCTAAGAACCCATTTCCAAAATTATCAAATGGATGATGTTTATCATTTTTATATATAAGATTTAAATAAATTTATATAATGTAAAAATTTTAATTACCCAAATGGGTAATCGGGTACCCAGAGCAATTATCCGACTCTTACCCTTACCGTTAAAATAAATTATCGTTACCCGAACGGATAATATCAATTACCCTTATCCGAAGGGGTTGGGTTATCCGACCCAAAATAGACAGGCCTAGGTTTTTTGTTGGAAATAAGGTACGTGTTCATCATCTACGAACACAAATCGCAGCTTGTCGTCAAGATGGTCAGCCCGTCATTGAATACTATGTAAAACTTGCTTCGATGTGAGATGAACTTTACACCTACAAGCCTGTTCTGACGTGTTCGTGTGGTGATGGAATCACGTTTGCAAAAGAACGTGAAGAAGAAAAAGTTCATCAATTTGTTATGGGACTTGATGAGTCTCAGTTTGGGAATGTGATTCATTCCATTATTAATGCAGATCATGTACCTAATTTGGCTCAGGCTTATTCGCGTGAAGAACATCGTTCTTCTATCTGCTAAATAATGAGAAACTCAACCTGATGTTGTTGGTTTTGTAGCTCGTCGTGAGTCTTCCTTTGACTTGATGAATTCGAACTCACCACAGGAATTTGCTGGTGATTCTGCTAGTTTCAACATACATTCAGAGTCTTATGTTTTGGCTGGAAATTTGCGAAACAGAGATCGCAATGCTCTTCTTTGCTCAAATTATGGAAAGTCAGGTCATGAAATTTTTTTTGCTGGCAATTGATTGGTTACCATGATTGGGTGAGTGAACGCAATAAGCATGGTAGCAGGAGAGGAGCAACTTGTGGTGGTCGTGGTTCTAATCCATCTGGTCGTGCTTGTGGTCACGCAAACGTAGTATATGCTACAACTAACAACGCAAGTCTTTTTAGGGAATTGACACCTGAGGAGTGGAAGGCGACTGATGTGATGGCTCAATCAAAGAAAAGTGGTGGAACTCTGACAAACTCTCTTTGTTGACATTATCATTAACACTGGTGCTTCCCATCACATGACCGGGAACCTCTCTTTGTTGATTAATTTCACAAGTATTTCACCTTGCTGATGGGAATAAAAATTTATCCACAAGCATGGGGGTTTTACCACTCACTAATGATGTCTTTCTTTACAATTTTCTTTATGTCTTGGATCTTATTTGTTCATTAATTTTCATCTCTAAGCTTTTAAAGCAGATGAAGAACTGTTTTGCAATAATTACTGATACATTGTTTGTATTACAGGACCATTTTTTGAAGACTTTGATTGGAGTCGGTGAAAAACGTGATAAGGTGTATTTTCTCACAGAGGTAACAACGGTGATAAGGTGCCAACATTTCCAAGATTCAAAATTTTCTCAAAATTGTGTCTGCTAAGAATTGGCCAAGTTCACCAAATGGATGTCCATAATACGTTCCTTCATGGTGATTTTGAAAAACAAGTTTATAAGATGCGTCCATTGGGTTTTCGACATTATGATCCGAATAAATTCTGCCGGTTACACGAATCCTTATATGGTCTAAAGCAGGTTCCTCATTGCTGGTTTGCAAAGCTGTTAAGCGTTGATTACGTTTGGATTTGTTCAGTATCGTGCTGGCTACTCTCTTTTTACTCTTACTCGTGGTGACATATTGAATTACGCGTTCTAGTGTACGTTGAAGATTTACTAATCTGCGGTAATGATACTCCAACATTTGCAAAGTTTAAAGACCATTTGAATAGTTGTTTTTATATGAAACATCTTGGAAAGTTGAAGTATTTTTTTGGGTTAGAAGTTGCGCATAATTTCGAAGGTATCTTTCTCTCTCAGCGAAAGTACGCTTTAGATATCATTGCCGAGATTGGTCTTCTTGTTTCCAAACCGGCCTTGTTTCCCATGGAGCAACATCATCTGCTTGGTTTGAATACAAGTTCGTGTTTCTCTGATCCAGCTCGGTATCGACGTCTTATTGGTTGTCTTATTTATCTGCTTATTACACGTCCGGACTTATTGATGGTGAGTAAAATTTTATCCAAAATAATACAATAACCTAGCTGCAAGTGCAAAGCAGAAAATCGTAATATTTAGGGATAAAATCCATAGACTTTGAATGCAGAATATAAATATGAATTATGAATTAAACTAAGTAAAATCATATTTTTATGGAGTTTTTGATGCAAATAAATGAAAAGAAATTAAATAAAATTGAATTAAACAATAAAAAGAAAGTGTTGGATTTTTAGGGATTTATCAGGGATTCATAGTTCGAATTAATCATGCACTAATTTCTAGAGGCAATTGACAACAATTTTTCTTTCATCATAGAACTCAAATCACTATTTTAAAACTAACCTACTCTCGCAGCAAATCTATATCCCTTACCTCACGTGGCTCCGCCATTGTTAGTTAGTATTATATATTTTTGGCTAAATGAAAATTGCAAGATAAATCATGTAATAATTGATAACGAATTCGCACGTGAAATTGATCTCAACATTGCATGTCGTTGGAGAAGCCTAATTAAAACACCCACCTACTAGATTTCACACATTAAAGTTCAAGGATCCTTTTTATATCATTGCCTTCAAGTATAATTGATATCTATCCTATCATACAGCATGATATTGTTTTCTTAGTTACGGGACTAACCCGACGCATTATTATGGTATTGAATTATAATATGCAGGTGCGTTTGTTCGATGTGGTTAATTATGTTTATAGATTACTAAATTTGATGAGATTTACTTTACGAAAAAAATATGAGAAACCGCCGGAAAACGTACTTAATTGGATGACAAATTAAGTAATGTTCTTTTATTTTTTTCCCTAAAATCAACTAATGTTTATGTAAGTGGGCTTTTTATTTTTCTTATTATGAAACTAAGACGTAAAAGCTAACTCATCGATCTTTGGTGTTAGAATATATTGCAAGAAATTGTAATAAAATATGAATTGATTTGATATCGATCTATATGTATTTTGCATCAATGGTTTAAAAGAAGTCAATATCTTTTTATACTAATGTTTTTTAAGAGACACGTCTACATCTATAGGTTTTCTTATAAAAAAATTGTTTTCTTTTACAAATAGTTTAAACTTCTTTATCTTATTATCCACTAGTTTTTGTCAAAAAAAAAAATATTACAGCCATAAAAATGTTGCAAGACAAAGCGATTTTAGGAGGTGAAAGATGAAATACGGGTAATGGTATTGCGTTATTTATCTTACTTTATGACTAAGATAATCGTTTATATGCATTATCACATTTATTAACTTTTAGAAAAAATATTCGATATAAATTGGGAAAAAAAATTATTTAAATACTCAACTTTTAAAAAGTACCAAAAATGCTCAAATTCGATCATTAAATATTCAAATACCAAACTATTTTAAACGGTGTCAAATTGAAACTATTTTAATTGACACTTAACATCGTTAATTGATATTTATCACCGTTAATTGACATATTTTAGAAAAAAGGGATCAGTCAAAATTAAATCCCAAATTGCAAATTCTTCCACGGCTTCTTTTTCGATGCTTTTTCTTTTTCTTAACACATGTATAAGAGAAAATAATTTCAAAGGATTGGTTAGATTATTTGAAATATATTTCCATCGTAAATATTCCAATTAAATGAATCTAGAAACACAAAACATAGCATAAATTTGAATTCAGAAATGAGTTAAGAAACAAGAAAAACTTTTTTGGATGTTCTCTCTCAAGGGTTCTAAGAAGCTCCCACTGCAGATCATTGTGATGCTCCTTGTGATGATCCATGTGAACCTTCTTACGATGCACCTTGTGATAAAATGAATACACCAATTATATATATAAATAATTTAACCTATCAATTTTCTATAAAAATAAACTAAGAAAAACTGAACCTGAATCTTCTTTGGCCGACCTCGATGTCTCTTTTCTTTCACTCTGGCCTCATTAGAACATGTCATTACACGACATGGCCAGTCAATCTATTCTTTTTTGATGCAGATTCATGAGGTTCTTTTCTCCTATTATGCTCATTTGGTCTTCCTCGTCTTCTTTTTGCCAGTGTTGGCATGATAGGTATCCTATTCAACCTTGGCCACTCTTTCATGCCTTGAACTGGTTTAATACCTCGTGCATAAGTCTGCTGCCACCTCTGAGTAGTGTAATACTCAGACACAAATGAATCAAGATCGAGCTTCCTTGCCAAGATAAAAGACATGGCATGATTACATGGGATGCCATTAAATGCCATTCACACAACCACACGTTCTCAGCCCCAGATTAACGCAATATGAAGTACCATGATCATCAACCTCACATTCATCACCAGTACTCAGATACCTAATACACCTCTTAGACTCTATTCTACTATTTTCAACCGCAGCATGAGTCTTTTTAGTGAACTTTCTGTTGAATCTGTTTGTAAGAATGGAACGTTTTGTATTACGTTCCATTACTTTTCTCCTAATACCCTATAACATATCAACCATTGGCTTTTTTCTCATTTCTAATGGTTTTATTGAAGCTTTCAGACAAGTTGTTCAAAACATCATTGCAACATGAGTCGACTTTAAAGAACGCTCGAGACCATGTAGTTGGTCTAGCACGCTGGAGTGAATCATACGCACCTATATTATACTTTTTCAGCACTTCCAAGTTCTCATATAAGTCTCCCATTGTGTAGCTTCGTGTTATTCTCAAAATTGTTGCGCGTGAATGGTCTTCCTTTTATGAAGCACTGCCTTCTTTGCTTTCTTACACTGATCTACAGAAACATTAAGATTATATTTATTCTTAATCTCATTCATCATCTCGGTCGATGTCATTTTTGGTTTCACTCTAAGATCTTCCTCAAACAATTAAGCAATTGTTGATGTATTCAACATGTTTGAATAACCAGATTTGTCACAAATATGCTCATTGATATAAACTTTCACCAACAACTTGTTTCTGCCTTTATCATATGAGCAATAAACCTGCCAAGGACAACCTTTTACAGAGCACACTGCACCAATCCTTTTAGCTGAAGATATGTACATCTTAATATCATATTGTGTTTTTAGTGAATACTTAAAAAGGTTGTGCTTGATGTCTGCAGCACTATTGTAGGGCTTTCCTAAGGCTATTAGGTCATCAGCACCTACACCACTTGCATGAACAATAGGCCTACTATCATCAATATCCATTTCATCATCAGAAGACGCATAAAAATATGGGATTTCATCCTCATCATAAATCTCATTACCATTATCAGCATCACTCTCCTCTCTTTCTCCTGCAATAGTTCCAAACTATTCTACTAAATTCAGACTTTAACAACCATATTACGTTCACCTATAGCATCATCACCCTCACAATCAATATTTTCTAAATCCTCATCATAACCACGTTCTAAATCCTCACTTTCTAATTCCTTATCTCCATCACCCATGTTCTCGGCCATACTGGTTTCCAATTCTATATTCTCAGTCACACTAGTTTCACCATCAACAACATTTGAATTAACTTCTCCATGAGCATATAAACTACAACAAAATTGATAAAACTTCTAATTAACTCAAATCAAATCAAATTCTCCAATTACGGTGTTAGAATTTAGAAAAAAATACCCGCTTTTGATAGGCCGTCGTGTTGGAAGCTTCCGCTTCCTTCCACGTCCTAAGTTATTCTCCATCTAGGGTAGTGAGTTTTCCTCCGTAAGCCTCCGACAGTTTTTTTTTCTCAATCACTGTTGCTTTAAAATATAAGAAGGAGAAGGAATCAATAAAAAAGAAGGAGATCTGGAGTACATAGATTTTTTTTAATTTGGATTCAATTTAGGGCTTTGGATTTCAATTTTTTTAAAACCTTTTTTTGCCAACTAAGAGTGTTAATTATCAAGTTAACATAGTTTTTATTTGGCACCATTTAAAATAGTTTCGTATTTAAAATTTTAATGATAGAATTTGAATATTTTTTGGCACTTTTAAAAAGTTGGGTATTTAAATAACATTTTTTCCGATATAAATTATGATAGTTTCATATATAAAATCGCTTGCATATATGATGAGCTATAGGGAAGTTAAATTTATAGCTATTTAGAATGCCTTGTGAAATGCATGTTAGTACCTATTTTTCTTTATCAACTATGAGAGATCACTAGCCCATCCTCCTTATTCAAAAAGACTGATAAGACTAACGAGAAAATAGATATACCTTAATAGATTGGAGATTCTTTGCAATTGGCCTACTTATATAAATAGTCAATATCTAGAACATATTTTTTAGGGCTGCGTAATTTGTTCTACAGTTTAATTCGGTTTTGATTCAGTTTCTTAGGTTTTTGGTTTTCCATGCATACAGGTCGTGGAAGATGTAACATTGAGTCTTACAGTAAGCCTAGCCTTGTTTTTTTTTTGGGGCCATGCCTAGCCTTGTTTAAAAGTGAAAAATTGTAACCTAGGAGTGACAAATTAGTTAGTACTTGCTAGGTGGTCTATACATGTTTATTATTTTAAGTTTTCGCCCCCTTTATGATTCTCCGTATATATATATAGGTTTTTTGGTTTGATTACGATAGATTTGTTTGAGGACAAATAAAAGTCTAGCTCTTGTACATTTGATAAGTACGGTGTTTTCCCGTTTTCACATTGGGTTTTCGGTAATATTTATCGATCGGTAAATCCGTCCGAACCTAGATACTTTTAGTCGTTTAACCGTTTAGGCTTAGATAGATTCCTTATTTTAAAGTGCATTACATGTTTTATGTGATTAATCTTATTATATAAAATAGGATGTGTTCGATGTGAGCGTATGACAAGTGTCAATTAGTCGATTAGATTCTAACACATGTCAAATATTTAAATATATAAGTTTTTGATTACTGTGTTCAATATCAAAATTGTTAATTACCCAAAAATAGAAATAAGTTAAAATGGAAAAAAATCAAACACAAAGTAATTTTACAACTGCATAAAATTTCTCTGCGTATAAATATATAAGTATTTAGTTGAAAGCGATTTTTTAAAAAGAGAAATTTAACATAAAAAAAAAATAGAAAAAGGAAAAAAACAAACTATATAATTAAAAAAAAAAAGAATTACCATATCATGTTTCTATCATTATATATAGGCAAAAACTTAGCATATCTTATTATATAAAGCAGGATGCATTCAACATGAGCGTGACACGTAGGCAAAATTGTTACTCAGCAGATCGTGACATGTGTTAATTTTAATTGAGATTGTGACACGTGTTAATCTATTTATATAAAAATATAAATTTTTCTTTTCTACATTATTTATTTCTTAAATCAAATTGTAGTGTAACTAAAAAGAAATAATAGTCTAAAAAAGAAAATAAGACATATTATTTTTAAAAAGTAAAAGGAAATAGTAAATCAAAAAGACTATAAAAGAAAAATATGACAAATTATTTCTAATTGTAGTGTAATTAAAAAGAAATAATAGTAAAAAAGAAAGACATATTATTAAAAAATTAAAAGGAAATAGTAAATCAGAAAGACTAAAAAAAAAGAAAATAAGAAAAATTATTTCCAATTTCTAAAAGTATTAGTGTGACACATGACAAATTGATATTCATGAGATTACGACATGTGTCAACATTTTAATTTTGATATAATTTCCATATATTTTTAATAATACCTTTTAATTTCTTTACTAATATGTTTTGTTAATTTTCTTACTATTTGTTTAATATTAATGACATATATAGACATAAATTTGATAGAATGAATTATGAGAAGAGACAGAAGATCAAACACACTACTCTTAGTGGCTTTACCAAGTTTACCTTATTGGGTTTCTGCTTGCTTCTAAGGTTGCAGTCTTAGTACTTCCCGGGGAAACTCCAAAAACACGGAACATATTGCTGGATAGAGGTACGAAAGCAAAGGAATGATTATACAAGGAATCATAGTCATTTGAAAATGAGAACAACAAAAAAAGATTCTCTGCTTTTCGGGGGATACCTGTAAGAACCTGTAGTTGCTCGCAATCCATTACCACTTATACAACACTCGAGTTCAGCTGGTGATTTTGTTTGTTTTTTTCTGCAGGAAAATAAAATCCAACATGATCAAACTACAATGATAGCCAAACAAGTGCTTCATTTTGCTTTCATGATCCAAAACGAAACACCAAATATTACCCATTGCTATTAGATATTTGACGACAGCAGTTTGTGAATAACCAAGCAGAACCATCAACTTGTCCGAACCCAAGTATTCAAATCATTGCTCGCCATTCTCACTGCACTACAAGGATAAAAAAACAACAACACAGAGTTCGATAACCATTTATACAGAAGAGCCACAAATTTCAGAAAATCACTTATTTCAAAGAAGAGTAAGTGAGTGTACATAAATCTCTCTGACTAAAAGGGGGAAACCCCAGGAATTGAAATCCGAGAGAAGGTAGTGACCAAGTGAGACAGATAATTTCAAAATGATCGAACAAGGTAGAAGAAACCCTAAGATCTAGGTTTTCTGAAAATCACAGAAAGTGACAAGAGACGGAGAAGGAAGATGAAGATGATATATTATGAAGTTTATTACCATAAGAAGAAAAGTAACAGGAATCGGTCACCGGAATGTATCGAAGAGGATTCACCGGCGGCAAGAGAAGTATCAGAAGAAGAACCGAAAGTCGAATGTTTTTTCCCTTGTCCCATCGCCGACTGCGGATCTAACACATCTGCTTGTCCCACCACTGTTACCTTTTCCAGCCATTTCGTTCAAGATCAGAACGAAATTGATTAAGAAATCGAGAGAGGCAGACAAGAGAAGAAGATTCAGAGAGGAACAATTCGAATCCGTGAAGGAAAACGAGAGAGAAAGAGGAGATGATTCGAATCGGTGAAAGAAGTCGTATGGGTGAACAAGTGAGAAGACGAATTTAGGGTTTGGACAATGATTTGGGAATCAGATCTTCTCAGTACTTGTTTTAACTAAGTGTCCCTAAGAAGTCTCTAATTAGTAGTAAAATAATTTTAGGGGGAATTAATTCGCGCCCAAAAACCCAAATTATTTAACAAAACCTCAAATTATTTAAAACCAAACAGTTAGTAAATTCAGTTGGTCACAAAATAGTTGCAAGTATGTGACGATAGGAGCAAAGTAGTCACAAAGTGTGACTTTTGTCACATTTTGTTGAGAGTCACAAATCTAGACCTTAAACCCTAACAATTTAGACCCATAAAATTGATACACATGCTTAACCAATCAGTCCTTTTATATTTCTTAAGTCTATGCTTCAGTATATATTGTTAACTAAAGCTAATTAAGTAAAGTTTGAAAAAATTTACACTTTAACAATCATTAGATTGCAAACATATGTAATATAAAGTAAAATGTTATGTAAGATCCAAATATTAGATAAGTTAAAGTTTATGAAATTGTAAGTTAAAATTTTTCACTATTAGATAATATATTTAGTGTAATTAGTAGTTCAAATCTATGTAGATACATAAGACTAATCTATTTACAATTACTTTTTGGTGAATTTCGAAAAAATCATACGGATTAGTCGCAAATCGGTTGGAAAGTAGTGACACTTTCAGAAAAGTAGTCACAAATTAGTGACATTTTTGTGACATTATTTTTGAGTCACAAATGTATACCCTAAACTCTAACAATTTAGAACCATATAAGTAGTTCACATGATTAACCAATTAGTCTTTTCCTATTTCATGAAATATATGCGAAGATTAAACCCTAAACTAATACTAATTAACTAAATTTTGAAAAAAATTAAACTTAAACAAACTTTCCCATATAAAACATATGTAATATATGTTATGATGTTTTGTAAGATGCAAAGATGTTTCATCAAATCCAAAGTTATAAGTTTTCAATAAGTATATTATCTATTTAGTGTAATAACTAGTGAAATCTATGTAGATACTTAAAACTACATATGTTCACAATTTTCTTTTGTTGGTTTTTTCAAAATCACACGGATGAGTTGGTAAATAGAAGCAAATCAGTCACACTTTAATAGCATCGTCGCAAATTAGTCTCTTGTTAGTGGGTATTTAATTATGGTTTTGTGACTATCTTTAAAAAAGGTGAAAATCTAAAAACCGGTTTTGTGACTAATTTGGGACTACGCTTCCTGACTAATAAAAAAGTCGATAATTCGTCACACTTTGCGACTCTTTTACGATTACCGTTACACAGTCGAATAGTAGTCTTAATTCAGTCGCTAATTTACGACTACTATGCGACTATACTTTTCCGTCGTAAATATGCGACTATTTTGCTTCTAGATATTCCGTAGTCGCTAAGTAGTCGCAAAATGGTCACAAACTAGTCACAAAGTTTTGCGACAAAAAAAACAGTCACAAAAAGTAGTCACTCATCCAGTGTTTTCTTGTAGTGATCAGCTTCCTCACCTACGGTCCAAGGTACAACACCATATCTTCTTTAACATTACATATCCGATGATTTGTTCCCATCTGGCCACAAAGCTATTATCGCAGGTGTTGAACCAGAGAGTTATAAGGAAACTATGCAACATGAGGTTTGGAATGGTTCCATGACTTATGAGGTTCATGTATTGGAAGGAGCTGGTAATTGGAGCATCGTTTACTTGCCCCTGGTAAGGAAGCTCTCATAAATCACTGGGTTTTTAAGATCAAATATAATGCAGATGGGTCTATTGAGAGATACAAGGCTCGTCTTGTTGTTCTTGGAAATCACCAAGTTGGAGGTGAAGATTTTGATGAAATTTTTGCACCGGTTGCCAAAATGACCACGATTCGAAATTTTCTCAAAATTGTGTCTGCTAAGAATTGGCCAAGTTCACCAAATGGATGTCCATAATACGTTCCTTCACGGCGATTTTGAAAAAGAGGTTTATAAGAAGCGTCCATTGGATTTTCAACATTCTGATCCAAATAAAGTATGTCGGTCACACAAATACTTATATGGTCTAAAGCAGATTCCTCGTTGCTGGTTTTCAAAGCTCTTAATCATTGATTACGTTTGTATTTGTTCAATCTCGTGCTGGCTATTCTCTTTTTACTCTTACTCGTGGTGACATTGAATTACGCGTCCTAGTGTACGTTAGAAATTGCGCATAATTTCGAAGGTATCTTTCTCTTTCAGTGAAAGTACACTTTAGTTATCATTGCCGAGATTGGTCTTCTTGTTTCCAAACCGGCCTCGTTTCCCATGGAGCAACATCATCTGCTTGGTTTGAATACAAGTCCGTGTTTCTCTGATCCAGCTTGGTATCGACGTCTTGTTGGTCATCTTATTTATCTGCTTATTACACGTCCGGACTTATTGATGGTGAGTAAAATTTTACCCAAAATAATACAATAACCTAGCTACAAGTGCAGAGCAGCTAATCGTAGTATTTAGGGATAAAATCCACATATACTTTGAATGCAGCATAGAAATATAAATTAAGAATTAAACTAAGTAAAATCAGATTTTTATGGAGTTTTTGATGCAAATAAATGAAAAGCAATTAAATAAAATCGAATTAAACAATAAGAAGAAAGTGTTGGGTTTTCACGGATTTATCAGGGATTCATAGTTCGAATTATTCATGCACTAACTTCTAGAGGCAATTGACATCAATTTTTCTTTCATCATATATAGAACTCAAATCAGTATTTTAAGGCTAACCTACTCTCGCAGCAAAACTATATTACCAATCAATTCTCGCAGTCAATAACATAAATAAGCATGCAAAAATTATTATCAAGTTCAATTGTTTATCTAACGCAATAACTCAACTCTCGCAGGCTAAAGGGTTAGACTCATCAAACGCCATGATCGAAACAATAACTCAAGTGATGTTCAAGCCAAAATTGTTCTATAATCAATTTCTAGTTGATCAATAAAGGAATATGCAATAAAATCAGATCTAGATGAAGGATTACTCTAACTTATCAAAAGCGCCACTCTAATTATTATACCCTATCTATCGAACCATGAGTTTCCCTTTGAAAATCCCCTATTCCCAACAATAAAACTACTCGTACATGAATATGCATACCAAAGTAAAAGCAGTAGAAAACATATTCATTAAGAGAAACTCCCTTATCGAACAAAAGTAAAAGAAACTAGAGAGCTTTGGCGATGAAAAGAGAATAATCAATCTTCAAGAGCATGATGAAAACGTGGTATTTTCATGGCTGCTGAGGTCTTTTTATAGGGTAGGGGTCGTATTACGTTTATTCATTTCGAAATCAGGAGATAATCTTGAAGAAAAGAAAATTTTCTTTTTTCAGGACCTGCGATCGATTGACTGATCGCCACCTAATTCTAGTTCTTCAGCCAAAAAGTCGGATGTTCGATCGATCGATCATATGAGGCTGATCGATCGATTGGACTTCATGTTCTGGGGCATGTTTCTTCTCGAACCTTGGTTGACCAGTCTTAAGTAAATCGGGCATGTCTTGAGATCGCACCTTTGGATTTTCATGATCTAATATGGAAATCATAGCTAACACTCCCATCTATCTGGTGGTGAAATTTGAGCTTGATCCAACGGTGGGAAAGTCCATCTGATGCAAAATATTCGAGGCTGAGGATCTGTACTATCTTCATATTGCTTGTTTTTCATCCTTTTGGTCCAATTTACTCCAATTTTCTGTAAAGACTCTAAGATCTACAAAAACACTAAAATCAGCCATAAAATACCAAAACCAAATACAATAAAAACTATAAATTAATAACTTTGGGACTACAATATTTTATTAATTTATCAAAATATTAATTTATAAAATTATTAATTGCATCGATAAACTAATTTGGGACCGAAAAATTAATTAATTTATCAAGTTATTAATTTATCGAATATTAATTTATCGAGTTTCTACTGAAATTTCTTCATTAAGAACCTATTAACAAACATAATAAAAACCGATAAAATCTAAGGTATATCAATTACCTAGGTTTAGTAGACACATATGTATGTATAAATAACTTTATAGAAACATTGATTGAATAACAAGAAACCATACATTCATAGATTTTTATAGTTGATCGTTGAGACTTGAGAGGATAGTCCATCTCCAATCGTATTGAAAAGGAACCGGGTAAACAAATTTTTTGTGTCTTAATTAAATCAACAAATCTAAACGTATCATAGTTAGCTTAATACATAATGGCTAAGATTGAGGTTGAATCTATTATTAAAACCTCACATGATACATGAAGCACGAAGCACATTGTGGAGCAAATATACAACAACTATTTAATACAAAAATTATTTGAAACTCAACCTCTTTGTTCTTGCCACATATGTATTAAAACCAAGAGCATATTTTTCCAACATATTTTGAATAATCTTATTTTGGAGTAATAAGTCAAAGGTTACACCATTATGAAGGTTTTGGAGTCATAAGTCAAAGGTTTCTTTTTTATAAAGATATAAGTCAAAGCTTTCACTATTATGAAGGTCGAAAGATGAATATGATCGCCACATGGCGAAATCTCACATACGCATTGTTTTGGCATTGATGAGTCAAATATCCAAGCAACTGCACATATCCAAAAGACGCACCCAAGTGATATCTTTTGACACGAAAGTTCAAGAAATAGTTTAGAATAGAAGATTAATATTTCAACTACTTTGGAGATAGAATTTTTTTTGGTTTATTGTAAAATTATATATGTTCCATACTTTTGTGTTTCAATCGATAAATTTATTGCCTAATAGTCCAAATATTATGAGTACTGTTAAATTAATACATTTCCTAGGTATTTGCTAGATCTTAAACTTTTGATTTGGTTTTTGTGGTCAGTTATAATTTGTAAGGTTTATTTATTTAGTTTGAACTTATTGGTCAACCAAGCTTTTCGACACTGAACTCTCCTCCGACCAGAGATTTATTTGGTTCATGTTTGTTTTAAATTTAGCTAAGACCATTAAAACATTATTTACTAAATAAAGGAAAAATGTTTTCCACAAAAAGTATATATACTACGTACATGTTTGATGTCTTTCTTATTCCAAAAATTATCACAGATCCAAAAAAAAAATGAATCATTTCATAATTTTTATGTTAGTTACTACTATATATTTTGAACTAAATGAAGCTTGCAAGAAAAACCATATAGTATTTCATAACGAACTCGCTCCTAATGTTGATCTTTACATTGGATGCCGTTATTTAGCCCCACTTTACAAAGCTAATTATGTCAAAATATTAAAGTATAAAGCTCCTTTTTATGTTATTGACTTCGACGATAATCCAGATGTAGCCTATATGTCAAAATTTTATTGTATTCTTAGTTACGGGAGTAACCCGAAGAAATTTTTTGATATTAAAGCATATGGTGCACGTGCCCGTTCTCAATGTGGCCAACTACGTTCTTGGATTGTCAAACAAGATGGAATTTATTTTACAAAAAATTATTGGGAATCGCCAGAAAAAGTGCTTGATTGGATAGAACTATAATTTCTTTTATTTTTTCCCCTAAAATAAACTAATGTTTATGTAAGTGGTTTCTTTTACTTTTCGTATTATGAACTAAGCCGTAAAAACTAAGTCGTCAATCTAATTCGGTGGTGTTTGAATATATTGCAAAATATTGTAATAAAATATAAGTTTGTTTGATATCTATGTATTTTGGATCAATATTTTAAATGAGAAGAGGATATATGTTTATACTAATGTTTCTTTAAAGATACATCCCTATATGGGGTTTTAACAAGAAATTGTTTCTTTTGCAAATCCTTTTAACCTTCTTTATTTTCTTATCCACTAGTTTCCGTAGCAAAAAAAAAAAAAAAAAATGTTACAACCATAAAAATGTTGCAAGACATAGCAAATATAGGAAATGAAAGATGAAATATGGATAACGGTATTGCGTCACTTTTCTCGTTTTTATTTTTTGTCTTATTATTTTTAAATTTTTATCTCAGTTTAGAACTTAAAGAAATAGTTATCACATTTATTTTTTGCTTAAATTGAATATATATATATATATATATATATAATTTCAGGCATATAATCTCTTGCATTTGGAGAATATAATGAGGCTATAGAGAATTTAACATTCTAGATATTGGTAATGTCTTGTGAAATGCATGTTAGTACCTATTTTCAAGTATGAGAGATCAGTAGCCCATCCTCCTTATTCAAAAAGACTGATAAGACTAACGAAATATAGAAATATCATGATAGATGGGAAATTCTTTGCAATTAGCTTACTTAATTATACATAGTGGATATCTAGAACGTTTGGATATCTAAACCTGTACAGATTTTTTAGGGGCGGGTAATCTGTTATACGGTTGGATTTTTTGGTTTTTCCTACATGTCGTGGAATATGTAACATTGAGTTTTGGAGTAGGCCTAGCTTTGTTTAAAATTGAAAATTGTTAACCTAAGAGTTATAGATTAATTAGTACTAACTAGGTGATCTATACGTGTTCGATATTTGAGGTTTTCGACCTCTTTATGATTCTCCGTATATGTAGGTTTTTCATTTTGATTACGATAGGTTTCTTTGAGGGTAAACAAATGTCTAATTCTTGTAGATTTGATAATTACGCTGCGTTCCGGTTTTCACATTTCAAGTTTTAGATAATACTAGGAGATTTTTCCACGCCACACGCGGATTACTTTTATATATATATATATATATATATATATATATTTCTCTATTTTTCGTATGAACTATTTTAGTCGTAAAATTGCTAGAGACGAAGATCTTTTATCCACACGGAATATATAATGAGATTCTTGATCCAATCAAAAAATATTTATTTATGATTCTTTTCCCCGCTTTCTTTTCTACAACCTAGTACTTTACTCACACTATAAGAAAATCGGACTGTTTCCGACTGAATCAGTCCCGTTGGTAATTACAGACGGAAAGTCAACAGTTCTCCAACGAATAAGAGGTGTCAAAAGCCCGTCAAAAAGTTCCGACAGAAGAAGGTCAGTCGGCAACTCGCGGAATATTTCGACGGTTTCCGACTGTATATCGACGGATTGTTACCGTTAGACATTCCGATGGAACCTAAATCCATCGGAAAATCGGATATTTTCACTTATAAAAACTCTTTTTTCTTCATTCACAACAATGCTAAAGAAACAAAGCAACTCTTACCTTACAGTAGAAATGTATAACTCTCCTATGATTATTTTCGTTTTTACAATTTTATTTATTTTTCATTTATTTTTTATTTTATTACGAATTTTTGTTTACTAGATCCAAGAGACGGGAGAGGATCCAGATTTCTTGAAGTTGATGGCGCTGACGCACACCAACAAACACACCGGACTTATTCAAGATGGAGTAGCTGACGAGGTCTACGAGAAAATCAAAAAGACGAAGACCGATCTCGAAATCCAGCTATCGCAGATGTCGGAAGACGGGTCGGTGTCATCTTCTAACGAACTGCCAACTCAAGATTTGAATGACCTCGTCCTTCAAGTATGTCTTCTTAAATGTTTAATTTACATTTTCTATTATTTAATTAAACGTTTTTATCTTAATATCTTGTTTCTCTCGCAGGAAAATCCGGTTAGAAATGTCGTACTTTTGGCTTTGGGAGGTATCCGTTCAAGCAAATCGATTATGCTCGCTCCGTTGGTACCTCCTCGAACAAGGTATTCGAGGACAAGTTGGAGGAGCAACGCATTGAGATTTCGTCTCTTAAGCAACAGATGACGGCCCAAGCTAAATAGATCATGTCTAGGTTCCCAGATTTCCCCGGAACTTTCCCACCGCCCAGTTCTGGATCTGCACCGCAAGACCCATCGTCTCAACAATAAACTTTTTATTTTTTTTTGTAATTTTTTTTTAAAACAATTATTAAATATTATTTTAATATAATTTTCATTTTATTTTTCTATATTTAAAAACAATTATTAATTATTTTAATATATAATTATTAATAATTATTAATTGCTTCTTTTTTAAAAATCATTTTTAATTTATGTCTGAAATCCGTCGGTAATCCATCAGTAAACAGACCGACAGAAGTCCGTAAGTAAAAAGCTCGTAGGTAATCTGTCGAAAATAGGCAAACTTTTCCAACGCATGTGCCGTCGTTATCCCATCGAAAATTATTCCGACGACTCATTATCCGTCGGAATGTCGTCGATAATGAATCGTCGGTTATTCGTCATAAATTTTCGATGGATTTACTCTCGTTGGTATTTGTTGAAAATTTCTAACGGATTTTCAACAGATATTGATTCTTGATGACATATTTCTGACATGCCAATATCGTGGGAAACAGCATTCCGATGATTTTGCCTGTCAGAAATAGCCATGTTTTCTAGCAGTGTCCGTAAAGTTGATCATTAAGATAAGTTGAACAAAATGATTTTAAATTGTCGTATTTATGAAACAATATATAACTACAAAACTATATTTTTGAACAAATATAAGACAATTATATGTCTAATAAATATGTAGGAAGGAAATGCATAGAGTTTTAAATATTTGTAAATTCAGAATTTTGTATACAGAGGAAATCGAAGAATTTAACATAAATTTCGAATATATATTTTTTTTGTTATTCATAATGCAATTTTTTGTTCGTTAAACAATATTAAATCCATCAAATATATAACATTTTTTTTTAGTAGTTTCCTAATCTTAACTCTGGATTTTTTACATGTCAATTTAGGTTACAGTATATGAATGGTCCATTAATAATTATGTTATACATGTTTACATGTTACTTAAAATTGTTAAACACTTACTGTAAAAAAATTTGTATGACACATTTGCATGAAAACTCATTTGTATGTCCCATGTGTTTGATCAGATCGTGCTCTGATGGATACCATGGGTTACCCATGATGGGTATGTGGTCCCACTCTTCTAGAGTCACTGAGTAGTTGGAGTTAAGAGCGATTGTGTACATTCGTAACCAACAACCCAAAAACACCACAATATATGACCATTATTAGTTTGACCGTCAACATTGATTCAGATTTTAACGTCGCTATATTTGTGACCGGACTAAACCGATTGTTATACTGCATGGTAAGAACATGCGGTGGAAATATAAATTAAATTTTACTACTAAAAGACAGGAAAATCAAACTCCCATTCTTAAATCTTTGACTCGGTCTCAATTTTGGTTGTTCAATCATGTCTTGCTTATGTGCTAAGGAAGAATATCTGGATTCTTCCCATCTTTTTCCATCTCCTATCACACTACCACCAATACACAACCATGAGGACGAAAAAGAAAATATAATAGCTACGAAATGTAAAATCAATCTGGTTATCAAAAATTCAGGATCAACAGTTGAGACGCATCACGAGAGAAATAAAAAGATGAAATGGATTGATAGAGTTTAATAGAAGATGAAATGGATTAACCGGGAAATGCAAATGAAGCATTTGATTGTACCTTTCGTGTATTAAAACACTTTCTTGCAATAGATACATACCTTCCGCTAACCATATTTCCTCAATCTTCCTTTGTACTCTCCTAATCTCGGGAACAGTTGAAGAAATTTAAGGTAAAAGAAAATCGTGAAAATTCACAACTACTACCACCATTGGTCTTTTTATGTTGCTTTCGCAGCTTCAACGGTGTCTCTCTTCCCTTTGAACTATTAAGAAACAACAACCTCCACTTCAACTCCCGCACCACAGCTTCAAATGGGTTACGAAGAAGCGATATGCCCTAAGTGAGATGATAAAAAATGTGCATGATATTTGGTAAACTTGGTCTAATTACCCTCCAGATGTGTCAATGACTTACCTTATGCAAACAAAAATATGACCTACGTCAGTGAAAGAATTGTAAGAAAAAGCAAACCCTTAAATTCCCTAAGCATTTTTATTGCAATTCAAAGCTAAAAATGGAACAATTGAACGAACACATGCAAATAAAAACCACGTTACTCCTGACTATGCAAACAACCACGTTTTAATGGATAATTTTCTCAAGATGGTGAGAATTACAATACATAATACCACCGTAAATTTAGAAGTAAAAATATCCCATAATCCTCTGCTGGTTCAATTATGTTAGTTATATGGTTTGGTCAATTGAGCAATTCAAGAATCTCAAATTAGCCATGTTTGTAGATCCATATTCTCCTATAAGAAAATCACAAACATGTATGTGTGCGCCCACTGAGTATATATAGTCAGACGATTATGGTCTCTAATTTTCCTTGAAAGGTTTCATACAAAAAAAATTATACGAATCAGCAAAACTTAGAAGGCTACACCTGAAAACTTACTCGGTGTATCTCTGTATCCGCATTTATACGAATCTGAAATCAGGGAATAATACAAACCTGAAGGTTTTCTACTCCGAGAAGGCATTGGGACGGTGGCTACATTATGCAAGCCCGGGGCTATGGTGTTAGGGAAGAGGTATTTGCCTCAGGTCCCCAATAATATATAAATTTCGGGGTCCGAATTTACAAAAATTAGTCATAGTGTAGTGCTTATAAAATCTTTAGTTGAGCCTTCTCTTTGGTTATAACCCGAGTTCGAAACTTTAGGAATTTTTTTTTCCAAGTTTTATTATTTTGTTTTTTCAGTTTTATTATTTGCTTATTAAACCCTAAAGATCCTGAAAAAAATTCTCACAGCCATCGACACCCAGGACGACGGCGATTTGAAATCGAATTTGATTTTTCTTCTTTCCGCCTGTTCATCTTCTTCTTCCACCGCCGGTAAGTTCTTCCTAAATCTCTTCACGACACCACTTTTTCATATTCTATTTCTTCAATTTTGTTTTCAAGTTTTTTTTCTTCCGAGTCTTCTTGTACTTTGTATTTTATAATTAATTCTTTCTAGTTCTTCTATTGATTTCACGTTTAGTGGTGTTAACAGCGATAGTTAGCATAATAGTATTCTTGATTTTGATTTTGTTTATACGTTATAAATTATAACCACGACTCTTTAATCTTTATAATAAACACCATCTTTTAATATGTATTTTATGTTTCTATCGATTTTGCTAAAAAATCCAGAAAATGCTTCCATGGAGAAGGTATGACGCTGGAGCCAAAAAAAGAACAAAGAAAGAAAGATTAGAAGCATCAGATAGATCTCAAACAAATGCGTTGCACAGGT
This sequence comes from Pseudoturritis turrita, assembly GCA_900406555.1. Lineage (NCBI taxonomy): Eukaryota > Viridiplantae > Streptophyta > Magnoliopsida > Brassicales > Brassicaceae > Pseudoturritis > Pseudoturritis turrita. Next base: position 250,891 of record OVBL01001057.1, on the reverse strand, counting down.
ATTTTAAAAAACCTGAAAATCTTGATGAATATGTGGGAATTAATGATGAGTTTGGTGAGCAAATGGATGATGGGAATAGAGAAAATGATGGGAACGAAGAGGACAATGGGAATGTGAATGGGTCAGATGATGAGAATGTGAATGAACAAAATTTTGAGGAGCAGAATAGAGCCGAGAAGTTTTCAGAATGTGAAGAGAACCCAAGCCATGTACTTTTAGATATTTACGATCTTGGAAATTGGGAAAAAGTTGATCAGGGATTGAGAGATATCATGGTTGAGAAAAGTCCTCCTACAAGACTAGCAGTTGATTACAAATTTCCCAAAGGAAAGAATAATGGTCGACACTTCTCTCACTCGTATTATACAAGAGAATTGAGTAACGAAGAGAAACAAGATAGACGATGGCTTGTTTATTCAAAAACATTAGATAAAATCTTTTGTTTTTGTTGTAAGTTGTTCACTCGTGACAATAATCCCAGTCACATGGCATCTAAAGGATTCAATGATTGGAAAAATATTTTGGACAGGCTTAAGAACCATGAGACTAGTCATGAGCATCTCATATGCATGAGCCAGTGGATGGAACTTGAATTGAGGCTGCAGAGAAACCAAACTATTGATAAGCATGTGCAACATGAGTTGAATAAAGAAAGGAGTCATTGGAAAGATGTGATTCTTAGGATTTTTTCATTGGTAAAAACTCTTGCTAAGCAGAATTTAGCATTTCGTGGAAGTAATGAAAAAATAGGAGAAGATGGTATTGGAAATTTCTTAAGCTTTGTTGAGATGATTGCTGATTGGGATCCAGTAATGAGAGAACATCTTAGACGGTTTGAAGACGGAGAATCTCATTATCATTATCTAAGCAATAAAATTCAGAATGAAGTGATACTAATGATAGGTGATGAGATAAAGAGTATGATCATCAAGAAGATTCAGGAAGCGAAATATTTTTCAGTTATTCTTGATTGTACTCCTGATGCTAGTCAACATGAACAAATGTCTCTTATCTTTCGATGTGTTGATGTTTCCACAACTTCAACCAAGATAGAAGAGTTCTTTTGACATTTGTGAAAGTTGATGATACATCTGGAAAAGGGCTTTTTGGTGAACTTCAATCTGTTTTGGTTGCTCTTGATTTGAGTATTGACAATGTAAGGGGACAAGGATATGGTAATGGATCAAATATGAAAGGAAAGCATAAAGGAGTGCAAAAGAGATTCCTTGATATCAATCCACGTGCGTTTTACACACCTTGTGGTTGTCATAACCTTAATCTTGCTCTTTGTGATATGGCTACAACTTCTGAAAAAGCAATCTCATTTTTTGGGATAATCCAGCGTATATATTGTCTATTTGCATCTTCAACTAAGCGGTGGAAGATATTGGAAGATATGGTAGGAGGCTTGACAGTTAAATCTTTATCTCAGTCTCGTTGGGAGAGTCATGTTGAATGTGTCAAGGCAATAAGATTTCAAGCTCCAAAGATAAGAGATGCATTACTTTATATAGCAGAAACTAGTGATGATCCGAAAGCACAAAGTGACGCTGAGTGTCTTGCGACAAGCGAAACACATGGGATCGGAAATTATGAGTTCTTGTTGTCCATGTTTATTTGGTACAAAATTTTATTGTGGTTAACACCGTAAGCAAGAACTTGCAGTCAGAAAACATGGATATTGAAGTTGCTATTGCTCAGTTGAAAGGACTCGTTACTTTTTTCCAAAACTATAGAGAAACGGGTTTGGAAAGCGCAAAATCTGAAGTTAAAGAAATAGCAGAATCTATGGAGATAGAAGCCATATTTTCTACAAAGACAAAACGTGTCATCAGAAGGAAAATTTTTTTTGATGAAGAATCAGAGAAGGTTGATGAAACTGTTAATTTATCACCAGAGGAGAGCTTTAGAATTTCTTATTTCATCAAAGTCGTGGATCAAGCTCTATATTCTCTTGAGACGAGATTTGATCAGTTTCAGAAGTATGAACAAACATTTGGTTTTTTGTTTGATTTGAAGAAACTGCGCTTAGCGAGTGATGATAGTTTGATTGCATCTTGTACCAATCTTGAAGTCTCTCTAAAACATGGGGATCACTTAGATGTTGTTGGGAATGATTTATTTTTTGAACTAAAAGTTCTAAGAGACGTTTTGCCAAGAGACTACAAAAGACCGGTCGAAGTGCTGAACTTTTTGAAGAGCATGGAAGGTTGTTATCCTAATGCATGGGTTGCTTATCGGACATTGTTGACGATTCCAGTCTCACTTGCCACTGCTGAATTGCTTTTCAAAGTTAAAGCTGGTAAAGTCTTACCTGCGGTCAACTATGTCACAAGAAAGATTGAATGGCTTGGCTATCATATTTATAAAAAGAGAGTTAGTTAAACAAATCGATTATGAGAGTTTTGTGAAAGAGTTCATAGAAAAAAAAAGGAAAAAAAATTATGTGATAATTTTTTTTTTTTTAACGTTTTAGACTTTGTTTTGTTGGTTTTAAATTTTAAATTTTTTTTAATAAAACTAAAAGGTCCCATTTTTAAACTTGCTTCAAGTCTCTAGAAGTCTTGGCACGGCACTGGCATTATGGTGCGAATAACAACGCCGATTAAGTGTTTGGTGGGACTAATATTTGTGGATTTAGGAAATATGAAGAGGCCTCACTGCAAATTTATTTAATTGTTGACAATTAATTTTTGGAAGAAGAAACGATACACTGTAACGAAGAGAAACCAAGAAGCATGATACGAAAGGGTACGCCTGCGGTGTAACCTTGCTGATGTGGCAATTTGCAAACAACTATAAAATAAGCTGACGTGTAAATTGTATCTAGAAAATGCAATTTGCAAACAACTATAAAATTTGCAAACAACTATAAAATAACCTTGATGATGTGTAAATTGTATGATGTGGCAGCGTAGAGTAGAATCTTAAAAGCTGACGTGGTTAGCTTTAGGAGTCCCAGTTAGTTCATTTTAGATTTTTAGTTAGTATAATTTATAGGTTAATCCGTCTGAATCTAGATACTTTTAGTCGTTTAGCCGTTTAGGCCTAGATTCTTATTTTAAAGTGCATTACATGTCTTATGTGAATACTATATTTAAAAGAAAAAAGGTGGGAAACAATGAAGCATGAATAATCCAATCCGTTTTTATAGTCATCAACATATATGCAAAATATAAATGTGAATAATTCTCTTTTTTTTTATATAATCAGGGAGTGATCTAGATTTTTACCATCCGATTAATTGTTTCAGGTGAGTGTAGCCGTCAAGTAGTCTATTTACCGGATTTTTTAATGGGTATAAAGCATGGCACTATTTCGACTAGTCAAATGGTTGTGGTTAGATAATTCCACGCTTGAGGGAATTGATCCCTGACTTAGACCTACATGACAACTTTTTCTTAAATGGGAACTACTAGCCCACTACCAGTTGGTTGCTAATAATTCTCTTTACAACTAACATATAACGGATGATTAGTTGCATCTAACATATTAAAGAACGACACAACGAAATCTCGCATACGCATAGTTTTGGCTTTGTTGAGTCAAATATCCAAGCAACTACACATATCCAAAAGACACACCCAAGTGATACCTTTTGACACAAAAGTTTAAAAAAATATTTAGAGTAGAAGATTAAGATTTCAACTACTTTGGAGATAGAATATTTTTTGGTTTATTGTAAAATTATATATGTTCCATACGTTTGTGTTTCAATCGATAAATTTATTGCCTAATAGTCCAAATATTATGAATACTGTTAAATTAATACAATTCCTAGATTTTTGCTAGATCTTAGACTTTTGATTTGGTTTTTGTGGACAGTTATAATTTGTAAGGTTTATTCATTTTGTTTGATCTTATTGGTCAACCAAACTTTTCGACACTATCCTCCGACCAGAGATTTACTTGGTTCATGTTTGTTTTAAATTTAGTTAAAACCATTAAAACATTATATACTAAATAAAGGAAAACTGTTTTCCACAAAAAAAAAATTATATATACTACATACATGTTTGAAGCATTTCTTATTCGAAATATTATCATAGATACAAAAAGATGAATCATCTCATAATTTTTATGATAGTTACTAGTATATTTTTTGGGCTAAATAAAGCTTGCAAGGAAAATCATGTAGTAATTCATAACGAACTCGCTCCTAATGTTGATCTCAAGATTTCATGCCGTTTTGAAAATCCAGGTGTCAAACCTTATATTTTACACACATTAAAGTTTAAAGCTCCTTTTTATGTCATTCCTTTCAAGGATCGACGTAAAGGCACAAAATGTTATTGTGTTCTTAGTCACGGGACTAACCCGAAGAAAGTTTTTGATATTGAAGTATATGCTTCAAACTATGGTCGATGTGGTCAGCTACGCTCATGGATTGCAAAACTTGATGGAATTTACTTTACAAAAAATTATTGGAAACCACCGGGGATAGTGCGTAATTGGATGGAAATACCCTAAAATAACTAATGTTTATGTAAGTAGATTTTTTTTACTTTTCATATTATGAACTAAGTCGTAAAAGGTAAGTCATCAATCTAATTTGGTGGTGCTAGAATATATTGCAAAATATTGTAATAAAGTATTAGTTTGTTTGATATCTATGTATTTTTTATCAATGTTTTAAATGAGAGTTGACAATATATTTTTATACTAATGTTTCTTTAAAGAGACATGCCTACTCTATATGGTTTTTTTACAAGAAATTGTTTTCTTTTGCAAATCCTTTAACATTCTTTATCTTATTATCCACTAGTTTCCGTAGCAACACACAAAATAATGCTCAAAACATAGCAAATATAGAAAATGAAAGACGAAATATGGATAACTGTGTGGGCCGTGTGGCGTTACTTTTCTCGTTTTTATTTTTTGTCTTATTATTTTTACATTTTTATCTCAGTTTAGAACTTTAAAAAATCGTTATCACATTTATTTTTTCTTAAATTGAATATACGATGTAGATTAGGATAATTTCATATATACAATCTCTTTCATTTGGAGAATGATGAGCTATAGAGAATTTAAAATTCTAGATATTGATAATGTCTTGTGAAATGCATGTTAGTACCTATTTTTCTTGATCAACTATGAGAAAAATAGACGTGATATCTCTATAGATAGGAGATTCTTTGCAATTGGCTTACTTATACTTATACAGTCGATATCTATAAAGTTTGGAAATCTAAAACCTATACAGGTCTTTTAGGGGGGTGTAATATGTTTTACTGTTCGGTTAATCGGTTTTTTGGTTTCCCGTACAGGTCGTGGAAGATGTAACATTGAGTTTTGGAGTACGCTTAGCTTTGTTTAAAAGTGAAAATTGTTAAACAATAAAGCACGAAGTACATTGTGGAGCAAATAATGAAGAATTACAACAGTTATTTGAAGCCCAACCTCCTCAGTCTTGCAACATATGCATTAAAACCATGAGCAAAATTTCCAACACATTGAATAACTTTATTTTGGAGTCATAACCATAAATATGAACCACGCAAAGAAATCTCGCATATACATGGTTTTGGTTTTGGATTTGCTGAGTTTTTTGATCGATAGAGATTTTTCATATGAGTTATCGAATAGATTGGTTAATAGTTTTATCATGAGTTATCGAATAGATTTATTTTTAATGATTTCAAGAGATTTCAGAGGATTTTCTAGTTAAAAATACAAAAAACCAAATCTCATGATTTTATTTGGGATTGCAGATAATTTTATAATAAATTTTCCAAATCACACAAAATCATTAAAATCATCTAAAAATTCATTAAAACTCAAATCTCTTTAAATTTCAAATTGAATACACCCCGTTATATTAACTTGCTTAGTTAGAATCGCACGACAATCTTTTAATATCTGTATTACCTGAAGTCTACTCTCATATATTCTTTGCATAATTAGTTTTATTTCCGACTAGCCCGTATTCCAAATACACTTGGATTGATTATGTTCATTTTCAAATGATTGAGATAATAACAAGAAAAATTACGTTGTGGAGGAATCTAATACTAATATCATTGAATCACACATATTCTTCTTTTTAAGTGAGGAGGATTTAAATTCTAATTTTGTAATCTAGACTTACTTTTTAATTTTTGTGTATTTATTAGGGCTGGACACAGATATCCGTTACTAATGTTTAAGAAACCGTTAGCCGCTAAGTGGGTGGCGACCCATCGCCTAGCATCTAGAAGACCTAATCAGAGCCCAGGTAAAATTTAAAACGGTCTAGACGTTTATAAGATAAACCAATATATATTATATTTGTTTTTACTATATAGTATAATACATGAAATACTATAATATATAAATAATAAAAAATTTAATTTTTAAGTCTTAAAATAGATCGAAAGTTCAAATTATACAAAAAAAATCATAAAAATGTTAAAAATATCAAAATTTAAAACATCATAATTAAAATACCATATATGCGAATTAGACCAAAATATTCATTCAATTCATATCAAACAACATATAAACTTTTATAATCATATATTTATGAAATCAAAACTCATAATTTAATTATATGATGTTAAAAATTTCAAAAATTATATTGAAAATAAAAATTAAATGTTAATTGATTAACATTTTGGTAAGACCGCCTAGACCCGCTTAAAGCCGCTTAAGACCGTCTAAGGCCACCTAACTCTGCTTAATACCAAAAACGCCTAATTCCAACGCCTATGAAATAATCGCCACGGCCTATGGACATCAAGCGTCTAGGCGGCCGCCTAGGCCACTTTTTAGAATACTGCCCGTTATCCGTCTCTTACCCATTACCCGGCACGTACATGTCTCAAAAAAAGGGTACCGTGACTTCCGAGTCGGATAAAAAGTATTATAATTTTATTACATGCAGATAAGGATCGGGTATCGGGTATTATTTTTTTTAACTATCCGTCTTATTATTACTCATGATTTATTACACAGCTCGTAAATACACATTTTTTATATCACTAATATCTGATAAACTCAATTATAAAATAAATTGTAAGGTATATAGTTTAGCATTTGAGTTGAAATTTTTCTTTTTTAATAACATGTTTTTTATTACAAACCTTATCAAAATATTATAAATATCTTTAACTCAATATTTAAATAAAATATCAAATAATAGCTATTTATAGTTACAAAATATCAAATAATGGTTGTTAGTGTAACAAATCGGGTATTCAGCGGGTCGGATAAAAATAGCGGGTCGGGTAAGGGTAGCTGGTTGGATACTCGGCAGGTCGACAATTTTTTATTGGATATCCGTTTAATAGGATACCCGTTTTTTGTGGGTCGGGTACGAATATTTTTTTTCAAAAATCCATTAAAGTCGGATCGAGTAACGGGTATTCAAAAATTTCATGGTACTCGTCTCATGCGCAGCCCTAATATTTACATCTAATTTATTAATCGAAAAGACATTTTAAATTTTTGGATAACTTATATGTGGCATATTACATAAAATGCCCTTAGAAAAGTAATGATATTTAATTAATTCATTAAAGGTAACATTGTATTTAACCAATCCCTATTATCTCTACTATCCATATTGCCAAACACTATTTAGACTTTTATCCATGTTAAAGATAACTTATTAACAACGTTTTAGATTCTATTAAACCAGTTTTCAAACACTAATAATCTATTTAGTTAAACCGAAATTATACATCAATTAAATATGTTTCCAATTTCTTCGTCTCCATTATATTATGTGTTTAACACCTTCATATTTCATATATATATATATATATATATATATATAATAATCCAAATCAACAATTTATAAATCCATTAATCTCTTAGGGGATTTACTGGTTCATAGATTTTAATAGATTTTAATGGATTTGGAAATCTAAGCAAAGTCATATGTTATTCAATCATTGATTTTTAAATCTTTATTAAAATTATGTGTTATTCAATCTGTGATTTTTAAATTCATATTAAAAAATCATGTTTTATTCAATTTGTGATTTTTAAATACAAATTAAAATCAAGTGTTATTCAATATCAAAGGGTTAAACATGGATTTGATTTCATAATGGATTTTAATGGATTTGAGAATAATTTCATGTTAAAAATATAAAGGTTTAATCTTTAGCCAAACCTTGTTATTTGATTTGACAAAACAAACTATTAGACTCCCCTTTTTCCTAAACATGGTTCATATATTTTTCATAGCATCCTCACATATCCAAACATTCATCATTCCAACGTATGATAAAATTTAATATTTTATGTGTATATTGTATAATAATCAAAGTATATTGTTCATGTGTCTACCCATACTATAATCATAAGTTACAAATTGGCTTTTAATCGAATAAAATAAATAAATTATCAAAGAGCAAGTTGCAAGTTTCGAAAAGAAAATAAGAGATTATTGGTTATATTTTTTTTTTTTGGCAAACCAACTTGATTCATTCGATTAAAAGGAGTCCTTACACATAGGGAAGACTAAGAAACATTAAAGCTTCTTTTGCTAAAGAGTCCGCGGGCACATTAGCCAAACGAGGAACATAAAGAAAATGGATAGAGAAAGAAAAGGATCGCAACAGACAATGCATGTCGATGAGAATGCTTTTCAGCTCCATGATCACACCTCCGCTGTTGAGGAGAGTGATTAGAGATTGAGAATCAGAGAACAAACATAGTTCTCGAATCTCTCATATTGAAGCTGCAACAATGGCGGCTTTAAGAGCAAGGCCTTCAGCAACCAGTGCCGAGGGGGCAAACCGATGCGAAGTGGAGCCTTGATGCAGAGTGATATTACTCTGGTTCGTAAATATCCACCCAACTTCACAATCCAGAGATGCCGCATTCCAACCTGCATCCGTGAAGTAATTGGTGGACAAAACAACACGAAATCTGCATAATGCAGTAAGTGAACGAAACCTGCATACTGCAGTAAGGAATCATACAAAGGCAATAATATTGTCACCGGATGGCACAATATGAGCATCGCACAGAGGCGATAATCTTGCCAACGGATGGCACAATAGAAAAAACCTGCATATTGCGGTAAAAAAAAGCATTATGCATATTGCAGTAAGGGATCGCACAAAGGCGATAAAGATATCAGCAAAGGGCACAATAGGATAACCAAAAACAACCGAAACAATTGGGACTAAGCCAATAACTCTCAAATCCAACATAACCAACTCAAAGGAGAGAGGGAATGGAGATTGACCTGTGACGGCAAGATTTCTAGGGTACGAGGTAACGTCGGGAAGGTTGGCCGGACCAGCCAAGCGATTGAAAAATCGGACAGATTGGAGGATGGAGGAGGGGGAGACGAGTTGATAGGACCAGCCGCCGCTGCTACGACTTTCCGGGGAAAACCGACGGAGGTTGATGGGTGTGGGTCTCGCGGCAACAAGAAAACAAACAATGAGATTTGACAATGGACGAGATATGGGTCGACAGAGATTCGTGCCGATGGTCTGTAGTAGAGGAGGAGACGTGTAATTCGAAGGGTCCGGAGGGTCTGGCGGCTCCGGAGCTGTCAACACGTGATATTCCGGCGACGCCGGATCCGGCCAAAGGGAGAAAGCGATTCTTGGTTTTGGCGACTCCGACTGGGAGGAGGCCATCGAGAAGGGTTTCGTCTTTGCCGAAGACATGAGCCAGCAACTACAAATGATATCGACGGAGTTTTCTTCACCGAAAGAAAGATTTTTTGGGAAGATTCTCGCCAGAGGAAACTAGACGGCGGAGAGAGAAAACCAAGCGGTGGCTTTAGAGAAGAGGAGCTTTGCGCAGAGGAGAGGGAGCAACGACGGTGGAGGGGGAAGGACGAAGGAGACCCATCCGGTGATTTTGTGCTTCAACGGCGGGCCTCGGTCTTCGTGCCTCGGAGGAGGCAAATTAGGGCGAACTTACAATGATAAAGACCCTATTCTCTCATTCTCTATTTTTGTTTATATCACAATATTTTAGTATAAATCACTTTTATTAATTTTATAAAGTATTTACTTGATTTCTAAATTTTAGTAATCAAAAATCAATAATTGTATAAAATATAATCTCACGGCTAGACAGTGGCACAACTTCTTCTTCTGCTTCTTATAAATATTATAGTAGTACGAGGAAATTAAAACCAGTTTTCGTTATAATGAATTTTTCCTATTAAAAACAAAGTTCAATTTAAAATATAATTATTCGATTGCATAAGTACAAAAAACTAAAGCCAGTAGCTTTAAATCTACTAGGTTAGTAGATGTACTAATATACGGGTTTAATTGTAACCACTAAATTATTTTAATTGTAACAGATTTTTTGAATTTATTAAAATTTAAAAATTAAATGCTATAACCGATTTTATAGGTATAGAAAGCAAATAAAATAATCAAACATGCCAGATTTTCAATTATTACGAATGATTCAAGAAATAGATTAGAATATGATTACATGAACATTGCAAAGTTCAAAAACCATTAAAGTATGAAAATATTGATACGACATCAAGTTAGATGAACCACACCGGTATAAAATAGTTTGCACCAAATGTACATCCATAATTAAAAAAATGTAAAAACATAACATTCGGATAAAATTTATGTATAACAATAAACATATATATGTAAAACAAATATTGAAACCGATGTAAGAGTTTCTCATGATTTTTCTAATGACCACTAGTTACCTTTTCAAGAAAAATGGAATTTAAATGCTTGAGGAAAAATTGAAAAAAAAGCAAGAGTTGTGGAGATTATCAAACCTTTGATTGCCTTAAAACTCAAACTCTAAAGTTGCTTAACTTGAAAGTAAATAACACTCTCAAATTTAACAGTTTCCGGCCTTTAACCGGTACGTCTTGTGGGAGAACTCTTGCTCCCAACTTCACTGGATCAAAAGAGATTACAAATTACAAGTACCATTCACTTCGTGATATTGTCTTTTGCAGGTTTACACAAAATAAATTAAAAAATTAGAAGAACAACAAGAAAAGAAGATAACTAGAAAAAAGCAAAAAAGTCTGATAAAACTCTCTTCTCTCTGATATCTCTCTCTCTCTGCCTTTGTCTCTTCTGTGCCTCTTAGTTCTCTGTCACGTCTCTCTTAGGTTTAACCAAAACCTTGTAACATATATATATATCAACGTGATATATATGCTTCTTGGGCTTAAACCTAGCCCATGCCCAAATCAATTCTTCGTTGTGTATATGCTTGTCTGGCCCAACAAGGCCCATGTAGATGTTGAATAAGGCCAACCCAAACAAGATAGTGGTAGTATAGTACATTAGATGAAAGAGAATGAATTGAAAAAAACTAAAAACTGAGATATTCATTTCATTAAACGTTTTTTTGAAAATCGTGTGCGAGATTAATTTTTTTGTATTTATAGGGATATATATAGTTAACAAAATTAGGGTTTGCAAAGAAATTTTAACAAATATTCCTAAAATATAAATATTTATTGCAATTACAATCATTAATATTAATATGAAAGATATATGTCATAATTATTAATGGGAAATTATAATTATTAGTGTTTCAAATGTGTTTGATCATTGGAATTAAATTAAGAGAGTGTTTAGCAAATGAAATAATAGATGATTAAATAATATAGAATTAATTAAATCAAAAATGCTGGAAAAAAATTATGGTGATGATAACTAAGCAAAAAAAATGACTTAAGATGTTTGCTTTTTAATATATAAAGGATATCCATTTAATTAACTTGCTTAGTTAGGATTGCACAACAACCCCTTAATAATTGTCTTACCTGAAGTTTACCCTCATATATCCTTTTGCAGAATTAGTATTATTTCTTACTAGTTCGAACTCCAAATACTCTTTGATTGATTATGTGCACTTTCAGATAATTGAGATCATAATACATATATAGAGAAAGAGTCTAATCCTTATCTCATTGTATCTTATAAATACACATTCTCTTCTTTTTAAGTGACATGGATTTAAAATTCTACTTTTTATAATCTAGGCTTGTTTTTTTCAAGTTTTGTATATATACTGATCGTCGCTCAAATCCGCCATCAACTAACCGTGACCTCCGAGACTATCTCTCCAGAAGGGGTCGTAGCTTTGAAACTCTGAAATCACCTCAACGCCAATGGAAGGAACATGGACAAGTGGAGACCAGCCCCCACCAAGAGATCTCCAACTCTTCACGAACTAGAAGACCGTAACCATAGCTAGATGGAACTGTTGTGGTTTGGAGAATCCCATAACAGTTGATCGTCTACGGAAAATCGTTTGAGTATCTTCCCGGACATCTTTTTTTCTCATGGAGACAAAAAATCCCGAAGCTTTCGTTCTCAATGTTTTTAATTGGTTGGGTTATAATTATCATGCTATTGTTCCTCCCCATGGTCAGGGTGGTGGAGGGTTAGCTCTGTTTTGGAAACAAGAAATCGATATGCAAGTAATCTCGGCTAATGATAGTTTCATTGACACCATAATAAAGCAAAAGGGAGACAGCTTCCATGCCACTTTTCTTTATGGAGAACCAGATAAGTCAAAGAGACTGTCAATCTGGTCCCATGTCACGAACCTAGCTACAAATCGTGGTGCTCCCTGGTTGATCACCGGTGATTTCAATGAAATACTTAATAACAGCAAACTGAGGGACTTATCTGAAGGTACCTTCTGTGATTTCAGAAAGTTCATGTCTCAAAACGATCTCTTTGATCTCCGGCCTCCTACTCACTCATCTTGACACATCAAAACAGAAGTTGTGTGGGCTGTTTAGATATGATCAATGACTAAGGAACAATGAAGAAGTCTGTCTCCTCGTGGAGAAAACGTGGAAAGAATTGACTATCTCCCTGTGGAACAAAGAATTATTCGCTGTCGCAAAGCAATTTCTCTCTGGAACCGAGAACTTCACATTAACAGGCAAAAAACCATTGAAGTAGCAAAGCAGAAACTTGAAGATTCAATGAGTGGCTCTCGACCTAATGAAGTGTTGATCCAAGCCATTAACTCTGAGTTTAAAAAAAGCGTGCAAAGCGGAAGAAGATTTTTGGAAACAGAGAAACAGACAATTATGGCCGACTTTGGGGGATAAGAACACCGGCTATTTTCACGCAATTTCTAGAAGAAGAAGATCCCTAAATAAATTCTCGGTCATCGAGGACAAGGAAGCAATGTCTTCCATGAAGAAGCAAAAATTATAAACGTCATTACCAAGTATTTCCATGAACTCTTCACATCTACTACTTTTGACGGTGCTGACACAGTGCACCAAGCACTAAAACCCTGCATCTTACAGGCCACCATTGAAACCCCTTCTCCCATCAAATCGCCTTATGAAATCAAAATATCTACTTTCTCTATCCATCCGGACAAGCCCCTGGTCCCGATGGCTTCTCGGCAAGTTTCTTGCAGTTCAATTGGAATACAGTTGGTGCAGCTATCATTGAGAAAGTCCAAAACGTCTTCCAATCCAGTATTCTACCGAGAACTATCAACCACGCGCATATACAACTCATTCCGAAAATCTATGGACCAAAAAGAGTGGATGATTATCGGCCTATAGCATTGTTTAATGTATATTACAAAATCATTTCAAAAATCCTCTCGCTTCGATTACAGCCTGTTCTTAACTCCATCATCTCTGAAAACCAGTCGGCCTTCATCCACGGAAGAGCAATTTCGGACAATGTGATGATAACACAGGAGGTACTACACTACCTTAAAATGTCAGGAGCAAAGAAACATTTTTCAATGGTAGTCAAAACGGACATGAGTAAAGCGTATGATAGGATAGGATGGGAGTTCATACGCTTGGTACTTGAGAGATTCGGCTTTCACCAAAAATGGGTGAATCTGATAATGCAGTACGTCTCCACGGTGACTTATTCTTTCCTAATCAACGACGCAGCCCACGGATCAGTTACGCCATATAGAGGGATTCGCCAAAGGGATCCTCTTTCTCCCTATCTATTCATCCTTTGCGGGGAAGTCATGTTTGTTTTGTGTTCAAACGCCCAAACAGAAGGTAGCTTAGTGGGAATTACGGTCGCAAAAAAGAGCACAAGGGTAAATCCTTCTGTTTGTCGATGACACAATGTTCTTTTGCAAAGGCCTGCTCCCGAAGTTGTTAAGCTCTCAACGCTATTCTCCAGAAATACGAACTCGCGTCGGGACAACAGATTAACTGCCTAAAATCATCGATCACCTTCTCTTCAAAAGCAACATCAAAGGCCAAAGAACAAGCAAAGAAGATCTTAGGAATCACAAAAGAAGGCGGTGTTGGCAAATATTTAGGATTCCCAGAACATTTTGGACGAATAAAAAAGGATTTTTTTACTCCATTGTGGATCACATCCGCCAAAAAGCCTTGAGTTGGTCCTCAAAATTTCTCTCAAGTGCAGGTAAAATGACCATGTTAAAGTCGGTTCTGACCTCAATCCCCACCTACGCAATGTCTTGCTTCCAACTCCCGATTAGTCTATATAAACGGATCCAATCCATCCTCACGAAATTCTGGTGGGATGCTTGGGTATCTTGGTAAAAGTTGGCACGTCCGAAGAAGGAAAGAGGGTTTGGCTTTCGAGAAATACAAAGATTCAATGAAGCTCTCTTGGCAAAACAGAGCTGGAAAGTGCTCAATAATCCATCGTGTTTGATGGCTAAGGTACTGCTGGGAAAATATTGCCAAAAGGATTCCTTTGTAGAGTGTAAACCACCGTCCTCTGCTTCTCATGGATGGAGAAGCATTGTATTGGGAAGAGATTTACTGGTTACCAACTTAGGAAGAACCATTGGAGACGGTAAAACCACCTGAATCTGGTATGATCATTGGTTGTCTACGACAACACCTATGAAACCAATTATCCCACCTACTGAACTCACAAGTGAACTTAGAGTTGCTGACCTCCCCTCTGCTGATTGTTGAGAGTGGAACAGGCCAAAATTGAGGAGTTATTCCCAGAGTTAGCTCATAACATTTTTTGCTTACGACCGAGTTTTTCGGGAGGGGAAGACTCTTATATATGGTTGCCAACCAAATCTGGAATTTATACAACCAAATCCGACATAAACCCTTCCCTATACAAACCAAATTATAATGCTTCATTCACCATCTGTTCAATACTTACACTTTCATCTATTTTCGTTGTTGGTTCATCTACCCTATCTGCACGAGTACTAGCATAATTCACCATTGAATCATCTTTTCCATGCGGATACCATATTTTGTAATCCGGCATAAACCTTTCCCTATACAGGTAATCACATACTTTACGCACAACGATCGTTCTACGATTCTGACATTTAACAAGGACATAACGTTCTACATTTTTCCATGGTTCTCGGCTGGTTTAATGCAAGACTCATAAATTATTAAATTTCCAGATAGAACTCATACGTAAGTAGGTCTGTCGCTTGATCATGTCGAGGCTTGTCCATCCAGGCTCGAAAATATTGATTATGATTTGAAGATGTCATTGTATCTATATTTTTTTCCTTGTTGTAAATGAAAGTGGGGGAATATTTATAGGTGGGTTATGCGATATTTCCGACGCATTTCTAACTAAAATACAAAAAATCAAATGGCTATATTAACGTCTATAATAACGACTATTATTCCAAATGATTTCCGACATATCCAATTTTCCTTGGATTTTTGATCGTTTTTTGACAGATTTCCGATGGATTACATATCCACCGGAAATTTTCTTCCGGTTTCCAACGGTCTCTCTGTCTTTCAGATTCGGTCGAAAATCCATCTTAATGCTATCAGAAATTTTCGATGGCCATGAATTTGTCTGAAACGCTGTCATAAATTGCCATGTTTGCTTGAAGTAAACAACACATTGTGGAGCAAATATACAACAACTATTTGATACGAAAACTATTTGAAACTCAACCACTTTGTTCTTGTCCAGAGTCGGCCCTGAGTTTTAAAAGACCGCAAACCCAAAAAAAACAATTAGACCGTTTTGGATATTAAAACAAAACAATATATCTTATTATATAAAATTTGATGCGTCAAATTTCGTAATTAACACGATCATGACACTTGTTAGCCGGTCGATCGGATTTTGATACATGTAATTTTTTTTCCAATTAGATTTCGACATGTGTTATACAAATCTTATTTCTTTTTAAACTTATATATTTATATTTATCAAGTAGATTATAAAAATCAACATATATAAAAAAAATTAATTAGTTTCTAATAAATAATTCATTAAAATAATTAGTTGATAAACATGGTCTATTACTTTAAATATTGACTTTATTATGTGTCTCAGTTTTATTTTTTTCGTACAACCATTCTTTTTTCCCCTCTTTTCTTTTACGTTTATTAAGATGAATTAGGTTTCAAAATTTTCTCATTAGAATATAAATTAATGCACGTGTAAAAAAAATTGAGTTTAAATAGACTTAGGTTTACATATCCAAATCTTCAAAGATTATAACATTTTGCCTTTATATAACAAATTTTTGTGCTCTCTCAATATTCTCACCAAAAAATTTCAAACTTCAATAATCTCTTCCACAAATTTTATATCAGCTTTTTAATTATAAAATCATCGATTACTCTCTTATTCGATAAAAACGAATTTATTCTCATGTTTTAGTTGAATTATTTTGACTCGTTTAATATTTTATAAACAGCACAAAAAATGGAAAATAAAATCATATCATTCGTAAAAATAAATAAAATAAGATTGAAAACGTCGATGTGAAATCACTCATAGAAAAGCCTACAAATAATTTATTGATTTTGATTCTCCTATTTTTTTTATATTAACTGAATTATCAATTAAATTTTTTCACATATTTCTAAAGTTTGATGCATCAAACTTCGTATTTAACACGATCGTGAAACGTGTCAGCCGGTCGATCGGATTTTGACACATGTAATTTTTCCAATTATATTTTGACATGTGTCATACAAATCTATTTTCTTTATAAACTTATATATTTGTATTTATCAAGTATATTATAAAAATCAACATATATCAAAAAAAAAAAAATTAGTTTCTAATAAATAATTCATTAAAATAATTAGTTGATAAGCATGGTCTATTCTTTTAAATATTGACTTTATTATTTGTCTTGATTTTGTTTTTTTCGTACAACCATTCTTTTTTTCCTCTTTTCTTTTACGTTTATTAAGATGAATTAGGTTTCAAAATTTTCTCATTAGAATATAAATTAATACACGTGTAAAAAAATTTGAATTTAAATAGACTTAGGTTTACATACCCAAATTTTCAAAGATTATAATATTTTGCCTGTATATAACATGTTTTTGTGCTCTCTCAATATTCTCACCAAAAATTTTCAAATTTCAATAATCTCTTCCACAAATTTAAATCAGCTTTTTAATTATAAAAATCATCAATTACTCTCTTATTCGATAAAAATGAATTTATTCTCATGTTTTAGTTGAATTATTTTGACTCCTTTAAGATTTTATAAACCGCACAAAAATGGAAAACAAAAGCATGTTTTTCACATATAGAACGTCGATGTAAAATCACTCATAGAAAAACCTACAAATAATTTATTGATTTTGATTCTCCTACTTTTTTTATATTAACTGAATTCTCAATTAATTTTTTTCACATATTTCTAAAGCTTGATGTGTCAAATTTCGTAATTAACACGATCGTGAAACGTGTCAGCCGGTCGATCAAATTTTGACACATGTAATTTTTCCAATTAGATTTTGACACGTGTCATACAAATCTATTTTCTTTATAAACTTATATATTTGTATTTATCAAGTATATTATAAAAATCAACATATATCAAAAAAAAAATAGTTTCTAATAAATAATTCATTAAAATAATTAGTTGATAAGTATGGTCTATTCTTTTAAATATTGACTTGATTATTTGTCTTGGTTTTATTTTTTCCGTACAACCATTTTCCCCCTCTTTTCTTTTACGTTTATTAAGGTGAATTAGGTTTCAAAATTTTCTCATTAGAATACAAATTAATACACGTGTAAGAATTTTTGAGTTCAAATAGATTTAGGTTTACATAACCAAATCTTCAAAAATTATAATATTTTACCTTTATATAACAAGCTTTTGTGCTCTCTCAATCTTCTCACCAAAAATTTCAAACTTCAATAATCTCTTCCACAAATTTTTTCCAGCTTTTTTATTATAAAAAATCATCAATTACTCTCTTATTCGATAAAAACAACATATCTCAACATTTTCCAATTAACTTATTTTAGTAATTCATAAAAAAAAAGTAAATAAGCTACATATATACACGCTTACATATATTTGAGAAATTTTAAGAAATGCCACTTGTGAAATGCCACTTTTCAAAAATACCACATTTTCAAAATCTTTTCAAAAATACCACTAATATTATATCATTTATTCAAAATATCATTTATGTTTGGGTTAACTATGTTATGTTAGGGTTTAGTTTTGAGGGTTTAGGGTTTGTTAGGGTCAAAATCCTTTTTAAAGTTTAAAATTTTAAGATTTAAGTGTTAAAAATCATTAATTTGTGGCATTTTTGAAAATTGACAACACATGGTGGCATTTTTGCAAAATGATATTTTAAAAAGTGACATTTTTGAAATTTTCTCCATATATTTTGATTTTAAATAGAAATAGATATGACAAAAAAAAAAAATCAAACACGTTTTCTCATTAGAATATTAAATACACGTGTAAAATTTTTTTTAATAGAATTAGGTTTACATATCCAAATCTTTAAGGATTATAATATTTCACCTTCATTTAAATAATTTTGTACTCTCTCGATCTTCCCACCAAGCAATTTAAAATTTCAATAAACTCTTCTAAAATTTTTGTTTCCAATTAGTTTTAACCAAATGTCAAAATAAATTTTACCATTTAAAAAAAATCTAATATCATTATATTTTGAAATTAGACTAAAAATGTACATTGTATTGTGGTTTTTTTTTTAAACTTACCACTACGTAGACATCCTAAATATTGTAAAATTGATGTATGAGAAGAAAATTATTTTGAAAGTTTCTGATGTTGTGAAAATTATAAAAAAAGTAAGAAACCAAGTGATGAAACACATATAATTCGTTTTTCATTGGAAGAAAACTAATACTTGATTCATAAGTGAAAAAAAAAATTCAAATATGATTAAAAAATGTGAGTAAGTCTAATTCAAATCAAAATACGTAAATCGATTTGTCAAGAGTTAAAAAAAAGATATATAAGTAGTTACATAATAAAAAGTAAACATAATTTAAATAGGAATAGAAAAAACTAATAATTTAGAAATATGTGAAAATAATTAATTAGAAATTCAGTTAATATAAAAGAAGTAGGAGAATCAAAATCAATAAATAATTTGTAAGTTTTTCTATGAGTGATTTCACATCGACATTTTTAATCTAATTTTATTTATTTTTACGCATGATATGATTTTGTTTTATATTTTTGTGTGGTTTATAAAATATTAAAGGAGTCAAAATAGTTCAACTAAAACATGAGAATAAATTCATCAAGATTTTAAAAATGGATTAAAAAGTAATATTAATTCAAATAGAATATGAAAACTAATAATTGAAAGTATGTGATTAAATTTAATTGAAAATTAAATAATAAAATAACCAAAGTAAATAAATAAATGTTATACTTCTGAATTAGTGGTTTTGCATCAGCGGTTATAAAATATTAGATTACAAACCCATATACAGATCATTCATCTAGTATATATATATAAACCTCTCTATGTGATTCAAACTCATGTCCTCTTAAAAAGATTTGATATGCTTTTACCACTAGACCAAATAAATTTTATAAAAAAATAAGGGCCGAATTTAACTAATAAAAACAAGGGTTGCAAGTATGCATGGGCCTTCCCACCTTGAACTCAGGGTCGAGCCTGTTTCTTGCCACATATGTATTAAAACCAAAAGCATGTATTTCCAACATATTTTGAATAATCTTATTTTGAGTAATAAGTCAAAGGTTACACCATTGTGAAGGTTTTGGAGTCATAAGTCAAAGGTTTTTTTTTTTTAAGTTTTAAGTCAAAGGTTTCTCTATTATGAAGTTTGAAAGCTGAATATGAGCCACACGGCGAAATCTCGCATACGCATGGTTTTCGCTTTGCCGAGTCAAATATCCAGCAACTACACGTATCCAAAAGACACACCCAAGTGATACCTTTTGACACGAAAGTTTAAGAAATAGTTTAGAGTAGAAGATTAAGATTTCAACTACTTTGGAGATAGAATTTTTTTGGCTTATTGTAAAATTATATATGTTCCATACTTTTGTGTTTCAATCGATAAATTTATTGCCTAATAGTCCAATATTATGAGTACTATTAAATTAATACATTTCCTAAATTTTTGCTAGATCTTAGACTTTTAATTTGATTTTTATGAATAGTTATAATTTGTAAGGTTTATTCATTTGGTTTGGTTTTATTGGTCAACCAAACTTTTCGACACTAAATTCTCCTCCGTTCATGTTTGTTTTAAATTTAGCTAAAATCGTTAAAACATTATTTACTAAATAAAAGAAAAATGTTTTCCACACGAAACAATTATATATACTACGTACATGTTTGATGCATTTCTTATTCCAAAAATTATCATAGATCCAAAAAGATGAATTATCTCATAATTTTGATGTTAGTTACTACTATCTGTTTTGGACTAAATGAAGCTTGCAAAATAAATCATATAGTAATTCATAACGAACTCGCTCCTAATGTTGATCTCAAAATTTCATGCCGTTTTGGAAACCCAGGTGTCAAACCTTATATTTTACACACATTAAAGTTTAAAGCTCCTTTTTATGTCATTCCTTTCAGGAACCGAGGTAAAAGCACAAAATGTTATTGTGCTCTTAGTCACGGGACTAGTCCGAAATTTTTTTTTGATACTGAAGTATATGTCGCACGTTCCTCTTTTCAATGTGGCAGCTACGTTCATGGATTGCCAGACATGATGGTATTTATTTTACGAAAAATTATTGGGAACCGCCGGGAAAAGTGCTTGATTGGATAGAAGTATATGTAAGTGGATAGAAAAGTTATTGGGAACCGCCGGAGAAAGAGCTTGATTGGATAGAAATATATGTAAGTGGGTTAAAACCCCATATTGAGTAGGCATGTATCTTTTTTCCCCTAAAAATAACTAATATTTATGTAAATGGGTTTTTTTTATTTTTCGTCTATGAACTAAACCGTAAACCGTAAAAACTAAGTCTTCAATCTAATTTGGTGGTGTTAGAATATATTGCAAAATATTGTAATAAAAAAGATTATAATATTTAGTTTGTGATATCTGTGATAATCCAAAATATATGTATTTTGGATCAATGTTTTAATGAGAAGACGATATATGTTTATACTAATGTTTCTTTAAAGATACATCCCTACTCTATATGGGTTTTTAACAAGAAATTGTTTTCTTTTGCAAAACTTTTAACCTTCTTTATTTTATTATCCACTAGTTTCCGTAACAAAATAAAATGTTACAACCATAAAAAATGTTGCAAGACATAGCAAATATAGGAAATGAAAGATGAAATATAGATAACGGTATTGCGTCACTTTTCTCGTTTTTATTTTGTCTTATTATTTTTACATTTTTATCTCAGTTTAGAACTTTAAAAAAATCGTTATCACATTTATTTTTGCTTAAATTGAATATAAGTATATATATATATATATATATATATATATATAAAGATAATTATATGCATACAATCTCTTGTATTTGGAGAATATGATGAGCTATATAGAATTTAAAATTTTAGATATTGGTAATGTCTTGTGAAATGCATGTTAGTACCTATTTTCTTGATCAATTATGAGAGATCACTAGCCCATCCTCCTTATTAAAAAAGACTGATAAGACTAATGAAAACATAGAAATATCTTTGCAAATGGCTTATACTTATACATAGATTGGAGATTCTTTGCAATTGGCTTATACTTATACATAGTGGATATCTTGAACGTTTGGTATCTAAACCTATACATATTTTTTAGGGGCGGGTGATTTGTTATATGGTTATATTTTGATTCGTTTTTTGGTTTTTCGTACATGTCGTGGAAGATGTAACATTGAGTTTTGGAGTAGGCCTAGCTTTGTTTATTAACCTAAGAATGATAGATTAATTAGTACTAACTAGGTAGTCTATACGTGTTTGACATTTCAGTTTTCGATCTCGTTATGACAGTTGAGAGGTTTAAAATAGATCGGGCGATACTTGAAGGGTTTATTCATTAAAATCTTCTAGTTGAGAGGTTTTTTCCATTAATAATTTACAATTTAAGGATTTAAAATAGATCAAATGATACTTGAGGAGTTTTTTACAACAATTATTTGAAGTCCAACCTCCTCATTCTTGCCACATGCATTAAAACCATGAGCAAATTTCCAACACATTTTGAATAACTTTATTTTGGAGTCAACCATTTATAAAGGTCGAAGAATGAATATGAGCCAACACGAAGAAATCTCGCATATACTAGATTTTTCATATGAATTATCGAATAGATTCGTTAATAGTTTTATCATGTGGAGAATAAACGGTAATGATCGTGACATCTCTTTTGCTTTTAAAATCTATAGTCTAGATATTTATATTAACTTGCTTAGTTAGAATCGCACGACAATCTTTTAAGATCTGTATTACCTGAAGTCTACTCTCATATATTCTTTGCATAATTAGTTTTATTTCCGACTAGCTCGTATTCCAAATACTCTTCGATTGATTATGTGCATTTTCAAATGATTGAGATAATAACAGAAATATTTACGACGTGGAGGAATCTAATACCATTGTATCCTATAATCACACATACTAAATTTTGACATGCGCTTGCAATTAAATGATTAAATAGGTTTGACTAATCGATTTTAACATATATAAATTTTTAATATTTAAACGTGTATGACAAAGCATATGAATTCTAACATCTATAAACGTACAAAATGATATGTATTGTGCATAAATGTAATAAATTTGAATATTTTTGATCAAGTACCTGTTAATGCCATTAGTTTTAATATTTTATGTGTAAAATTGATCAAAACATATGCAAATGTTAAATTGATCTTCATTATTCGTGTAAATTATAGAGCATACGATAAATCAGATAAATTTTAGATTTATATGAATTTATAGGACATAACAAATGAAAAATAATATATATTTTCCAATAATGAATTGTATAAATATTTACAAATGTGATTAAATATGTATAATAGACTATATCATAATAAAAATATTTGTATAGTATACTAATCTAAATACATATATACACAATAGATAATATTGTTATAAATATACTAATAAAAAGTTTGGTAATATATCAGAATATTTTAAAAATAGATGATATGGTAAGTCTAAAATATTACATTTAGTTGGATTTAAATTTGTAAAACATGTATTAATGGGCTTATGTTATAAAATTAATGAGAATATGTAAAAAATTTCATCATGACATATAATTTTAATTGAAATGTTCTTATTAGTTAAATTAAATAACATGTCTCCTAAAACACTCTTTGAAAGATACCTATGATTTTTTGTCAATGTATCCTCTGTTAATATATATATATATATATATATATATATATATAGAGGATTCTTCTTTTTAAGTGACGTTTATTTAAATTCTAATTTTATAATCTATACTTGTTTTTCAAATTTTGTATATTTACATTTAATATATTAATTGAGAAGACACTTTAAATTTTTGGACAACTTTTATGTGGCATATTACATTAAATGTCATTAGAAAAGTAATGATATTTAATTAAGGGAAATTGGTAAATATAAGTATATAACTACCAAAATAATAATAATTGGTCATCTAACCATATCAAGTGATATTCTTTATATCATTTACAATATATAAAAAATTAACCTTATACATTATGAACCACACATTCTCCCTGTCTCTTTCTTCTTTCTTTCTTCTTTCTTCTTAATATTTTTTACACGATCCAATTTTATTTGTTTTGGATCTTTATATATATATATATATATATATATATATATTGATATCATGGTTTGAATTTTTTAAACAGATATAAATTAATCAAAAATGATATATTGCTGTAACTAATTATACGTTATTCTATTCTATATAGAACAACAGAAATATAATAGAATGATATTGTTGTTGTAATGCTATTTTTAATATTTGTTTTCCTCTTCTTCATCTGTTTGTTTTTGCTAATATATAGCAAGTTTCTCAGATGTTGAACCTGGGAAATGGGATCAATTCATGTATTGTTGAACAAATGGATGCTTAATGATCGGTGAACACTTTTCTCATCGGTTTTATCGTTAAGACTTCGGAAAATATGGTTTTAATTTAAGTTTCCCAATGAGGTGGTGTTAGATTGTTTGATTTTCCATTGTTTCTAGCCTATTAAATTCATACTCAGTAAGATGGGTGGACTCTTTCGGTTCATAGAGAAACAACTATAAGAGAACAAACAAATACTAATGATTGTCATACTGAGTTTGAGTTTCCATGCTTTTTTTTTTTGATATAGATATAAGCCACACAGCAAAATCTCGCATACGCATGGTTTTGGCTTTTGATGAGTCAAATATCCAAGCAACTGCACATATTCAAAAGACGCACCCAAGTGATACCTTTTGACACGAAAGTTAAAAAAAAATAGTTTAGAGTAGAAGATTAAGATTTCAACTACTTTGGAGATAGAATATATTTTGGTTTATTGTAAAATTATATATATTCCATACTTTTGTGTTTCAATCGATATATGTATTGCCTAGTAGTCCAAATATTATTAGTACTGTTAAATTAATACATTTCCTAGATTTTTGCTAGATCTTAAACTTTTGAGTTGGTTTTTGTGGACAGTTATCATTTGTAAGATTTATTCATTTGGTTTGATCTTATTGGTTAACCAAACTTTTCGACACTAAACTCTCCTCCGGCCAGAGATTTAATTGATTCATGTTTGTTGTAAATTAGCTAAGACCATTAAAACATTATTTACTAAATAAAGGAAAAAAGTTTTCACACAAAAATATTATAAATACTAGGTACATGTTTGATGTCTTTCTTACTCCAAAAATTATCATAGATCCAAAAAGATGAATCATGTCATAATTTTTATGTTAGTTACTACTATATGTTTGGGGCTAAATGAAGCTAATTGCAAGGATAATCATATAGTAATTCATAACGAACTTGCTACTAATGTTGATCTCAACATTGCATGCCGTTTTGGAGACCCAGCTGTCAAACCTTATATTTTACACGCATTAAAGTTTAAAGCTCCTTTTTATGTCATTCCTTTCTATGAGAATAAGGGTAAACACACAAAATGTTATTGTATTCTTAGTCACGGGACTAATCCGACGAAATTTTTTGATATTGAAGTATATGCTTCACGCTACTATCGTCAATGTGGACAGCTACGTTCATGGATTGCCAGACTTGATGGAATTTATTTTACGAAAAAATATTGGGAACCGCCAGAAAAAGTGATTAATTGGTTACAAATATAATGTTCTTTTACTTTTTTTCTTAAAAATAACTAGTGTTTATGTAAATAATTTTTTTTACTTTTCGTATTATGAACTAAGCCGTAAAAGCTAAGTCATCAATCTAATTTGGTGGTGTTGTAATATATTGCAAAAATATTGTAATAAAATATGAGTTCATTTGATATGTATGTATTTTTGATCGATCAATGTTTTAAATGAGAAGACAATATATTTTAATTATGCTAATGTTTCTTTAAAGAAACATGTCATGAGAGTAAGAGAGATCGGGGAAAGCACCAAAAAATGGGTAAGAAATATTTTTTTTTTTTGGTCAACAGCTTAATAATTTTTTTTATCACGGTTCAGTTACCCAATCCGGTGATAATGAGTTTACATACGAAACATTAATATTAACTAAACGAGTATAATTCGTAAGCTTGTCAGCTTTTGAATTTTGGATGTGCGGGATATGTGATAGAGAAAAAAACAAAAACTTCTATTTTAGCTTCATTATTTTTTTCAAGGTAAATGCCAAACACTGGCTACTCCGTCGGTGTAAACACCATCTTCACCAAATCAGAACAGTCTGTTGCAAAAGCTACCTCCGTCTTCTGCTGGTCAATCAAACATTGTATTGCCCAAATTAGAGCTTCAATATCCGAGTGTAGGGAGGAGAGGGTCCTTCTGAGATTCCGAGCTCCCATCATGATCTCGGAAAAAATACGACTCCTTCCAAGAGCCATCAATATAGCACTTTACCCATGCGTATTATGGAGATCCTGGTGACTGGCCGATCCCGTGGGTTGAAAGTATCGTCTTGTCGATTTAGGCCTACTCCCATACAAAAGCCTCTGTTTCTGCATTCCGTAGAATAAGATGGGAGTCCACATCCAGACCTCTAAAAACCTTGTCGTTTCGTGCTTTCCAAATATACCATATAATCCATGGAAACCTCTGGTCCTGGTACCCCGGGGAACACGCCAAAAAAAAAAAAATCCATGTTAGTGAAGACTGAGGATACCGAGAAGACTTCAGTAGTCGTAGGAATTGTCGACAGAGCCCATGTTTGAAATGTTGGGGGGCATTCAAATAAGACACGATTTATTGTCTCTTCTATTCCACAACGGACACATTGTGTGTCACACCTTATCCCCATGTTCTTCATATTCACACTAACCGAAAGACAACCAGTAATAACTTGCCAAAGAAAGTTTCTCAGCTTAGGCAGATATTGGATTTTCCACGACTGCGCTTGCAACGGTCAAACACTTGGGCAAAAAATTATGTTCTGTTCCGGAAACATGCTACCTTGTTCAATTTGATATCCCGACTTGACTGTATATTTTTCGGATTTCGTATAATGCTAGCCTAAAGAATCGGGTCGGAGGATTTCCCCTACTGGAATACTTTGAATAATTTTCACATCCTCTGGAATAATGATTGCATTAAGCATATTCATATTCCAGGTCCTTGTCTCAGGGTCAACCAAATGGTTGACCATGAAAGAAGAGTAATAGGTAATGGTTTTGCAAGTGGTTGCCCTCGGGTGTTGAGCCGGTATCCAAGGACCCTTCCATACATAAATGGAGGTTCCAGAACCTACTCTTTTAACTAGCCATTTTCTAACCAGGGGTCTAGCCGATATAATAATCTGCCAACCATAGAAAGGTGAGTATGATTATTCTGAATCTAACGGATTAGATTTCCTAAAATAGCGTCTCTTAAATACTTTCGCAAAAGGGACTTCGGGTTGTCCATTAATCGCCATAGCTGTTTTGCTAGCAGATCTGTATTGAAAGCTTCAATTTTATGAAATCCGAGTCCTTCATCTTGTTTACCTCGGCATAATTTTTTCCAAGCTAACCAGTGCATACATCTGTGGCTTCCATTCGAGCTCCACCAAAATTGGGCTATTCCACTAGTTAATTGTGGTTATAGCCTTGGGCAACCTGAAACTTAACATAGTGTATGTCGGCAGCGCTGTTGCCACCGATTTTATAAGAACTTCTTTACCCCTTTTGAAACGAACTTTGAGGTCGAACCATTTATTCTATCCTGTAATTTGTCCTGTACAAATGAGAAAAAAATTGTTTTTACCCTTCCCAAAATTTCAGGATTACCCAGATAGGTACCCATTCCCCCTATCGACGATATCCCCGATACCCGGTGTATCTCTTCCCTAACCATTGCATCTACCGAATGTCCAAATTGTATTGATGATTTGGAGAAATTTATATATTCCCCGGACGCCCCTTCATATTATTTAAGAATCTTCTCGAATGTTTGACACTCCTCCTTAGTTGCCTTACAGAAAAATAGACTATCGTCTGCAAATAGTAAATGCGAGACCGTCGAGCTAGCCCTCGGCACTTTCAATCTCGTTAGTTTTTTTTCCCGTTAGGCCTTGCGTACATTAGCAATTAATGCTTCCGTACATAGTGTGAATAGATATGGGGATAATGGATCCCCTTGTCGGAGTCTCCATTTTGGAACTATGTGTCCCTTTGGTTGTCCATTAAGGAGAACTTTGTATTGAACCGATTTGATGCACCACATCATCCAACTAATCCATTGTTCCGCAAAACCCATTTTCTGGAGGAGTTTCTCAATGAATGGCCATTCTACTCTATCATAGGCTTTGCTTATATCCGTTTTAACTGCCATGAATTTATTCTTGCACGTCTTATTTATTCTCAACCCATGGAATATTTCCTGAGCAATCAATAGTATTATTTGCGATTAGACGTCCGGCTAAAAAAGCTTATTGTGTCTCTAATATAAGGTACGGTAACATCCGTTTCAACCGTTAACACATCACCTTAGATATAATGTTGTATCCGGCATTACAAAGATTTATCGACCACAGTTCTGTCATCCTAGTGGGCATGTCCATCATAAGAATTCAGCAGATATTTGTCATATTTAGTCTGCAGTCAAAAGTTCATGCCCGTAGGAATTCATTGACTAATTTAAGAATGTCCACTTTTGATAATATGCCAAGAACGTTGAAAAAATAGTGTCGTCGTCCCATCCGGCCCTGGTGATTTTTCCGGATGCGTCAAGGATAAAGCCTTTCTTACCTTTTTATGTTGCCATCACCGTCAACAACTCATTTACTTAATTTGTAATCTGTGATGGGACCTCTTCTAATATTTCCTCAAATTCCGTTGGTGAAGTTGTTTGAAATAATTCTTCAAAATAATTAACTGCAACTTGATCTCCTTCTTCTTCTGAACTGACCCATTCGCCTGATGTATTATATAACCCAATAATTCGATTACGTGCCCATCTTTGTTTGGTATGTGCATGGAAAATTTTGGAATTGGCATCTCCAACCTGTAACCATGTCGTCCGACTTTTTTGTTGCCAATAGTCTTGCTCATCCTTGTAGGCTAGGCTTCCTTTAATTTTTGTGTAAGGTCAAACAGTTTCTGTGGAGTCCGATTGTCATCATTCTGACACTCTTCGACCTCTTTTTGCAATTCCAAAAAAAATTCTTTACCGTACGGGAGGTTTTTCTTTTGCCACCTCGAAATCTCATGATGATAGCCAATTGTTTTTTCCAATATTTCTGTCTGCCCATCCCCTCGTATCTCCCCATCCCGTAGCTACAGATTCCATTAATCCTTCCCGCCCAATCCATCTTTTATCAAACCTAAATTGTTGCTTCCTGCGGATTATCTTGTGTCTCTATTGTGGCCAGAATAGGCATATGATCCGTTCCAATCATAGCCAAATACTCCACAAATGTATGTGTAAAAAATGCAGGCCAATCTTCATTAGCTAATGCCCGATCAAGTCAGCAGTACCATATAGTCTTGGAATTACGTCTTTCTCTCCACGATAACGTGTTTCCTAAACATGAGAATTTCAACATACCACAATTTTGAATCATAGTGTTAAAAGGATGGAATGTGGATGCATTTCTCAAAGTTCCTCTTTTTTTCATGATTATCCGTTAGTTCATTTAGATCGTCAATTATCATCCAAGGTTCAAACCTACTAACTGTCATTTGGGTCAATCTTTTCCATACTTGTTCTCGATATTTAGGGACCAGGTCTACGTTTACAATGGATAAAGAAAAAACTTTCTCTTCGTTAATGACCGCATCAATATAAATAATTCGATTGTTCGCAAATAAAATTGAAATATTGAAATCATTATTATAAAAAATCTCAAGTCCACCACTTGCACCGCACGGATCTACCGTGTATAATTTATCATAACCAATATAAAACTGAAAATTTTGCATGAAAACAAAATCTTTTTTTGTTTTCGAAAGAAATAAAAAGTCGGGCTTATATTTATTCCATAGATCTCGTAAATAACTAATAGTTAGACGGTTGCCTAAACCTTGACAATTACAACTTCAAATCTGCATTGTCGGGTTTTGGTGGAAGCGAGCCTCCATGAGTACATGTTGCCTTTCTTAGCTTTCCCGGATACAATCCGTCACCGATTTGAATCTCCTTCTTTGTCCCATTTTCTTCCTTGGTGAGACAAGGGCTTGTACCAAACGCTTCCTTGAGCTCGCTCCCTTGAGTAACGGATTACCCTTGGCAATTTTCTTCCATTCCGGTTTGGTAAGCAGACCATGCATTATCTCTGTGTCCTCACTAATGTTTGATTTTTCTGTGATCATGGGATCATCCTCATGATCTGCATCCATAACACCATCCGCTACAGTAACCTCGTTTACATCCTTCTGAACTGACCTTATTCCCTCTGCCTCAATATGTGGCTTCGTTGCAACCATAATCCCATTCGTAACTTTAGCACACATCTCATGTCCATCTTTCACCCTCTCATTCTCTATTACACCATCTTCTTCGTCTCCAGCGGGGCCAGCTCTTCCGATTCAGCCTGAAACAGGGCCTTACGCACCCTCTTGCTGGACAACAAGATTGGATCATTAACATAAGACATCACGGGACTCACCACTCGGGGCTCCTCTATCTTTCCCATGACCTCCTTTGCCTCTAAATCACTTTGGCTACCCTGTTTAGGACCCGAATATGTACCCAAAGCATGGACAATGCCACTGTTAGCAGCCACATTTTGATTCTAAAATTGTGGTTGCTATACATATTGCCGATTGCCTCGTGATCCTTCCCCTCCGTACCTTCTACCATTTCGGTTCCAATAAGGTCGATTCTCAAGATGGTGTCTATGAATCTCATACTCATCATTGTCTGATTACCTTGTCTCTTCCCATATTGCCATCCTTTTCCCCCTTTATTTGTCGGAGCTTTTTTGTTCTCCACCGCACCTTTGTAGCTAAGCATCTTGGCCCTTGACTCCGAGTCACTAGGCGGATCACCACCACCATTTGCACCCGTAGCTAGTGTTGGACACTCCTTGTCCTCATGACAGAGACTAAAACACTGTCGACAAAAGCCGAACAACCTGTCATAACGTAGTGAGATTGGAATCTCCTCTCCATTGTGAAACTCAACATAAGTTTCAAAGCACAAAGATTTAAATCCATCGATCACCACTTGCACCATTCCTGCATCGATATCCACCGCTTTGACATCACCGAGAGCACTTCCGATCGTTTTGAAAGTGAGTTCCGCCCAAAAATGAAATGGAACACCTAAAACTCGAACCCAAAACGTAATTTCTGAAGGATAATTGACATCCACTCTTGGTACCCATCTCACTAAAGACAACATCCAGTTATCAAAGTGGTTCCATCTTCAACACCTCGATGATATCCTCTTCTCGGTCAAAATCAAACTGAAAACGTCCTAATCCAAGATCCGCTCCAGCAACTATGTCTTCAATATTCCAGATCCTTGGTTCATATTATGTACTCTCAGATTCATACATCTTCCAATCAAAGTCTTAGAGTATCCTTGAACCAAGGCTGAGTTATCAAAGTGTGGAACCTTGATCCTCAGTTTCATGGTGACCGCTGCTAGAGTCTTCTCAACACTCTCCTTCGTGAGCAAGCTGCTTTGTACCATAGTTACAGAGCCACGGAACACCGAAAAAGAGAAAGCAACCAAAGATGGTTCATAACAAACAGAGAAGAGAAAGCAGAAGAAGTATTTTCCTCTGTGATATAGAACAAAGACCTCTCTTGCATAACCTTTATATGCCTTTGTACTGCTCTCTGATTTCCCAGTAATCTCAATAGAATCCTCCGATTGGATCCTTCCCTTATCTTGCTCATAGATCTGCATCCTAAGCTCTAGCTGCCGCCGTCGCCATTTTTAGAGAGAAATTTTTTTTTCGCTTCGGCTTCAATTCTTCGAAAATTTTAAAAAAGGTAAGGAAGTCTTTTGGCAAAGGAGATAATGATGGCGGTTCGATCCAAGAGAAACTATTGGCTGGGTCAAAGGTTTGTCTGGAAACGTTGGCATCAAGTAATAAGATTCAGGACCTGCGATTCTGAATCAATTGATTACAGACTCTCATCAAAACCAGCAGCCTAGGATTGATGGAAAATCATCGGGCCCGGAGGTCGATGTCGTGAATGATGATCAGGCACGAAAAAGCAATCGAGCTTCTTGGTACCGCGAGACAGAGGAGGAGGCTCGAGCTGCGAATATCCTTAATGAAAATACAACTCTTGAAGCTAGAAATCATGGAGAATTGATTGTAACAAAGGGGCAAACATCTTTTGCAAGGCGTGTTTCCGATCCGATGAAACAATCTCTTGCAAGAGAAGAGATTTTGTTTTGCAAAAGAAAGTTAAAGGATTTACAAAAGAAAACATTTTTTGTTTGTAAAAAACCCATATAGAGTAGGCATGTCTCTTTAAAGAAGCTACAGCCATTGCAAGACTTATTATTTGTACACAAATACATCCATATTCAAATTTAGCGAATATGGGTAACGGTATTGCGTTACTTATCTCGTTTTCATTGAAGTGAAAGACACAATGTCATCCCACATTGCCAAATAGTTTTTTCCCATGATCTCTCGAGTCAGGGCTTCCCATACTTCACCTGAATAACCACACTCAAAAATAGATGATTTCGAGTTTCCAAATAATAATTGCAAAAGACGCATTGGGTATTCTGATTTTGATTCCACTGGAGAATTCGATCACTAGTAGCTAATTTGTTGTGCATAGCTATCCACATGAGGAAAGAGTATTTTGGTATTGCATTTGGGAACCAAACACTATTTTTCTATGGTAGATGAGGATGCTCAAAATAAACTTGATTCCACATATCATACGTACTGAATGATTTTTTATATTTCCCTTCCTTGCTATCCATAAGGCGATATTAGACTATGTCTCTTTCAATTGGCTTCTCTGTTCGCCATTATCTCCTCTAGATCAGTTAGTTGAGTGACTTGATGTCGTCTCCTTCGATGCCTAAAAATTCCTTCCTCTGCCGTAGCATGTTCTGAAATTCCCATATCAATATAGCCCCTCTCGTCCAACAACTCCGATAATCTCCCCAGATTCGACCAATCATCATGCCAAAAAGATGAATCATTTCCGCTATGAACATCGACTTTGTGAAAATATTTGGCCAGAGATCTCATCTTTAAAAAAATTTGCCACATCCATGATCCTCCCTGCATTTTCTCCTTGATTGACCAGAAGGAACCTTTACGAATAAGGTATTTTTGCAGCCATGTCACCCATAACGATGAATTAGGGGAAACAATTTTCCATACCAACTTTAAACAGCTCACCGTATTGACCTCCTTTAAACTTCTCAAACCCATACCTCCTTCCATTTTCGGTTTACAAACATCTCTCTATGCTATCTTAGCTCTCTTTGCGTTGAGTTCCAGACCTGACCAGAGAAATGCGTAACAGATTTTCTCAATTTCCATCAGATATTCGCCTGGAAGTCGAAAAGCACTCATCCAAAAGTTTGATATGCTCATAATCACCGAGGCAATCAGCTGCAGTCTACATGCGTAAGAAAGATAACGATCTGTCCATATTCCAATCCTTGTTCTTATTTTCTCCAACAGCGGTTTGTAATCATTCGTAGCATCCATTTTGTTAATAGCGGAAGTCCCAAGTAACGCACCGGCAGTTGCTCTTTGTCAAAAAGGAACTGGGCTAATATGGAATCACGATTCCCTCGTAAAATTCCAGCCATGTACATAGTGGATTTTTCCATACTGATCTTAAGACCCGATTCCTGAGCAAAATCATCAAACGCCTTAAGAACTCCTTCTATCGAGTATTTCCGACCATCCGCAAAGACAATAAGGTCATCCGCAAAACACAAGTGAGTGAGAGGAATATTCTTACAACTCGGGTGATAGCCAATACTTTTGTCCGTGGCTGCCTCATCCAGCTTCATAGAGAGAACGTTCATACCAATAACGAATAAGTAAGGGGAGAGAGAACAACCTTGTCTCAGCCCTCGTTTCCTCTTAAAATAACCTGCAAACTCATCATTCACTTGTACTGAAAACGA
This sequence comes from Pseudoturritis turrita, assembly GCA_900406555.1. Lineage (NCBI taxonomy): Eukaryota > Viridiplantae > Streptophyta > Magnoliopsida > Brassicales > Brassicaceae > Pseudoturritis > Pseudoturritis turrita. The sequence goes on along the minus strand of OVBL01001057.1, from coordinate 217,057 downwards.
TGAGGTAGTGATGCAAAGCTTTATACAATGGACAATTTTTCCGGGAAATTCAGAGCTTAAAACGTATTCAATAAGAATGACCACTGCACCAAGTCAAAAGCTTTGGAGATGTCTATCTTGATAGCACATCGAGAAGAGACAGTGTATTTATGATAATCATTGACTAACTCCGTTGCTAAGAGCATATTCTTCATCAACAAGCGATCCTTAACAAAGACCGATTGGTTATGAGTGATGAACTTTGGGAGAAGACATTTGAGATGGTTAGCAAGAATTTTTGAGATCACTTTATACAAAACATTGCAGCATGAGATTGGACGATAATCTTTCATTTTCTTTGCCCCTTGCTTCTTAGGAATAAGAGCTAAAATTATAGAATTTATCCCTTTAGGTAGAAAACTCTTGAGGAAAAAAAGATTGGATTGCAACCGTAAACCAATGATTGTCCCAGCCGATTTAAAAAACTCACAGGTGTGTACATTTTTTTATCTTAGTTTATAACTAAAAGGTCCTTTAGATGCATTATCACATTTATTTTTTAAAACTGAATATACGATATAAATTAGGATAGTTTCATATATACGATCGCTTGCATTTGGAGAATAAGATGAGCAATAGGGACTTTAAACTTTTAGATATTGGTAATGTCTTTAAAAGCATGTTAGTACCAATATGAGAGATACTCCATATTCAAAAAGACTAATAACATAGGTAGTCTATACGTGTTTGATATTTCAGGTTTTTAACCTCTTTGTGATTCTATATATATATATATATATATATATATATATATATATTTTTTTTTTTTTTTTTTTTTTTTTTTTTTTTTTTTTAATGATAAGTTTGTTCGAAGGCAGCAAACACGGCATTTCGCTTTATTCGTGTCCGAACTTCGGGTTAGTGCGAAAATTCTTGTCTACAATGTGAGAGAGTGCTTAAACATACCCGAATTCATTAAAATTCAAATTTTCCTATCCATATTTTTAAAATTAGGCGTACACATACCTAACGGGTTACGGTGTTATTTTATCCGTTAAATATCGACTGAGATGCTGAGTCATTTGACAAGTCAGATGGGATTTCGGCTTATTCGTACCCCAACTCTAGGCATTTGTGCAAATACTTTCTCATTTTAATATTTTGAATATTTTTCGATTTTAAAAATTTTCGATTTGCGAATAATAATATTTAAAATAAAACATATATCAAGACGATTTAATATCGTTTCGGTTCCTATTTGAATTTTGATCAAATTTATCTTTTCAAATGAATTTAAGTTTTAGATTAATTTTTAATTTTTCCAATTAAATTTAAAGTCGAATTTGTTTTTACTAAATATTAATTTTTAATATTTAATAAAATACAATAATGTTGCATTGATATTTTATCATTATTATAACTTTTAATATATGAAAAATAAATTATTCAAATAAATGATACTTATAAGTTTAATTAAATATTATAACAATTTATGCTTATGAATTGTATCATAAGTATACATGATTGATAATTATATGAGTATTTATGATCAGTATTTGGTGGAACTAAGTAGTGCAAGTATTGGCTAGGGACTGTGGACTATTTTTTTTTAAAGTTAAATCTAATGTATTAGTTTTGAAAATAGTTTTATTTTGTTTAAAAATATTTCGATATAAGAATATCATTAAAAATCGGATATGTAAATATAGTAAGTAGATATTAAAAGATATTCTCTCGACTTTTGTTAGATCCTAGATGTTTTTGTTTGGTTTTCGTTGTTGTCAGCTATAATTTATAAGGTTTATTCATTTGGTTTAATAGGTATTATGTAGTTTATGTCACATAAGTGATCACTGAAGCCACAAGCTTTTAACAGTTTCATTCAGTTACAATGTAAAGTACACTCAACAAGCTTCCCATATGTCTACCAAGACAATGTAAGCAATCATAGACCTTCTCAAATTCCGGTCTCGATGTATCCCTAACGATGAACTCAGATACAACTCCGTTAACCTCAATGGAACTGCAACCCGGAATCTTCTCTACGCCTCTCTCATTCATCATCCTCCTCGCTCTCTTTGCGTTTTCCCACATATTAGCCTCTCCATACATACCATCCAACAACACATAGATCCCGCTATCACCGGGATCAAGTTCTAGAAGCTTCTTAGCCGCTTTCTCTCCCATTGCAACATTACCGTGCATCCTGCAACCGAATAATAAAGCTCCCCAAACCGCAGCATCTGCCTCCATTGGCATACTTTCCATGAGCTTCTCTGCTTCTTCTAGTAGCCCGGCTCTTCCTAGAAGGTCTACCATAACAGAGTAATGTTTCAATTGGGGATTTAGATTGAATCTAGACTTCATCTGAGAGAAATAATCACGGCCGGTTTGGATCATTCCTGCGTGGCAACAAGCTGATAGTAACCCTATGAAAGTTATCTCATCTGGGGCTACCCCTGCATCAATCATTTCGTTGAAGTATAATATAGCAGTGGATGCATCTCCATGAAGGGCCAAGCCTCCGATTATCGCTGTGTATGTAAGCGAGTTTCTTGTTTGAATTCCATTGAAAACATTACGAGCTTCTGAGATGTTACCACATTTGGCGTACATGTCGACCAATGAAGTTCCTAGCGCAACGTTGAGACTAAGATTATGTTTCTCGATGTAACGATGGATCCAAATGCCAACATCAAGAGCACCAAGCTGAGAACACGCAGAGAGGCAATGGATCATGGTGATTTCGTCCGGCTTTGTGCTGCTTGTTTGCATCATTTTGAACAATGCCAAAGCGTCTTGAGCACGCTTGGCTTGGACAGATCCACCAATAATTGCATTCCACATCACAACATCTTTTTCCTCCATTTCATCGAAAAGCTTCCTTGAAACATCGAGCAAACCACATCTAGCATAGCCTGAAATCATCGTAGTCCATGACACAATCGTTCTCGTTTCCAAGTTATCAAATATTCTTCGTGCCTCGTGAATATCTCCGCATTTTGAAAACATATCCATCAGAGCATTTGCAAGAGGAATCGTCATTCTCAGTCCATTTTCTTTTATGTATTCATAAAACTCTTTCCCAAGATTCAATTTTTCCAACATTGCACACGAAGAAACCAACCCAATCATAGTCACATCATCCGGCTCAACTCCTTCAGATTCCATTTGCTTATAAACCTCTATCGCCTTCTCCGCTTGGCCAACCTTCTTATACCCATTAATCAAAGAATTCCAAGAAACCAAATCTCTCACAGGACTTTCATCAAACACCTTCCTCGCATTTTCCATCTCACCACAAGAAGCAAACATATGAATCGAAGCATTATGCACATGTGTAACCAATTCCAGTCTCAGCTTAAGAACATGCCCAAGAATCATCTGACCTAAGCTATTCAACGAGAGATCAGCACAAACCTTGAACAAAACAGGGTAAGTGAAATTATCCGGTCGTGACCCACCATGTCTAAGCATCCCCTTGTAGAGAAAAACCGATTCTTTAGGATTATCGCTCTCGGAGAATCCTCTAATCGTTACATTCCAAGAGAATGCGTTAGGGTTCTTAATCCCTTTCAGAATCTTCACACAGTAATCGAGATACCGTGATTCCGACAAGGCGCAAAAGGCAATCAACCGGCTCGAGGCAAACGAATCTAGAATCAAGCCATTGATTATCATCAGAGCTTGAATTTGCTTCAAATGGAACAAGGATTTGCATTTTTCGAGCAATGAAAGAAGAGGATTTTGGAGAACGAAACTGTGAGTGGAGTTCCAGTTTATGGGTTTGTCTCTGTGATGAGGAAGGGAACGAGTACGACGCTGAGAATGAGAATAGAGAGATCGGTGAAGTTTAGGTATTTGAGGAAGAAGACGATGAAGCTTGGCTTTACACAAATTCGATATGTTCATCGGCCGTTGATTGTCGTCGGCAAATTCGCCGGAGAGAAAAAATGAAAAATAAAAACGTTGTCTTTCTTCTTTAGGAGAAAACTTATAATTGGGCTACAAAAGCCCAATAAGTTTGGGCTTCATGAGATATTTTATATATTCAATTATTTTAATCAATATTATTGAAATCCTCCTCCAGATAAAATTAATATTTGTTGTATTTGATTCCAGTGTTGTACATGTAAAATATGTTAATGGTTGTGAAAAAAATAGATGGGATGTTCAAAAAATTACAAGACATCTCTATTCGATTTGTATATTTCAAATTAAAATATTCGTAAAATTTGGATATTTGTAAATATTTTTTTATTCTGAATAAACTTCTAATTTTTTATTAATTAGTATATATATGAAATTTATTTAATATTCTATTTTAAATATTTTAAAATATATATATATACATATATATATAATTCTTTCTGTAAAGTTTTGATAGTTTTTGCAAGAATAATAATCATCATAAATTGTAACTAATGGATAAATTTTAGAAGTGTTGCACCTTTCATCTACAATCTCTCTGCATATGACCAAACGTTGATAATATTGTATTTAAATCATAAATTATTTTTTTCAAATAGAATTGAACTAGTGATCTCTAATATTTTTAAGAACCACTAAATCACCATCTATTTAGTTAATAATCATTTTTATCCAAAAAAATCAGATAATACTAATAGTAGATGTATATGAATTTTGCTGTGATCGATCAAATCATCAAATGTATGTATTGAACGAGAATTAATCCCAAGTTCGTCTAGCTATTTGATAATAACCATAATTAGCACTTGTATGCGTATACAAAGTAAAAGAAAACATCGATACACATGCATATATGTGTGTATATATAATTATATATTGATAATACTATATTACATTAAGATAATAATATATAGATTCCTAATTTATCTAGATTTAGTCTTATCTCTAATCCTATTCCCATAAGAATAATGATTTACACACTTGTATAAATATTATTTTATAGAGATCAATACAATCAAGTTTTTTCATATTATTTCATGTTATCAGAGCATTCGATTCTGCTTTTTTAAATTCTGCATATTAGATATGATCATGAACGTTTGATTTTATGGTAAAGAAAACGGTTCCGCTGATGCCAAAGATGAAGAAGACGATGATGTGTTATTGTGTTAGCACTATTGGGAAATTATTCGTTATGATTTTTGGTTTAGCACATGAATTATTGACAGATCTTTGAAGAACTATTAGCTTCTAGGCTTTAGGCAATTTTTTTTTCTTTTTTTCTACTAAACTTCTGAGATTTATTCTTATGTTTAGAATTTCTCAGATTTTTCTATATATCTTTTGGTTTCTCTTATTACAAGGGAGTTTAAGTATGATTTTACTATTATGGAGGGGGGGAGGTTCAATTGGAACGCTCATGTTTTCAGGTCATTCTTAGTCTGATTTATGGACTGTCCAAGTTAAGGACAATTGTTTGTGGAGTAACATGATTTGCGCTCACATGATGTTGTTATTCCCTTTTTCTATCAAGATCGAAAACGAGTTGAAGTTTCATTCCTCTTTTCAAGATTGGAGTTTCTCAGGATTGTCGAAGAATGATCTCTAATCCTGTCCCAATTATCTGTTTGGTTATCATCTACTAACATCCGGAGAAGTCTGTTGATATGTTTTGTCCATTCTCGACATGATGTCCACGACATAGGTGTTCTACTTTGTGATTGCGAATTTTGCGTTTCGTGTCTCATCTTTGTCGTGCGGAGGAGTATTGAGATAATATTATATTACATTAACATAATGATATATAGATTTCTAGTTTATCTAGATTTAGCCGTATCTCTAATCCTATTCCTATGAGGATAATAATTTACACACTTGTATAAATATTATTTTATAGAGATCAATACAATCAAGCTTTGTCATATTATTTCTCTATATATATCATGTTTACTAAAAAAAGATTTGTAAGAAAATATCAAAATTAGTTGTATTAATATATAGTGTGGTGCATAGATAGATAAAAATGTTTGGAGAAGAGAGAACAACGAAGAAACAAAAGACAAGAGACGGTTTGAAAGAACGTACTGATGCAATTGCAAAAGTGCAACCACAAAACATTTCACACTCGTGCTATCTCGGGAACATCTCATGTTTTATATTCTCTAACAATTAATAATGTCAAAATTAATTTGGACTTTTATCCTAAGATCCTTCGAGTTCACACACATTGCGACCAACACATTTTACTTTCAAACCCACGATCTTTGACCCATCTATCTTGCAATAAACAATCAGCTTAAAAATTAGTAATTAATAAATCACGTCGTATAAAACCTAGTATCGCTAGCTCAGCTGATGTATTATTAGCTAGTCATCTAAAAAAGAACATTTAAAAAGTTAATACTATAAAATAGCAAATTTACTGTTGACGGAAAAAACCTAATTTAGTCAGTTATAATCATCGATCAAAAAGGATTAAGATTACCGTTAGGAAAAATCTCACATCGGTAGTTGGAAAATTTATAAAATAGTATATAAGAGACGTAGATCAGTTCACTCATTGCCAATTGATTTTGAGTTGAAAACACATAAACTTAACATGGTATCAGAACTACTCGATTATTAGATTATCTTGTGAATGTTGTTCTCACAAAGATCCATGTTTCAGATATTAATGTCTGAGTGTGAGAGATGTGTTAGTAAAAGTCCCACGTCAGTAGTTGGAGAATTTGTTAAATACTATATAAAAGGCATAAACCAATTCACTCATTACCAATTGGTTTTGAATTGGAAATCCATAAACTTAACAATTACTATATACAATATTTCGATATTTTATATTGTTCAATATAATCAAAAACTTTATCAAACAAAAATTAGTTCAGTGTGCTTTTACATATAAAATCAAAATACTCAACCAAAATACAAATAAAAGTGTTATTATGATTAAATAAAAATTAGTTTTAGGCTAATTCACTCTATATGCAACTTAAAGATTATATTGAACCAACTAGTTAAGAAAAAGAAAAAAATACGTGTCGGTTTTCTTTAGTTTAAATGTTAATTCGTATTATACACCCATGACACATGGCAACACATCTATAAAGGACCATAAACTAAAAACAAGAGTGAAAGAGCCTATTTTAGTATATTTATTTACTACATATCACATGATTTATTTGTTAAAAAATAAACATCCTTTACATGATTTACTACATAACCTAATTTAATATATTTACTACGTATGCGTAAATCGGGACGTAGATGAAATTTAGCAAGAAAAGAAAAAGAGGAAACGAAAATGCAAATCTTATATAAAACATTTACGTGTTAGAAGAATAAGAAATTGGGGTTACCATTCCCAAGTAATATGTTTCTGAAGCGGAGCCGACATGGAGACGAGACCACCAAAGCAAGTGCTGTCTTAGATCACAACTATCTCATTTCCCAAAGCCATCAATATATTATCCCCACAACACCTAATTGTTTATCAATATACAACACCTAATCTCCATAAATAGACATATACATAATTATCGGTATTCGATGTTTGAGGCAGAGAACAAGCCTCTCTATATCCTTGATTCATCTATATAATCCCTTACATACGTTGTTGTACATTGGATTAGTTGGTGTCTTGGTGACCAATAGCTTCACTTACTATTCACATTTCGAATTTTACTATCCAAATTTAGATGGGATTAGTTTTCACATAATAGGAGCGCATGTTGATTCATTACATGTATTGAGACTTGGTACTTGTACGGTTCTTCATTTCACGAACGAATATTAATTGAAGCTAAGTGATAAGAAAATGAAAAAAAAAACATCCGTTTTATTAATCAAAAACGAAAAAAACTTTAAAAACCCTGAAATTTTAAAAGCTAACTTAAATAAAGAAGAACATTCAATAAACTTTGGTTTATTCTTACCAACACTGGTTAATTAGTCCTGCCGTGTGGTGGCTTTATTGGAATACTAAGTCTAATTCGTAGATTAACGAAACTCGAATTTTTTCTATAGTTTCGTCACTAATGACTGCTCAAACGGATCTTCAAAAAGTTGGGGATTTGTGTTTTAATTGTTTGTGTTGGAATTTTTGCGGTAAACAAATTAAAAAAATTCACGAAATTGGCCAATATAACACTTATTCATATTTTCTCATGGGTTTATAACACTTATTCCAATAGCACATATAACACTTTGCTGCACGAATTGACTATATTACGCTCACAAGCCAACTCTTCGAAACCTCTTTTTATTTTTTCTGTTTTTCTTTTATTTCTATTTCTCCTTAATCTTATTTTTCATATATTTTATATTCTATTTTAATAAAAAATAATAATTATTTTCAGATTCTGTATTTTTCTTTACTATTTCATACCCATTTGGTTATACTTTATTAATTTTACAAATTATAAAAAAATCAAATGTATTATACTCGTACATATAAACGTATAGACATGTATATGACTATCCACGAATCTAGATGTGTATATATCATACACATACGTGTACACTAATTTTTTATCAATTATGGTATATGTACATATATAACAAATTGTATATATACGTGTACACTAATTTATATCAGGTATATATGTACATATATAATAGGAAAGTTTACTCAAACAACCTTAGAAAGTTGTTTTTTTACTAAATCAATGCTAATATTTCATTATTACTCAAATAACTTTCTGTACCCGTTTTACCCTTATTTTCTTTGAAAACAAAAAACGTATTTACGAAACTGCCATTAATGAATTTCCCAAAAAAATGAAAAGTCTACCGTTCTAGTGATGGTAGATTTATTTAATGATCGGTAGATTTAATTCAAGTCCGTAGACTTAGTCCATGAATGGTAGACTTAATATTCAAATGGTAGACTTATTCTAGAGACTTATTTTTATTTGGTGGTAGAGATATTTGTGAGTGGTAGACTTATATTGTGAGTGGTAGAGTTAAAGCCAACAGTGGTAGATTTGTTTTCGAGTGGTAGACTTAGTAGTTGAATGGTAGATTTATCTCGTAGATTTATTATTGAGTGGTAGATTTATTTTGTTTGACGGTAGACTAAATATTTGTGGTAGACTTAAATTCATGGGAGGTAGACTTACACGTATTTTGGATCGTAGATTTATTTATAGTGGTGGCAGATTTATAATATGTCGTACACTTATTATTGACGCGGTAGAGTTATTCAATCTTTCGAGTTTACTAAAGTAACCTTCAGTTAGTAGATTTATTAGTTACTACGGTGGTAGATTTAATATGGTAGTTTGTATGCTTACATACAATGATGGTAGACTTGTATGCTTACAAACAATAATGGTAGACTTGTATGTATACATACAATGATGGTAGATTTGTATACTGACATACAATGATGGTAGACTTGTATGTTTATATACAATAATGGTAGACTTGTATTTAAATACAATGACTTTCTAACGCAAACGTCAGTCGCAAACGTCGTTCGATATACAAGTTTACCATCATTTAGAAAACAAGTCTACCATGATTTCAAAAGCAAACGCAAGCGTCAATCGAAAACGCATATCACAAACGCCAGTCGCAAAGGCTAATCGTCAATCGCAAACGCCATTTATCAATAGTGTTTGCTTATCATTTTTTTTTAATTAAGTTTTTATTAAAAAAAAATTATTTTAAAATATATATATATATTTTTTTCGTTATTAAAAAAAAAAAAAGATGTTTAAAAGTCTTTTACCAATTTTTGAGCAAACCCATTTTCTTCCAAAGTTGTTTTTATAATTATGAGACTTTCCAAGGTTGTTTGAGTAAGTATCCCTATATAATATGCTATATGTGTACGTGTACACTAATTTTTATCAAATATGGTATATATGTACATATATATTATGCTATATGTGTACATATACACCAATATATATAATCTACAATATGCTATTAATATACATACATCTAAACTCCATTAATCGACACTATGTACACATGTATGCATACAATGTGAATAACATATATACTTAGTATGATGTGTACGACTTGTGCAAGATATGAGTTATTTGTATGCACACGTCTATTTTTTACAAACTAAGTAATTACAAATTTTTAAATAATTAGTATATCTTAAATATATGGTAATATGGATGTCGAAAGATGAAGAAAAAAATACGTATTTAAATTACTGAACTCGATAATTTATGATTAAAGAAAAGAAAGAAAATAGGAAACAAAATAAGGGTGAAAAAAGAATAAAGAAAAATACATAAAAATATATGTTTAGTTTAAAAATAGAAATTCGGTTGTATATTCTTGTCTATGTATTTCGTCCACTCGCGCCAAACCGTCCACGCGCCGTTTCAGGGGCAAAATGGTCCGAATTTTTTGGGAAAGTGTCAAAAAGACACCATTTTTTGGAATATGTCAAAAACACATGCATCTTCCCACAAAGTATTATATTAACCAATTTTCTCTTTAAAATTTTGGCTAAACCACTGTGAAACTCCATTAAGCTATCGAATGAAAATAGGAGTAGATGGAAGGAGAAAGGTGTAAAACGGTTCAAATAATAACAAAAACCAACTAAGTGGTGGCGGCCTAGCGATAAAAGGATTCATGGAAATGAGTAAACTCTTCCAACTTGAGTTCGATTCTCCCTTGGAACACTTTCACCTCCATTTGGTTAGTCAAAATGGTGTCACGCTTTAGGCCCATTAGAAAACCGGTGAGTTGGTTACACTCATCTTGAGGAATTAGTCGGGTGATAAAAATCTGAATCATCCCCTGATTATCAAAAAAATAATAATAATAATAACAAAAAACTATAATTACATATGCATTGATTTTTGTTACTATTTAAACTAGGGTTGGACACAGATATTCGCTACCGCCCCATACCCGTCTCAAAAAAAAGATACCCGTGACTTTCAAACCGGATAAAGGGTATTTTTATTTTAATCCCGCGGGTAAGGATTGGGTATCGGGTATCATTTTTTTTAAGTACCTGTCTCGTTACCCGTTCGGTTACTCAATTTTTACCCGACCCGTAAATACTAACATTTTATATCACTAATATTTGTTAAACTCATTTATAAAGTAAATTGTATGGTATATAGTATAGCATTTGAGTTGAAATTTTGCTTTTTTAATGATGTGTTTTCAAAAAATAAATCATGACGCATCATAAAGTTTTTGTGTCACTGAATTGTCGTTGATAATTCCAGAGATGATAGATTACAAGTTTTAAACTTCGAAATTTGTAATTTTATATTTTTTTGAACTATATGTTGTCTATAAGAAAATTTTTTAATGTTTTTGTAATGAATTTTTCATCTCTTGGTATTGAACTTCTTAATCTTATAGTTTATAGATAAATTACATTGCAATCATGCGGATAAAGGTAATGGGTTGGGTACCCGGCGGATCGACAATTTTTTATCGGATACCCATTTAATAGGGTATCCATTTTTTGCAGATCGGATACAGATTTTTTTGAATACTCGTTAAACCCGAATCGAATAACGGATACTCCAAAATTTCAGGATATCCATCTCATGCCCGGCTCTAATTTAAACCACCCTGTTCCGTCTCATCCCACACTATCTCCATTCTCATATTTATAACTAATTTTGACTCATGAAGAACTTTTAGTTATTAAAGTTTTTTAGATATATTTTTGTCACCCTAATTCTAAAAGTACAAGGATCTAATATTTGACTTTAGAGTGCAAATACGTACACACATATATCCACCATTGCACGAGTTCCAAAGATAGTTTCTTTTTTACTTCTTCTTCTTGGGTCTTTTCTCTCTACTTCCTTCTCCGTACCCTTTCTTTATCAATTATCATCATGAATATCTTCCACCGCTTCGTCACATCTCAAACATTACATATATATAGATTATATATATACACACTCACACTCGCATCCCCATCTCCTCCTTTCTCTCTTTCTCTCTTTCTCTCTCTTTCTCTAGCACAAACACATCAACCATAGATACGTTGCCTTTCTTTTTCTTCTTCTTCTTTGTCTTCTCCTCAAAGTTATGTCAAATCCAGCTTGGTCTGATCTCTTCAACAATGGATTTGACAATACTAACTTCAACTATTCAACTTCTTTCTCTTACATTTACAACTCTCACGGAAGCTTCTATTACCCTAATACCACAAACCCTAATTACATGACTCCTACTCCTACTACAACTACTTTCACTTTCCCTAGCTCACCTCCCCTCAAAGAAGCTCTTCCTCTCCTTAGCTTAAGTCCCATACGACACCAAGAACAACAAGACCAACACTATTTCATGGACACAGATCAAAACTCTTCAAACTTTCTTGATGGTCCTCATCATGTAACTGTGGATCTTCATCTAGGGTTACCAAGCTACGGTGTTCGTGGGAGCATTGGGAGCTACATCGCTCCCGATGCACCCACCGAGGAGCAAGATCATGATCAAGGAGTAGAGGTCACAGTTGAGTCCCACCTTCATGATGATGGTGATCATGGAGATCTACACAGAGGTCATCACTATTGGATCCCTACTCCTGCTCAGATTTTGATTGGCCCTACACAGTTCTCTTGTCCTCTTTGCTTCAAGACATTCAACAGGTACAACAACATGCAGGTACTATACCACTGATCCAAGAATCATCTTTAACTCTTTCAAGATTTGATTTTTCATTCTTCAAAGATTTTGTAATTCATTACAAACCCTCTCATTCCTTAGTGAAATTAACATTCATATAAAAAAAAAAGATTTTAGTCTATGGTTTATATTTTATTTTTTGTTGGGGGTCTAATAAAACGTACACAAAACCCGTTATTGATGCATGGATATTTAGGGTATCTCTACTAGTGGTAATTACTAATTAACATTTACTTTTGGTAATAACTACTATGCCTTGATGTTTAGTAACTCGAGAATAATTAACTTTTTAAAATTTGATGGTACACATCAAATCAGCTTCAGGGTGTTGAATGATGATGGCTATGTAAGATCAACTTATCAAAGGGGTTTTAAGTCAGAAGATCTTCTTTAACCAACAGTCTTTTTGTCAGACTGTCTCTTTTATAACCCTGAAACATGCCAAGTCCACCTCCATCTTTATTGTCTCTCTTGATTTTTGTGAACTCATAAATCATAAAACCCAATTTTTTATTTTATTTTTAATAAGCTAACAGCTAAGGAAGAGAAATGTCTAGCAGATTATTTGTGAATATAGGCTTTGGTTTGTTTATGTATTTTACCCCAAAGATAGATACAACTAATAATTATTACAAGCCAAAAAGCAAACTTTTACATGGAATAATAGTAGTCTAAGATCTACATCTCGAACTTCACATAGAGTTTCACATTTATACAAGGTTTGATTTTTTTCTTACGTTAATGTTTATATGATAAATTATTCTGTTCATCTTTAAAAAAAGAAAAGACATAACATTGTAATGTTATCATCAAACGTTCTTTGAAAACTATAAATGCAAAACACAAACTCAATCCGGAAGATTTTCCGTTTGACTTTTGTGTTTGCGTTTGCAATTTCCAAATCATGATAATCATATAATTTTAAAAATATAAGTATACCAGTAGACGCAAACACATAAAAATATTTTCATTTGAAACTATTCAATCCATAGTGTCAAGGGTCACCACTATAGCATGTATCCTAGACTTAAACCAATACTTTCTAAATTTGATGACTCCTTTATGATCTATGACCTCAAAACGTTATTTTATTATAGATGCACATGTGGGGACACGGCTCACAATACAGAAAGGGACCAGAGTCACTTAGAGGAACCCAACCAACAGGAATGCTAAGACTTCCATGTTTCTGCTGTGCACCGGGTTGCAAGAACAACATCGACCATCCTCGAGCCAAGCCTCTCAAAGACTTTCGTACCCTCCAAACACATTACAAACGCAAACACGGGTCTAGACCTTTTGCTTGTCGCAGGTGTGGCAAGGCATTTGCAGTTAAAGGAGATTGGAGAACTCATGAGAAGAATTGTGGTAAGCTTTGGTATTGCTCTTGTGGCTCAGATTTTAAGCACAAGAGGTCGCTTAAGGACCATGTCAAGGCCTTTGGGAATGGTCATGTTCCTTGTGGAATTGATAGCTTTGGAGGAGATCATGAGGACTATTATGAGGCTGCTTCTGATATTGAGCAACAAGATGATTGCAACAACAACAATGAGTGTTAATTAGGGTTTTTTCTTTTCTTTGTTTCTCATGCATTACATTAATTGTATGCATGTGCTCTTTTGTTTTGTTCTTCGTTTCCTAGTTTTTTAACCTTTTAGTTTGGTTTTGTTTTGTTTTGTGCTGGTCTTTTTTAATTAATTAGAAGTTGACTAAAGATTTTGTTCCGTTTACTTGAGATAATCTTATTTATTTCTTTTAACTGACTAGCTTCATATTTAGTATTTATATAGCATATATAAGTTTAAGCATGGTTGGTAACAGTGCCGTGCGAAGGCGGAGCTTAAGACGGATTTATATAATGAGATCTCTGTTTAATGATAATTATAATCTAATTTAAACTGTGTAACATAATGAAAACAAAAAACAATGGATAGATAAAGTCTAAAATTTTAACAAAAAACAAATCTTCTCCTAATATAAGAATCGGTTTTAGATTTTGGAGGGATCCCAAATAAAAATATTCTCTAACTACTGTACTAAGACTATTTTTGTTTTATTCGGGGCCCTTCAAAATTAATATAAAGTCGGGACCTTGAGGCAAATGTCTTTTTCGTAACATTGTAGACACGGCCTTAGTTGGTAATTGTAGAAACTTAAGATTGCTCCAGTTAAAAATAAAAAATAAATAGCAGGTAATTTCAGTCAAAACACCAAGAAATTAAAAGTTTAAAACTAAGTTTTACAACATATATTTGTCATTTTCCATACAATTTTTACACGAATTTCAGATAATTTTTAGGTATTTCCATTTTTATAATTGTAACTAAAAGCTATTTTTTTTTTTTTCTTTTTGTTAAGTCAACAAAATGAAGGTGCCTTCGATTACTAAATTAAAGTTTAATTAGAATTACTTTGTGAAAACATAAAAGCTTAGAATTATTTCTAAACAATAACTAAAGTTTAGGGGGTGCTTCAGCAATTTTCCCAAATTGACTCCGCTCTATAACTGCTACGGGTTAATTCGAACCATTCCGGGTTGACCCGATAAATTTTTGGGTTAAGCCGAAACCAGAGAACAAGAGAGTTTAAGGTCACTAATTTCAATAGAAGAAAACACCAAAACCCTAGCTCGGTTTTTTCTTGTCCCATCGTCGGCTGATTTATCTTCTTCTTCAGGTTTGTCAATTTAGTTCTGAGATTACTTCTCTTCAAATTCCCAAATCAGAGAACTGAAAAAATTGATCCTTTGATGTTATATAGTTTGATTGTTCTTATATTGTGGTGACCAAATGTTAAAAATTTATGCAATAATACACTTATGTCGTCTTGTTTTGAAATGTTCATATGGTTTTTGAAGTTGTGTCTGTACATTGCTATGCTTCTTTAGATAATATGAAAAAAACACAATTTTCAGTTATATAGTTTGATTGTTCTTATATTGTGGTGACCAAATGTTAAAAATTTATGCAATAATACACTTATGTCGTCTTGTTTTGAAATGTTCATATGGTTTTTGAAGTTGTGTCTGTACATTGCTATGCTTCTTTAGATAATATGAAAAAAAACACAATTTTCAGTTATATAGTTTGATTGTTCTTATATTGTGGTGACCAAATGTTGAAAATTTATGCAATAATACACTTATGTCGTCTTGTATTGAAATGTTTATATGTTTTTTTTGAAGTTGTGTCTGTACATTGCTAGTTTTGTTTTGTATCTGCTTCTTAGATAATAGGAGAGGAGTTTCAAAGTTTGATGCTTTAACAATGAAGATGCTTCATCTTCTTCAATCTGCAGGTAATGCTCTTTAAAAATTAAAAAAAACACAATTTTTATTTGGATAAAACACAATTTTTATTTGGATAAAACCTTTTTTTAAAGGCTTTAAATATCATATCTTTATAGAGAGCTCAAATCTTTGACAAGTCTTTTTAAATCTGCACTAGAGCTTCCTCCTACTTCAGTTGCAGCTCGTGCCTTTCGTCCCATCTCATTAGCCCGAGCACGCGCCTCGCTTCCGCCCTCACCCATTGTTTCAGCTATGATCCGACTTAACTCGTGTGGGTTTGGTACAGTCTTACCTCCTTCACAGACTCTAACCGCTATACTCTTATGTTCCACTAGCAACCTTGCATCCACAAACTGGTCTGCTTCCATAGGCCAAGCTAAGGTCATTGTTCCGCTGGCCATCGCTTCTACCACCGAGTTCCATCCACAATGGCTTAAAAACCCGCCAACCGCCATATGACTCAACACAGCCACCTGAGGAGCCCATCCTCTAACAATCATTCCTCGACCCCCGACCCGATCCTCGAATCCATCGGGTATCGGGTCTTTCTTAGCCACCCAAACGAATCGAGTCATGCTCTTTTCGAGACCAAGAGCCAGAGCATCACACTGCTCTTTTGACAACACTTTTTGACTTCCAAAGCAGATGTAGAGTACTGATCCATCTGGACATCCGTCAAGCCAACTCAGCAGCGCCTTTGCGTCTACATTGGAATCGGAATTTACCTTAGCTAACCCGATTGAAGAAAGCGGACCAACACCGAAAACTCGGTTATGACCCACTTTCTGCTTCACATACTCCATGTACTCCTCTTCCAAACACTCACAAGAGTTGAAAACACAGCCGTAGCTCGAGAAATTCATCGTGGTATCTTTAACGCTTTCGAGATCTTGCGAGGGAGATTGCGGTGTTAAAGACGGGAGATGCTCTGTTTTGAAAACAGGGAAACGAGGAAGTTCCGACAAACAGACAGGCTCAGTTGATTCCAAGAGATGAGGCTTGTCAGAGACAAAATTGAGAATCGAAGCTAAGAAAGCTCCAGAGCTAAAGAAAGCAAAGCGAGGGATACCGAGATCGTTGGTCCATCCGAGGAAGAAATCAGAGATGAGAGCGACGGGTGGATTAGGATGAGAACTTAACCAGTTGATGATAGGCTCTCGAAGCTGACGAAGAGCAGACATAATCGGAAGATTACCGGAACATCCGAGGTCTTTGACGTTTTCGACGCCGGGAGGGAGTGAAGGATGGCGAGGGAAAGGTAAAATGACGGCGGAAACGGCGGATGGATGAGCGGAGAGAAGAGGAGAAAGATAAGGAAGGTTTTTAGGAGTGACGATGATGGAGACTGTGAGGTCATGAAGACAGAGTTGATGAGTCAGATCAAGAAGAGGAAGCAAGTGGCCCTGTGCTGGATATGGAAACACCATGATGTGCGGTTTCAAAATGCTGAGTTCTGTTTCCGCCCGCGACAGCTTCGTCGGTGGGATTGCTCCGGTCATCATTTGGTGATATAGAATGATGAGTACCGTACGTTGATATGTTCATTTGGCATTTTATACAGAGGAATTCCTTAAGAATTCCACTAAAATATATTTTTGTTACAAAATTGAATTTTTTTTCCAAAAATGTCCACTAAAAATTTTATTTTTCCAAAAATATCACAAACACTATAAATGAGTTTTAAAGATTTATAATTTAAAATTTTGGGTTTGAGTTTAGTATTTTGGGTTTACAGTTTAGTTTTTTTGGGGTTAGGATTTATGGTTTAATTTTGAGGGTTTAAAGTTTAATTTTAATTTTGTGGTATTTTTGGAAAAAGAAAATTTTTAGTGGTATTTTTGGAAAAAAACTAGATGAATTCCTTAAAATACCACTAAAATATGTTTTTGTTCCAAACATACCATCACTTAGTTTTTTTTCCAAAAGTATCACTAAATTTTTTTTTATTTTTCAAAAATACCACAAACACTAAAAAGAGTTTAAGGGTTTATCATTTAAATATTTGGGTTTGGGTTTATTATTTTGGGTTTAAGGTTCAGTTTTTAGGAGTTAGAATTTAGTTTTTAGGATTTAGAGTTTAATTTTGAGGATTTAAAGTTTAGTTTTAATTTTGTGGTATTTTTGGAAAAGGAAAATTTTAGTGGTATTTTTGAAAAAAAAACTAAGTGATGATATTTTTGGAACAAAAACTTATTTTTGTGGTATTTTTGAAAATTACCCAAAAAACTAAGTTACGGTATATTTGAGACAAAAACTTAATTTTGTGATATTTTTGAGAATTAACCTTTTATATTTGTCTACATTTATATTCTTAGATTTTTTTTCTCTTTTTTGAATGTCATACCATTAGTTCTTATTTATATAATTAATATAACTGATGAATTAATAATTTAATTTTAGTTTACTTTTGTGTTAAGAATTTTGATATGTTTTTGGATTTTGACATATGTTAATTGATGAGATTATAGCATGTGTAGATTTTCAATTTGGACCCAATTTTTTTTCTTTAAAGAAAATAAAATTATTAATATATTTATATATCCTCTAAACTAAATTGAAAGAAAATTACGTAAATTAGAAATATAAATCAAATGGAGAATCATTAAACGATAATTTTCAAAAATATCACAAAAATAAGTTTTTGTTCTAAATATACCGTAACTTAGTTTTTTTCCAAAAATATCACTAAAAGTTTTTTTTTCCAAAAATACCACAAAATTAAAACTAAACTTTAAATCCTCAAAATTAAACTCTAAATCCTAAAACCTAAATTATAACCCCTAAAAACTAAACTCTAAACCCAAAATACTAAATGCAAACCCAAAATTTTAAATTATAAACCATTAAAACTCGTTTTTAGTGTTTGTGGTATTTTTGTAAAAAAAAAACTCGATGATGATATGTTTGGAACAAAAACATATTTTAGTGGTATTTTAAAAAAAAATTCATCATTAAATTTCTTTCTAGTTATACATGATAATGAGATTAAACAAAATAAAAGAATAAATAGTAAGTTTTTAGGAAAAAATCTATATATGCTGTCAAAAAGAAATATTTATTGCTATTGTAAAATATTTCGACATTCAAATTTAGTATTCAGAAAACGTACAAACAAAATATCAAATTACCTAACTTGTAAGAGTAAATTGTATTAGAATGTCTCAAGTAGATATATTTCTAAAGTAATAATAGAGTAATGGATCTTTATATTTCGTTGTCGATTGATTTTGAATAAAAAACTAAAAATAATATTGATAGCCATATTGGTCCGATAAACGATTTCATATACTTTAAATTAGGCCTGCGGAAACTAACTGATTCGAAGTTGCCGACCCGAACCGAATCGAAATTTTCAGTTTTTGGTTTTGGTTCGGTTACTTCAACTGAACCGATCGGCACAATTTTAAAAATGATTTGGTTTTCGGTTCAGTTCGGTTTGGTAAACCCGAACCGATCGGTTTTTCGGTTTTTTTAAACCGAATTAACCAAAACAACCAAATTTCAAAAATATTTTTTTTTTTAAATTCCGAACCAAACTAACCAAACTAACCGAAATTATCCGAATTAACCGAATTTATCCAAAATTAACCGAATTTACCCGATTTAAATCAATTTAAGCTGAATTTAAAACAAAAAAAAATTGAAAACTTCGGTTAATTTCGGCAACAAAAATTAATATCCGAAGTAACCGAAACCAAACCGAACCGTTATTTAGTTTGAATCAATTCGACATAAATATTACAGACCAAACTAACCGGATAACCGATCAAATCGAACCGAAAAACCTGAACTAACCGAATTCGCAGACCTATTTTAAATAGTCCCCTTTGTAGTGGTATTTCCTTGTTTCCGTTCGTCTCGAAAAAATCTATTAGGATGTGTAATAAGTGGATATGAAATGGAGCCTGTTTTTTTTTGTTTTTTAGGCATTTAGTGAAATCAGACAGGGGAAAACAAAAGCTGAATTATTGTAGTACGTAGGAGATGCCGTGTTCGGGTTTTATGAGGTAGACTAACGTACGCTTTCACAATCTTGCGGTTGTACTAGTGGCACGTGGTTTTATGACACTGGTTTAACTTCTGTCTCCGTATCGTCTTGTAACAAACTTACAAGTTACAAGCAAGAAAGAAATTACGATCGGTGAAACTCACCGGGACGGCGAAATAACCGGTGAAGCGTAGTAAAGACCGTTAATGCGGAAGATTAGAGTAATTATATGTTTATTACAATGGTTTTTTTAAATACTATAATTTCATATGTAAATTAATTGGTGACCATAATACATAGCGTCGTAGTCTTTTACTAACGTCGTCGTGTTTTGGTTTGGATTAATATCTGGTATGGTGAGTGTGTGAGTTGTAGACGACAGAAAACAAAACAAAACAAAAAATTTATATGGTGTTGTTAGTTAATCACATAACTAATGTGTTACGTTTCATTTTTAGTCTTCAAAATAAAATTTGCTGTTTAAAAGATAGTTAGAAAATGAGTAAATTGGCTGAGTGGATAGTTAAAAAAATTAAATTATAGAAATAGGTAGTTTACTGTATATAATTGGTAATTTAGATACTTTTGAGTTTTTCAATAGCAAATACCATTACCATTGTCTTTGCAAACAATTGCATTTATACCATTCTACCCTAATCACCTGTTTCCTTCTCATCCTTTTCTCTGAGACAAATCGACAACGATGGATAATCAAAGTGACGACGTGGCACATGAAGAATTTGTTGGAGACGGCGAAGAAGAAGGAGAGAACAACATCAAATAATCTGTTGTTGCCTCCACCTCTGCCTCACTACCTGCCGATTCGAGCTTTCCGACGAATACGTTTTCTCCTCCAACGTCTCTGCCAATTCAAGCCCAGCGGTGAATATGGCTTTTTCTCCATCGCCGACTCCTTGTTTCGTGTCGAAATATCTCACCATCCTCACGGGAAGATCTAGGTTTTTAAACTGGGTTTTGCAATTTTGAGATTTGGTTATGAACTCTAATTGTCTTTCAATTTCCGAGTTAGGATAGTTTTAACCATTTAAATGTGTGTTTGAATCAATTGCAGAGGAAACCGAAAAAACCTAGCAGGAGATAAATGGCAGATCAAGGATTTGCCTAAAGCAAAAGTTTCTATTCACAAAGCAAATTTGGTAAAATTATGGTTTTTATTTGGTAATTTGTATGTTGGTAAAATTATGGTTTTTTTTAGGTTCTCGTACTGTATCATCATCAAAATTATGGTATATAGATTGTATCATCAAAATTGCACATGAAATTAAATTATGGTTTTTAATTTGTGTAAGATTTTTTTGTTCAAGATCATTTCAAGGTACATAAGGAGAGATAAAAGAGCAATCAATCAATATGTAACGCTATACATATAGAACAAATTTAAGAAAATAACTAGTGTGTAATCATTATAAAATGGACGGTGTACACATTTCTGTAACCACCGTGTACACAGTCTATTTTCCATCCTAAATCATAGTGTACACCATATGAAAATGGACGGTGTACACATTTCTGTACACCACCGCGTACATCGTCTATTTTCCATCCTAAACCATAGTGTACACCGTCTATTTTCCACTTCATGCGTTCGTTTTCATCCTAAACCATAGTGTACACCCGTCACCTTGTACACCTAGCCGTACGTTAGTGTACACATCCCCATACACCACCAATGTCCAATAATCACCATTGCCTCTTTCCGTCTTTTCACACACCACCTTTATTAGAGGAACAGTAAAAAATGTATATTTCTCTAATTTGGTACAGTAATGTATCTACTTTTCTAATAACTTTTTAAAAACTACATATTTTCCTAAAACACTCTTAGAAAATAACCAAAAACAATATGGACTTATCAGTTTTCATATCAATAACGTGATTTATTACTAATAAGATTCAATTTAAGTATTTTTATTTATGGTGAATTTAGCGGAAGTTTATTTACTAAAAAGTTTGTTCATTTTAAAAATTAGTTTGATGTTTCGGCAAAATCCAGATTTGTGATACTAGAAAAATAAAAAATAAATGTCCTAAATAAATATTTCAACTCATGTGACCACTACCGGATATTCGCATGACATATACAATACTGGAATAATTACCGTAAGAGGCACTTCCTAGGAAAGTATTCTCCAATAAAGGCACTTCTAATATTGATATTGGGACACTTTATGCCAAAAAAAACCACTTGATTTTCCATTTATGTCCCTAACCCAAACATCAGAAGTTTGGTTAACTCTGACTATGTGACGTGTAAATGCAAGGAAAGAGGGTTTTTACTTGCTTTCTAGGCCGTCGATACCAAACATATTTTCTCAGATCGTTTGGTCCAGATTTCATAGTAGATCTCGCTTTCTCATTGATTACTTCCACCTTCGTGTGGCTGAGTTCTATCGAGAGAAAAGTAGGTATTTAAAATATTGTGGATAGGTTTTAAAGCTTTTCGTTGTCCTCCTTCATCTCGTCGTCTCTTTTCCCTCTTTCTCTCTCTCCCTCAAAAGCTTTACCTTAGTCTGTCTTAACCTCTCTCTTTGATTAGTCTTCCACCGTCTTCGGTTTCTCCGGCGATTTGGAAAAGTATGTCTATGATGCAACGACGGAGAGCGTTAGGGTTTGACAATGTCGAGATCGAATCCCGGCATCAGAGGTTTTAACTAATCTAGGATTTGGTTACTTCAAGCTTTTCTTAAAGGAAACTTCATCTGCTATGTCTGCTTATGAAGGTTTCTTCAATTCGTCAAACTTTTCCTCTCCGATGTTGTCGAAATTGAGCCTTTTCAGATATAAATCTGTAACATGAATTTAGTTTCTTCAATTTCTGACAAAACACGTCATAGACTCTCTCTTCCTTCTGTTGTTGTTGTTGTCCTATCTTGCTTCTCTTATCTGGAATGTAACAGATCTTTCACGAAATTTTGTGAATAAGAGATCTTTTTATATATTACGGCCATGAATTCTTTGTAGATGATGTCCAATTTGTTGTTGGGCTATTGAGAAAATGATGCAGAATATGGAAGTTCATAAAATTTTGCTTCTTCTCTATCCGGTTAGGATTCATAAATCATCATCTTAAACTAAGTAATGGTGTGAAAAACACTAACTTTTTCCAGTCTTTGATATCATAGATTATGTTTTGAATTGGTTTTAACTTGGGTCTTGCAAGAGAACAAAATGGGATATGATCATGGATATATTAGTATGGACAACCATAGATAATTAGAGTAGACAGCCATGTCCACGATATCATGTCCATCGGATCATGACAACTATATACATGATATATTAGCATGGACAACCATGTCCACAGTTTGGCTCTGGATTTAACTGTATTTTTTAGCTAATTTTGAGCTCTAATTCTTGGGGCTAAGTATGTTCAATGTTAACATGATCTATTCTTTGTTTGAAGTTGTTCTTATCCAGATGGTCATTGCGTGGTGGATAGGACAATGAAGCTAGTAATCTACTATAAAGTTAGAGAACCTTGGTGGCATGTCTCTGCCTGGTAATCTGGATTGAAGTTGCTATGATGTCACTGTCTGTGATACCAAAGTAAATGTCTCTCGTACCTTGTCCATGAATTCTTGTTATGATGCCATTGCATATGATACCAAAGTAAATGTTTCTCGTACCTTGTCCATGAATTTTTGTTTGTTAGTACCGTCCATATGGATGATCGGCAATATCGTCCACAGAGAGTGAAAGATTGTGGATAGGGTTTTAAAGGTTTTTTCTAGTACCTTTTAATTTTTCGTATGAATGGGAATGTATTACATGTTTGTATGGATGCATTCAGTTGATGAAAATTTCATACGGATTGGACAATACACACAGGGAAAACACAATGAAAAGTTTAAGAATAAGCAAATCACGCCTAGGTCTATTTCATACAGACTGTGAAAAACAACAATAAGCAAACCCCGTTGAGGTCTATTCACTACTTATTCTTCAATTGTAACATACCATCGTCTGTATGGAGAGGTCCATGTGGTCGACAAAAAAACCGTTTAATGTACAATTGCTCAAACAACTGTGTTTATATTTAGTTGATGAAACGGCTGTGTAATTGTGTCAGATACAACATCGACGCACAACTCGGCTAAAAAGACAACATCATAGAACGACGAGCATATAACGAAATCACTGCTCAGTACAAGTACATCAAAATGAACACCGCCACTAATTTCTGTAATGTAAAACATCTAAAGGAATATGTGTACTTTTAAACCTTTTTAACTTGTTCACATGGTTCCTGTTATGTTCACAACAAAAGCACTGCTCAGTACAAGTACACCTAATTTATTATCAGCACACTTCAACATTGTAAAAAACTAACCTCCTCAGAACCTGAATTGCACATGTTCTCCTGACCGCCAGAGCTAACCTGTGTGATCATTAAATTATGGTTAGTGGTGCATCATAAGTAAAAATCAACACCAAGTTAGTGTCAAGCGGAACATACCTGCTCATTCAAGTCAGACATGGTTTCCTGACCATAAAGAGTTGACTGCGTGAACAAAAACATTGTTCTATAAAAAATTATAAACCTAACCTCTTCAGCAACTTTTATTGTCCATGTCGCCCCCCCCCCCCCCTCCACTAGTGTTTTCCTGTGTGATCATTATAACAACTGTTAAGTTTGGACCTTTGTCAACTTTCGGTTCTTACTCAGAGTCATAGCCATCAGGGAATCGTCACAACACAGTTTAGTCATGACTCCAAATTCCACGAGTTGCCTCGCATTTAGTCATAACTCCAAATTCCACACAGTTTAGTCATGACTCCAAATTCCAATCGTCGCCTCGCATTCGGATATCTATCAGTAGCGAACAATCTTGGAGGTAGCCGTGAGTTGATTCCTCCAAATTTCTCATTTACTGAATTACCTGTCAGATCCAAACAAAAAAAACTCTAAATCGGACAACAATCAAATCCTACTTCAAAAACTAATTCAGTCGTTACTACAAAATAGTAAATCAAACTACAAATAAATCATGAAATTTATACATGCCTTCCATTAACTCAGAAATAGATTATGGACATCGATAACTATGCCCTGGAATAGTTTATGGGTGAAGGGATCCAAACCTATGTCTTCGTCTGCCAAATGCGACTGCAAACGACGCCTTCAACCACCGAAAATAAGAGATTCCGCTGCCGGTCGGTTCGCCGTCGGTGATGAAGTTCATAAATTATGAAGGAAGAAGAAGAAACCGAAGAGTCAAGATAAAAGTAAAAAAAAAAGAATATTTCTTTTGGATTCAGTAAAAAAAGGTGAACTAGAATTAACGAGAAATAGTGGATTGAGTTAATCATTTGATGGTTGGATTATTATTTCAGGGGTATTTTAGACATTTGAGAGAGAGGAAAAATGTGCTAATAGTAAAAAATACATATATAAGATAATACTTTCTAGAAAGTGCCTATAATAATCAACCCTATAATCCTTTCTCAACTAACTTTTTTCTACTATGCAATAAAGATATAACTGCCAAATTTATTATAAAAAAAATTTGATATTCTATTTGAATTTTCTCCCACATGTTATTCTCATATTTTTTGTACTTTTGTATCCTAATCCCTACAATTTTCTGTTCAGCCATTTTTATGTAAATATTTGTAGAAACGTAGTTTATAGATGAATAAAAAAAGCCATCAGTATTTACTAAATTTAATTATCATAAATGTTAATTGTTGTTTTTCTTTCGTTCCTATGAAAGATTTAAGGAATAACCAAAAGAGTGCACGGGAAACTAATGAGTTTTCAGGTGACTGGTTTTGGGACTTTCCGCGCGACGGTTAGCCGGTTTATCCGGTTTCCGGTTACGCACATTCGTAATCAGAACCGAGAGAAGCGAGCTCTCGAGTCTTCATCGACCCTGAGAGCTAAAACCTCCATTGAAGGACAAATTGTCACAAACACAGGCCTTTCTAAAAAAAAGCTTTCATATAGCTACAGAGACAACAATCTCAGTATGATACAGACCAAAGGAAGAAACATAAACATAGTGCCCATAAAAAATAATTAAGAAAGAGAGACACATCAAAGCATATTTTTTTAAAGAGCACATTTCTCTGCGTTGCAAACAACAGATAATAGAAAGTTTCACACCACAAATATTGCAGAGAGAAGAGGAAGATGGAAGAAAGCTAAAGATCACCACACCACGCTTTCGTTCGACCTATTTAAACCCTTTTTTAAACATGAGAGATACTTGAACCAGACACGAGACAGGAAGAAAGGAAACACCGGTGTACCTGAAGACAGAGCTTAGAATTTCAGATTTTGTCGAGCTTCTCTGCTTTCACAACTGGGTTTGCTTTAGCTATAGCTTCTTGTGCAGCAGCATGGTAATTGAAAGAGCAGTTATGTATGTCTGCATAGCGGTGTGATCCGCAGAAGAGGTTACCACAGCGACATTTGAATCCAGTCAAACCAACCCGCTTATTGCAAGTAGTACATCGGCTTGGTCCTTTTGGTTTTGCAGCTTCTTCTGGTGCTACTACCTCTTCAACGACTTGGACAGAGGATGGCTGTACAGAGACAACCATCGGCTCAACGGATTTGGTTTCAACATCGACCAACGCAGCAGTAAGGGTTTCCTTTACGATGTTGCTGGATGATGATGTTCCAGACACAGCAGATGCAAACTTAGCCCCCTGTTCCTGTTGAAACAACATAGCCTTGTGACACTTCGAACACATGTTCATTGTGGCAGCGCTTCCGAAGAAACCGCAGTTGTTGATACATAGCTTGGGACCTTCGGGTGGACTTTGGCATCCTGTCTTGTCGTGGTCCATTTCTGTACTTAAAAACAGTCATCTTCAGTTTCAGTAACATAAAAAAGAAACACAGTTCTCCACAGTTCACTATGAATACACATAAGCCCATCAGTTGCCTTAGAAAATCAGTGACAAAACATGAGCCGATGAACATAAATCATTTCATGAAATAACATACCGCATACCTTATATATGATCTTCATAGCCTATAACCACACTACTTATGTGCCCCTTCCTATGGTTCAAGATCTCAAAGACGTAGAAAGAAGAGAACAGAAACAACCCTAGAACCGTTTTTCTGCTAAAACTAGAGCCCAAAAACCCAAACAGATCCTACTAAAACCTGGTTTCAAACCATAAGCTTCCTAA
Organism: Pseudoturritis turrita; assembly: GCA_900406555.1. NCBI lineage: Eukaryota > Viridiplantae > Streptophyta > Magnoliopsida > Brassicales > Brassicaceae > Pseudoturritis > Pseudoturritis turrita. The sequence continues at coordinate 190,073 of OVBL01001057.1, read as the reverse complement.
CCAGACAGAAGTATCTAGGCTACTTTGCAGCTAATTCCGCAAAAACACATCATACGTTAGGCAAACAGAGGCGTAAATGAATCATTTTTCGAAACAGCAGAGCAGCTAATCTCATTTCTATCCAACACAACCTTTCTTCACCGAAATGAAATGTTAAAAATTAGCCTTTTATATCAGTATAGAAGCTAAGAACTTTCATAGCAAATCATTTCAAATCTCTATAACATACAAAACCCACATAGTAAATCTCATTTCCATCCAACACTACCTTTCTTCACCCGAAATCAAATGTTCAAAATTATCCCTTTATAATAGCAAAATAGTTAAATATTTCATTTCAAATTTTCGAAATCATACAAAACCCCACATAGCTTAATCTCACTTTCATCAAAACACTAACTTTCCTCACAGAAATGAAATGTTTCAAAATTTAAACCTTTTAAATCAAAACAAAGTTGCAACTTTTCATAGCAAATCATTTCAAATCTCTAAAACATACAAAACCCACATGCAAATATTATCCAGCAACCAAATCATTAAACAATCTGAGAATCATAAAAGTAACCAGAAACTTCACCAGCTTACAATTTAACCCTAAATAAAAGTATAAATCAAATTACCAAAAATCTATTCACCTGTTTGCCCGAGAAGCCTTGATCGATCGGTCCCTAATCAATTAAAAAGAAACAAAAACACACCACATAAGTTCACAGAACAAAAAAAAACTTCCACAGAGAGGGGAAATTGAAATCGAGAATCAAAACCGACACAAACCCAGAAAGCAAAATAGAAATGAGCAGAGACCCCTTACCCTACGAATCTCTCCGAACAAGATCGGCTGCTGGAGAGATCCAGCAGAAGCTGAGAGGTAGAGGAGAGAAAAAAAGGTCGGCTTTTTAGGCTTTTTTGGTTTCTTCTCGTCGAATTTTTTTTTTAGCGACGTTTATATTTTTTCATTCACACCGTTTGTGCTATAGTCGGCTATGACGTGTACGTATCTAATTGGCTACTTCGTTTGATTTTTTTGTAATTTTTCTTTACTCTTTCAAATTTCAATTCCTTTTTGCTTTTTTGGAAAAAAAAGTTGTTTATGCTTCCAAATGTTAACTCACTTTTTTTGAAACCGAACTAGACACTGCATTTTTCAAAAAAAAATTATCAATAATTTGAAAATGACATATACTTTTGGTTAATATCTAGAATATAATATATATCAAGATTTTTTTATATGCTAAGAGATCATCGAAAAATACGAGATGACTTTGAAGATGGGGCATCTTTTGTAATTAGTTAATTATAAGGTTGACGATCTATTTCACCACGAAAACTATCATATAATTACATACGTAGTCCAAATTAAAATCTCTTTATATATATTCTGAAAATAAAGTTCAAAATATATATCTCTACAAAATAAAAATTCGAAATCTATATCATCCTCAAAAAATTCGAAAGAATCCACATATATTAATTTTAGTTGATTTACTGTTTTAAGATTACATTTTAACCAATTAAAATAATATTAAATCGGATTAAAATCGATTAAACACCTAAACCAAATCGGTCTTCTTCTGTTTCTTCGTTACCCACTCAAATCCGGTTATGTCATTCGATTTCAACTTCTTCATCAAATCCAGTTCTGTAATTTACAAGCTCTGCATCAACCTTAGCCTTTCTATGGCCAATCAAGACAAGCTCAGCTTATATCCTCCTGATGTTGCAGAATAAACTCTTTCAATTTCTTAAGCAAATTCATAACAAGCTATGCATCAACCTTACCTCTCAGGATCGTTTCGAGGATCTGCGTAGTCTCACCGTTAAACGACGGTTCTCCGGCTAACACCATATATCAACCTTCTCGTCGTATCTCTTCCCCATCACAACCTTCGGCGCTACGTAATACGATGTCCCAACAACTCCCTCCGCCGTCTCTGTTTTCTCTCCGCCTAACCACACCGCTGATTCGAAATCGTAGAGCTTAACGCCGCCGCTTCCGAGATCTATTAGAACGTTATCCGATTTCACATCTCGATGATCGACGCCGCACCGGTGACAATGAGCCAAAGCGCGGAGGATATGTCTCGCGTACAAAGCGGCTTCTGATTCGGATAATTTTCCTCCGGCGGAGATTAACCGATCGTAGATCGTCATCGGTGGATCGACTAACTCCATGACGATCGCAAGAGAATTTGGTTTTAAATGGTTTGGTATCGGTTTAGGTCATAAACCAATAAAACCGATATTTTGTGTAATTAAATTCTAAAATTAATTCGGGTGTAATTAGATTTCGAAATTTGTTTTCAAGGACATATATAAAGAGGTCTTAGTTTGGATTGCATATGTAGTTATACGATAGTTCTCATAGGAAAATAGATCGCCGATCCTTAATTATTGTATAGTTTAGCAATTTACCTAAAATATAATTAGGTCTAATATTTTGTATATAAGGTAAAACCTTAACATTTTTATCAACGAGAGAAACCATTAATATTTCTAGGGTTTCCTCCGAATTTGGTGACCGAAGAAGGGTTTATTGCCGGTCATAGAGTGGGATTCAGTTCGAGATGGGAAGGGATGAAAGAGCCATCATCTCGAAAGGACGTGTTAGGAATCTCACATCGAAAGTTGTGATAGGACCTAAGTAGTATATAAAAAATATGGGTCAATCCACTCATTGCCATTTGGTTTTGAGTTGGAAGCCTATAATCTCAATTCAAAATCAATTGGCAATGAGTGGATTACCCCATATTTCTTATATACTACTTAGGTCACATCACAACTTCCGATGTGGAATTCCTAACACGCTCCCTCGAGATGATGGTTTTTCCGTCCCATCTTGAACCGAATCCCACTCTAGGACCGGCAATAAACTCTTCTTTGACCATCCTACTTGGATCAATAAATTGTGCTCTGATACCAAGTCAAAATTTGAAAAAAAACCTAAAAATATTAACGATTTCTTTCGTTGATAAAAGTGTTAAGGCTTTGTCTTATATATAAAATATTATATATAATTATATTTTAGATAAATTACTACACTATACAATAGAATTAACTAGTTACAAAAATGCCATATCTTCGAGTCATCTCGTATTTTCTGAAACCTCCTAACATTATATATGGCTCTTGTTTTGGAAATGTTTGTGAATTCTTATTTAATAGTTTAAAACCATTTTCAATAAAAAAAAAGAAGTTAGACTTTTGATAAAACTATTTCGTTTGTAAAAATAAGGTTAAAAAAAACCAACTTGAGTCGAGAAACCAAGTGTTTGGCAACAACTCGTATATAGTCGAACAACATGGATTGGCCTCCAATCAGCTCTGAGAAAACCAAGAGTAAACTTATAAGGTACAAGACTTGTTCGGATTCATTCAAAATATCAAATTTTTGTATGATCTCATCTCAAAACTAAGAAGTCAGCTGGAGCAAAGTAGAGGAGGGCAGTGGTAAGGGATCATGACTTGGATATGCTCAAGAGGACAAGGAGGACATGCAAGTGGAATACCCAAAATCTCTTTGAAGTAGTCAATAGCAAGCTTGTGGATTTGGTAAAGATAAGTGTTGGGATTTCTCTCGAGTCATTTGGGTGTGATAATAGCATCATTATAGGCTGGCGACCAACGCAACATTTATGAAAAAATCTAGTGTTTTGACCTCTTTCTTTGAGCCATTTGATGCGAGATTTCCTTCTGAAAGAATTCTCATCAATGGATCTTAAATGGTCTAGTTTATGTTAGATCTCTCCTTGTTAGATTAAGGTGTCGGTGAAAGGATTTGTAATGACATATATGGCTACACATGCACATTTTAAGAAAATCGTTAGTTAAACAAATGTTCTTCTCTATTTCTCAGTATTTATTTTTATTTAGGATTTTTTGAAAATTTATTAGTTTGAGAATAAGAGCCGAGAGAGAGTCAACCCGAAGTCCCGCTATGGATGTACATTTACATCTAACTTTATGTTTAAATCGAGTTGTATTAATAATAATGGGATATATATCATTTCAATAAGATAATGGGATATATAGAAAAGCAGATGAATATCTAGTTCAATAACGAATTATTTATTTTTATAAAATATTAAATTATTTATCATATTCCATATATATATATATATATATATATATATATATATATAAGTTTTTATGACAGAATTCTATGTTTTTGTGATAGAATTCTATGTTTCTATAATATAATTTGCGTATTTTAATAGAATTCGATGTTTTTATGATATAATTCTATATTTTTATGATAGAAATCTCTCTTTTTATGATAGAATTCTAAATTTTATGATTAACTTTTTTTTTCATATAGAAATTCATGTTTTTATGATATAATTATATGTTTCTACGATTATTTTTTGTGATAGAATTATATGCTTTTATGATAGAATTCAATTTTTTATGATAGATTTTAAAAAAAAAATTATGTGTTTTATGATATAATTATATGTTTTGTGATATAATTTGTTTTTTGTGATAGATTTAAAAAAAATGATTATGTGTTTTATGATATAATTATATGTTTTGTGATATAATTGTTTTTTTTATGATAATATTTTTAATTTTTTAATAAAATTCTATATTTTGTGATAAAATTGTATGTTTAATGGTATTCGATGTTTTGTAATAGAATTCTATATTTTGTGATAAAATTGCATGTTTTCATGATAGAATTTTATGCTTTCAATGATAAAATTCTATCTTTCTATGATAGATTTTTGGGTTTTTTTTTATTATAGAATTCTTTGTTTTTATGATAGAGATCTATGTTCTTATATATAATTCCTAAGTTTCTAGATAGAATTCTATTTTTTACACAAATTTTTGTTTTTATAATAGAATTTTATGTTCTTATGAAAAATTCGATATTTTGTAATAAAATTATGTTTTGTGATAGAATTATATATTTTGTGATATAATTCTATGTTTATGATAAAATTCTATCTTTTTATGGTAAAATTATATGTTTTTATGTTAGAATTCTATGATTTAGTTCTATGTTTTGTGATAGAATTATATGCTTTTAAGATAGAATTTCAAGTTTTAATGATGGAATTCTATCTTTTGACTAATAGAATTATATGTTTTTATGATAAAATTATATAGATTTTATTATATAAAGTAGGATTCGCTCAACGTAAGCGCGACACATAGGTAAAATTGTAACTCACCAGATCATGATACGTGTTAATTTTAATTTAGATTGTGACATGTGTCAAATCTAAATAATGTAAAAATAGAAATTTTCTTTCTGTAAATTAATTATTTATTAAATCAAATTGTTGTGTACCTAAATGGAAATAGTAAGATAAAAGAAAAAAAAAAGACATATTATTGGAAAACTAAAAGAAAATAGTAAATAAAAAACTATAAAAAAAAAAAGACATTATTTCATGTTGCACAAAGAGACATATTATTTTCAATCTCAAAAAGTATTAAGAAGTATTTTTCCTACGCGTGATTTGAAAAATTTATTATTAAAAATGAAATAAAAGGTTAAAAAATTTCTTAAAAATAAAGCTAAACTTGATGAATATGTAAATTTAATTTAAATTTGATGATTAATTGCAAAACATATGTGATCATTAATATTTATATTAGAGATCGCGAATATTTTTTAATAGTTCATACATTAATATATTTGTAAAATACGGTTAATGGTAAATTTCAGTAAAATAGAAAATTTGGATTTAATATGATAGTTGATCCACAAAATAAAATAAAAAGTTATGAACATGTACGATGATCTTTATTATTATTTCTTAATAGTTTTTGGTTTATATTATCTAATAGTTCATACACGGTAATATATTTATATGTTATTATTTATATATGTGTTTATGTGCCTCAAAAATTTAAAGTAAACAAAGAAATCTTAAAGAAAAACTGAAAATAAAATTAGTAAATATTAAAAAGGGAAATTTTAGCATTTAAATTAGTACTAGGTTAGTATCCGTGCTATGCACGGGTTTAATTGTAACCGTTAATATAATTTTAAAATTGTTTGATTACATGTAAATGTAGAAATGGTTAAAGATTGTTGATATTATTAGGGAACAAAATTATCGGATGTAATGAATTGTGTGTATGTACGTTGGATCAGTTTTCGAATTGCCTAATAATTTATTTGTTATATTTTGTATTAGTGTGTGATACAATAATTTGATTTAGTTAAATAGTTAGATCTACATTTATTTGCCACTGTATAATTAATATGGGATTTGTATTTACGATGAATTAAAATAGGATTTGTTTATTTTTAAATTGGTGTTTTTAGCACCAGAATTATAAATGTAATGAGATATCAAAATCTACAATCCTCTAAATATATATATAAATAAATAATTGTTTTATAGGCTAAGGTAAAGACATTAAATGATGAGGAGTATCTTAAAATGCATCAGACACTTGAAACACACGTGGGAACCTATGGTCTTATCTTCAACTTACGGTTTTGTAAGATGTGGATACATGGAGAGCGAGATAGAGATAGAGAGAGAGTCAATCTCATTATTAAGGGAGAGAGGGGGTTAGCTAGAGAGATAATTATGAATTTAGCTTGAAGATATTGTATAATATCAAGTAACAACGATTTCATTATTAATAAACCGATTCCGTGAATATCGTAGAATCGCGGATTTATACATGAATTTGATTACATGAAAAAAAAAAAATTTCCTATGTCACATTTTGTTTCGAAAAGCGAAAGTGTATATTGAGATATCCTCTATGTATTTAGCATTAATCATCTTTATTAATTAGGTTGTGCCTTATTTTTGTTAACACTTTATTAATCGATCATTATTCATAGTTTCATACAAAGGGATTTATTCCCAGACGAAGGAAAAACATAGAGATGCCGGTAGGCACCATACACAACGGAAGAAATCTAAACCAAATATCGAAATTTTTTCTTTTGTTAGAAATTATTAATTTGGATTATAATATAACAAATTCGAATAATTGAAGGAATATATTAAGCTTTGATGGTATAATTTCTCAAAAAGCATAAATCTTTGCATATTTTGAAAAATAGATGAAAATGATTACTTATATAAAATTATGAGTCCTAATCTTCAGATTAAATCATCTATATAAAAGATTTCAATTGCATTATTTTTCTAATGGATTAATTTGGTTTGTTAAGAACTGTAATCATAGCATTTTTTGTTTGTTTGTAACATTAAAAAAAAAATTGTGGGATTGGTTCGTTAGATATTAATATATATTTCAATTATGTTTGGCAATAGAGTTAACTTGAATCGTCTTATAAATAAATGATTGAAACTTGTGTTTGACAATTAGAATAAGAAAGTTTAAATATAAGAATTAATTAGATAAAAAAATTGAGAAAAATTATGGGATTGACACGCAGCAAAAATAGCTTGTAATGTTCATTTTTTAATATATAGAGGATATTTTTCTAATGGATTAATTTGGTTTGTTAAGAACTGTATTCATAGCATTTTTTTTTTGTAACGTTAAAAAAAAAAACAATTTGTGGGATTTGTTCGTTAGATATTAATATATATTTCAATTATGTTTGGCAATAAAGTTAACTTGAATCGTCTCATAAATAACTTGTGTTTGACAATTAGAATAAGAAAGTTTAAATATAAGAATTAATTAGATAAAAAAAACTGAGAAAAATTGTGGGATTGACATGTCAGCAAAAATAGCATGTAATGTTCCTTCTTTAATATATAGAAGATATGTAAACAAGAAGTGTAAACGAATAGTAAAATATAAAATTATATGTGTAATATATAAGTTTTCATAAGTTAATTAATTAGATCATAAAAACTAAAAATAAAATCTTAAAGCAAAACTGAAAATAAAATTAGTAAATATTAAAAAAAGAAAGTTTCGCATTTGAATTAGTATATTTAAATAAGAAGTGTAAACGAATAGTAAAATATACAATTAATATGAGTATACTTTGTAATTAACATTATAGAAAATAATTGATGAAATAGTTATTATTTTTTTATAATAAAGAAGAAAAAATAATGTATATACAAAAAAAAACAACGAAAGTCAAATATGATTTTAAAAAAAAGTAAATCTAATTTAAAATAGAAATATGAAAATCAATTTATCAAGGTTTAAAAAAAATAGATATATAAATAGTTAAATAATAAAAAATAAATTTAATTTAAATAGGATTAGAAAAAAATTAAAATATTTGGAAGTATGTGATAAAATTTAATTGGATATCAAATAATACTTAAAATAAAAAATAGGAGAATCAGAAAAGCCACACATCAAAAAAAAAAAAAAAGAGAAAGAAAAAAGCGGAAAAACCAGGAAGTAGATCTAGGGTTTTTGGATCCTCCGGCGGCGGCTGTGGCCGTGAGGGTCCTCGATTTTTAGTCTTTTCCTTTTGTTTGTAGCCTAATCTTCGCCCATGGTGGTCTATGCGATCTCGTCAGTGGTGGTGGAGAAGAGAATTTCTTTCCTCTGCAACGGGAAAGGTGGGTTCGGGTCCGATGAAGGACAACGGCGATGGCTTGGTGGTTTTGTCATCGCGGGGTTTGGTTCGGATTGTACTGCCAGCGAGGTCGGACTCACGTTTCGACAGACGATGGTTTTGATTTGGAGCAGCTTCAACCGACATAGAGGTTTTGACGTGGTTGAAACTCTGATGGTCTGGGGCTGCGAAGCGTTGGTGCTTATGGTGAACGGCAGGGGATCAGGCCTTGTCGTGTTTGGGGCTGTGATTGATATGTAACAGCCCTGACTCTTGTTTGTGACGAGGTTGGCTAGTCCTTCGTTTCACTCTAGCTCAGTCTTCTCCCCTCTCTCTCTCTCAGACCAGGTGATACGTGTTCAGTTTCTCTTTAGAGTCATCTAGTTTAAATCTTTTATCAGCTGGCTCTGATCTTTATCTCCGGCTAGGTTGTGCTATCCTTGATCTGTTTGTTTCCACTGGTTTGATAGTGTATTGCGTTTGGGTTGTGAGTTGGGGTCTCTCTTCTAGGGATTAGGTTTTGGACTCTTGATCTTCTACATTCTCGCTTCTCTCCGATTTTGGTGTTTAGAGGTGGTCTAAGTTTAGTTGTTTGGGTTCGTCATTTGGATGGTATATCGCTGCAAAGGCATCTACTAGCTCACTCCGGAGGTCCTTTTTAGAGTTAGGAGGTTGGTTGCAAGACGAAGCAGTGGTTTCAATCTTCAGTTCTTCTCTTGCGAAGAGGTGGTCGGTTTTTAGTCTGTAGATGACTGAGATCGATTTGCGAGTGTCCGCGTGTAAGAATTGTTGATCTTCTTTGGCGTTTTCCTAGCCAGTCTTCAAGGTCTTCTAGTTTGAGCCTAGGCTTTCTCGAGGTCACCGGCGCTTTGGAGAGGTTTTGGTGGTGTGGTATATGTGCTATGTTTCTTCTCGATCCTACGTTTGTTTCCGCTGGTGCTGTTGTTGGTTGAGCTCGAAATTAATTCCGTCTTCAGGTCTTCCGGTTTACGAGAGCTTTCCTAGGATTTTGGTTATGCTCGAGGTTTATGTTTGTTGACACAGCAACCACTTCTATATGTTTTTTGGAACAGTCGTGGGAGTGTTTTGGATCAGCGGCTCAGTGTTAGATATTAGAGTTCATTTTCTCTTTCCTTCTGCTTTTGGCACCCTTTCTCGTAGGATTAAGATCTAGTTTCCTTTTTATAGGGCCTTTGGCTCCGGGGAATTCTTTTTTTCGCCGGCTTTGTCTTTGAGGATATTTATTAATCCGCTGACCTTTTGTAATTTCAACGTTTGGTTTTTATATATAATATCAGATGACAAAAAAAAAAAAAAGAATCAAGATAAACAAATAAATGTAAGGTTTCTCTACTGGTGGTTATGTGTCGGCGTTCTCAATCTTATTTTATTTATTTTCGCGAGTAATCTGATTTTTTTTTTTACTTTTTTTGTTTTTGGTTTTTTTTATGGGTTATAAAATATTAAATTATAAACCCGCGTATACGCGGGTCCTAATCTAATTTCTTATAAAAATCATGTTTTGTGATAGAATTATGTTTGTTTTATGATAGAATTATATGTTTTCATGTAGAATTTTATCTTTTTTGATAGTAAAAAAAAATAAAATTATTTTATGATAGAATTATATGTTCTTATGATAGAATTTTTTGTTTTTGTGATAAAATTTTATGTCTTAGTGATAGTATTCGATTTTTTTTAATAGAATTATATAAGTTTTGTGATTAAATTCTATGTTATTGTGATAAAATTGTGTGTTTTCGTAATATAATTCTATATTTTTCTATTTTTAAAAGAAAGAAATCTATCTTTCTATCTTTTTATGATATATTTCTATGTTTTTTATAATAATATTTTATGTTCTGATGGTAGAATTATGTTTTATGATAGAATTACACGTTTTGATGATAGAATTCCTATGTTTTTGTGATGAAATTCTATATTTTTATGATATATTTTTGTTTTTATGATAGATTTCTATGTTATCATGATAAAATTTTGTAATTTGTAATAAAATTCTATCAATATTTATAGAATTCTATGATTTTGTGATAGAATTATATGTTTATGATAGAATTATATGTTTATGATAGAATTATATATGTTGATGATAAAATTTTAAGTTGACAAAAAATATGTTTTCTGATATAATTCTATGTTATGTTAGAATTCTATTTATGTTAGAATTCTATCTTTTTATTATAGAATTCAATATTTGTATAATGTGATTCTATGTTTGTTTTATATAATTGTATACTTTTTTTTGTAAACAATCCGGGTTTGAATTCGGGTGGTGATGCAGTAACGACACTATCACAATATAATTATATATTTTTATGATAAAATTTTATGTTTTAATAATATATAGAATTCTATATTTTGATTTTTTCTAATAGAATTATGTTTTTATGATAAAATTATATATCTTTGTGATAGAATTCTATCTTTTGTGATAGAATTTTACGTTTCCTATAGAATTCAATGTTTTTCTTATAGTTTTTATAATAGAATTCTATATTTTGTGATAGAGTTCTATTTTTGTATGATTATATTTTTTTTTTTGTGATAGAATTATATGCTTTATGATAGAATTCTATGTATTATAATAGATTTAAAAAAATAATTCTATGTTTTTATGATATAATTCTATATTTTTATAATAAAAAATATATTTTTGTGATAAAATTCTTTGTTTAGTGATAGTATTCAATGTTTTTGTAATAGAATTATATTTTTTTATGATAGATGTATGCGTTTTTTTGTTAGAATTTTTGTTTTTAAGATAGAGATTTATGTTCTTATGATAGGATTTTATATTTTAATGATAGAATTCTTAATTTTTTAGATAGAATTCTATAACTTTTATAGAACTTTTTGTTTTTATGATAGAATTCGATATTTTGTAATAAAATTATATGTTTTGTGATAAAATTTTATGTTTTTGTGATAGAATTCTATGATTTTAAGATAGAATTTTATATTTTTTAGTGATAGAACTCTATTTTCTGCTAATTGAATTATATGTGTTTATGATAAAAATTCTATAGATTTCTTATAAAATTCTATATTTTGGTGATAGAATTCTATGTTTTTATGATAGAATTATATATTTTTCATGTAGAATTTTATCTTGAGAAATGCCACTTTTGAAATGTCATTTTTTAAAAATGCCACATTTTTAAAATCTTTTCAAAAATGCCACTAAAATTATATCATTTATTCAAAATATTATTTATGTTTGGATTAACTATTTAATGCTAAGGTTTGGTTTTGAGGGTTTAGGGTTTGTTAGGGATCAAAACTTTTTTTAAAGTTTAGAATTTTAGGGTTCAAGGCTTAAAAAATTCTTAACTAGTGGCATTTTTGAAAATGGACAACTCATGGTGACACTTTTGAAAATTGACATTGCAAAAGTGGCATTTTTGAAATTTCTCCTTTTATCTTTCTATGATAGAATTCTATGTGTTTTAATAAAATTCTTTCTTTTTATGATATACTTATATGTTCTTATGATAGAATTTTTATTTTGTGATATAATTTTTTTTTTTCTAATACAATTCTATTTTTATGATATAATTCTACGTTATATAATTATTTAGTTTTCTAATATTCTAATAGAATTCTATATTTATGGTAGAATTTTATGTTTTTATGATAAAATTCTATCTTTTTGATATAATTCTATATTTTTATGATTTTTATATTTTTCAAATAAAATTCTATATTTTGGTGATAAAATTTTATGGTTTAGTGATAGTATTCAATGTTTTTTTTTAATAGAATTCTATATGTTTTGTGATTAAATTTCTCTGATTTGTGATAAAATTATGTGTTTTCATGATTCTATCTTTTTAAGATATATTTGTATGTTTTTAAGTATGTTTTTAATTATGATAAAATTCCATGTTTTGATGATAGAATTTATATGTTTTGTGATGATATTTTATATATTTATGATTTTTTTTATGGTAGATTTTATTTTTTATGATAAAATTTTATAGTTTATAATAAATTCTATCGTTTTTAATATAGTTCTATGTTTTGTGATAGATTTTTATATTTTATGATAGAATTCTAGCTTTTAATATAAAATTCTAATATTGTTGTTATGATATAATTCTATGTTTTATGATAGTATTTTATCTTTTTATATTAGAATTCTATATTTTTATGATAAAATTCAAGACTTAGTGGAATAGATATTAATGGTTGAACTAAAATTTTAAGAATCTAGCAACCGTGTTTCGTTAATGTAATCTCTCACTTCCAGCCAAAAATGTAGGACGGAATTACCCCTACTCAACTTGAGAAAGAGAGATAAGCAAGTTGCAGTAGAGTTGATCTTATCATTAATTGCACTTTTAATGGTAAAAAATATCTCATGGGCGAGATTTTGTGATAGAAAATATGCCCGCGCCCACATATGGAAGGTTTAATGATGATTTTCCTTCCATATGTAATTAATAGGAGAGATTTTTGTCTACGTTGTGCTTGGCGCATTGTCTATATTAGGCTTGGACATTCGGGTATTCGGTTCGGTTCCGGATCTTTCAGATAAAGAGATTTAGGACCCATATAGATACCGAAACAGTTTCGGTTCGGGTTCGGTTCAGTTTCTATCGATTTTGGGTCGGTTCGGTTCTAAATTTCCAGAACCGGTAATTATCCGAAAGTTTTCGGTTTCCATTCAGTTCGGTTTCGAGTATTTTTTATCCAAACTACACGAAAATACCCAAAATACCGGAAAATAACCAAAAATATCCGAAAATAATATATATGTTGACACATAAAGGAATGAGTTTTCCATATTTAACACCGTGAGCATAAAGGTAACATTAATGTTGTCAGGTTAACAATTAAATTGTCTCGTTAATAATTCTTATGACATGATTGCGAATAAGTTGACTTACATATTTTTTGTTGATAGTATTTTACTCTTCACACTGAAAAATAGGGTTTTCAACGTTTAACATCATTACCACGAGTTACAATTACTATTTCTAATTAATTATAAACTTGTCATGTTAATAGGACTTATGACAAGATAACGATTTTGTTTAAGTATTACTCTCCATAATGAAATCTCCAAATTTGTATGGTGGTGACACAAACCACGGATTGGGTTGTGAATGTATAACATTGTTAGCAGAAGTTGAAATGAGGTTTGTCAAGCTAACAAATCAATTGTCATGTTAATAGGTCTTGAGACATGAAATGTTTGTATATCAATCGTTAACATAGTTAACACTCCTATATCGACAACAATGTAATAATTAAGTTAGCAAATCAACTATGATGTTAACATGTATTGTTTGAATGTTGTACAGATATCCTCCAATTTACTATTATCCTCGATATTATTATCTATTTTGGTTTGTTTGTTGGCTTCCTCCCTGTAATTAAGCTCATTATTTCCTCGGTCATTTCCATTACCATCATTCGCCATCCCATCCCTTCTCTTTGCACCTCCTGTAAAAATAGAGTATACAAATCAAAACAATAACTTAATTTCGTTAGCACGATATCATTTCTAGTAACATGTTAAACAACTTACCTCTATAATTTATTCGCCAGCTGTGTTAGTGACACTTGATTTATTATGTGCATTGGAGACGGTGGTGTCAGCCGCAACATGACATTCACCTGGTTCAGTCTAACAATGTTTCCACATATAGTGAATATATAGTTTATCAATATCATAACGTTTTAGTTATCGATTTAACTAATTTATTCCGTTATCACGATAATATTTATAGTAACATGTTAAACAATTTACTTCTAATTTCTTCTCCAAACGTGTTAGGCGATATTTGACTCATCATACGCGTTGGAAAAGGTGGTGTTAGCCGCAACATGACATTCTCTTAGTTCAGCCCAACAATAATTCCATATACAATGAATATATAGTTTACCAATAGCATACCATTTTAGTTATCGATTTAACTAACTTAATTTTGTTAGCACGGTATGCAAATAGATCTCTAACACAGTTAGTACATGACCTTGTTTATTAACAACATGGATATTATTTCATTTATTACTTCAGTTAGCCAATTAACTTCATATATATCAGTTTGTTTACACCTCATTTTGGTTAATTAACGGATTCTTTTGGTTCACTATCCTTGTTAACCACACAAATATTTTATTTGTTAGCCATTTAATATCTTATATATCGTTAAGCTACCCATATTATTTATTTAAATAATAGATGCATTTAGTAACCTAACATAGTTAGTCCCTAATAAAATAATAATCACATCTTACATATTGGTTAACATGTGCATTTATTCCCCCCCCCCCCCAACATTGTTATTGGCCAAATTTAACTTACTTTACAAGAGGCGTGAATGACTCTTGTGTTGTTCAATTTAAGCAATACATGGATACCTTCCTCATCAACGTCTTCAAAATCAAAAAATTTGACTTCATGTACTGGTATTGTCGAAAGCACCTGACTAGCGGCGAGCATACGTGGTCGAAACTCTAAATCTCCCATCTACAAAATCAAAGGGTATCAAATTCATATTTCGTTAGCACGATAAAATTTATAGTAGCATGTTAAATATCTTACCTCTATAATTTCTTCATTGGTTGTGTTAGCGACACTTGACTCATGCGCATTGCGGACGGTGGTGTTAGCCGCATCATGACATTCACTTGGTTCAGCATTACAATGATTATAGAGATAGTGAATATATGGTTTATCAATAACATAATATTTTTATTATCGATTTAACTAACTTAATTTCGTTAGCACGATAACATTTATAATAATATGTTAAGAAACTTAACCCATATTTTCTTCTCCGGTTGGGTTAACGGGGGTTAACGGCAGTTGACTCATCATGCACATAGAAAACGATGGTGTTAACCACAACATGACGTTCATTTGGTTCAGGCTAACAATGATTCTAAAGAAAATAGATAAGATACAACTTATCAATAGCAGTAAAATTTCAGTCATCGATTTAACTATCTTACACCGATAATATTGTTAGTGGTGGTGTTAGCAATAATTGGTTTCTCGCCTACGTTGTGGACGGTTGTATTAGCATCTGGCGTTCCTCCATCTTGATTAAAACTGTAGAATAACAAAAGCTATGGATTTGCTATCCGATTCCAGATATCCACATAAATCATTTGGGGTCCGATAAAGATTATAATGGAAGATAACCTTGAGACTCGAAATTATTTTTATTTTATAATGTTATATGTCGACTCCAGCTGGTTGTTGAAATTATTCTGATTATGTTCCCTGGGGGCGAGCATCTGAGGTGGAAGGTCGAAATCTGACCTATGCGAATTAGATAATTGGTTTTAGAGACTCTACGAAATAAAGAGAATTGTTTATCATACAATAGAGATTTGAACAAAATCCGGTAGTTTGTCTCTACAGCAGTGAAGACTTTGGCGACTCTGACTTTCGATTCCGTTATAATATCAAGAAAAAAAAACTTTTCAACATAAAATATTTATTACCTTTGTGACCGGTGATTTTCCTTCACTTCATGTATTATTGAGACTTCTCAAGTGAATTCTAATAGCTTTTTCCTGAAATTGTTTTGATATAACTTCGTCTTCTCCGGTTTGTGGATAGCAGTTGAGGAGAGACTATATCTTCGATGAAGAAGAGATTCTATCCAAAAGAACATCTGCCTAAATCTTTATCTTCGATGAAAGAGAAATTTTTCTCTCTCTTGTTTTTAAATTAGTTTCTTCACAAAATCTTAGATAAAAGATCTTCTAATTTCTCTGACACATGTTATAACACTCGATGAAAATTTAAATGTCTCTCTCCTCATCATTATTATTCGCCGTTTGTAAAATATAGGGTCCTATAGTCTTTTGATGTGAAACAGTATTCGTGTAACAGTTGCATTTTCTGTCAGTTAATTTTGACAACTTCTATTACCATGTAATGCAATTACTCAAAATTCAATAATTGTTTGATGTAATTCTATGTTTTTCATAACATCGTATGCTTATTGTCAATAATCTGGATCTGAATTCGGATGGTGATGCAGCGACGGCACTAATACAATCATTAAATTACTGTTTTCGAATGATTTATTTTTATATATGAATCTTCTTATTTTAGTTATAAATATATAATAAAATATCAACGCCAACATTTTATAATTTATTTAATATTAAGAAAACTAATATTTAATCCAAATTAAAATTCAATATCAAACTTAACCGAAAAATGATCTAAACCCTAAATTTATTTGAAAATAAAGAATATATTTAATTAAAATTCTAATACGCACAAACCAAAACCATGATTATATTTTATTTTAGATACTATTATTGTAAACCAAAAAATATAAACCGAATAACTCACATGAACTAAACACTGAAATCATGATTGAAGACCATGCATTAGCAATGTTTAATTAACCATGAAATAACATTTTTAATTTATTTGATACTTAAAAAAATAAATAATACTTAACATGCGTATGGCGCGAGAAGTCAACTAGTAAAAAAATAAAGATAGAAACAAATATAAATCATAAATTTAAAAAAAACAGATGAATATCTAGTTCAATAACGAATTATTTATTCTTATAAAATATTAAATTATTTATCATAAGTTTCAAAAATATATATATATATATAAAAATCTTTAATTATAAACGAATTACAAGCTTGAGAAATTAGTCAGAAGGGTTAGTTTTAAAACAAAATTTGGGCACTTTCTAATTTTATTTGAAGTACCCATTAAACACTAACCCTCGAGGACTTTGTTAACCGCCGTCTACAAATCCATACGCCGTGAAAAGTTATAAAAAAAACCTCTAAATCCTCTGCTAATCAAGAAGACTCTAGCCGGTCCTATTACTTGCAACACGAGATAATAAAGAGCTAGTTATTCCAAAACCCTACCTTGCCTCTCAAGAAACACAGAGAAATCGCTTTTTATTCGTTCATTCATTCCACATCGTGAAAACACCTCCTGGATTCGATCCTTGAACAGATTCTCCAGTATTCCATCCTCCATAACCTGTGGCTCCACCTGAAGGAGGCATATCGTAATCGACTTTAACCGCCGGAAACTCTTCCTCAGCCGATGATCCAACGGTCGAGCTTGATCCAATACCAATCCCATTGTTTCCAAGAAACCCTGAAGTGTTGTTGCTATTATCCGAGACAAATCCGTGAAGCAGACCAGGATTGCTCTGAAGATAAGCATTGTAGAGCTGCGAGCTGTGACTAGAAGACTGCAAGTAATTGTTGGTTTGTTGTTGGTGAAGATGAAGCTGCGTCTGAATGTAACTATAAGAATCATGATGAGCATTAGTGTTATACTGAGAGATCTCGTTGTTGTTCTGTAGAGTAAGTAAAGGCTGATGATGATGGAGATGCTCAAAAGGTTGTTGAATGCTTAGTGGGTAAGGTTGAAGCTGAAGCCTAGAGCTCGAAGCAACAGAGCTCGAGCCGCTCGCTGCACCGTACTGATGGAAATTTGAGCCGAGTGCTATCATTTCCTCGCGTTTTCTTGATGATTCTAGAGCTTGAGCTTCTTTGAGACGTTTAGCCGCACCGCCTCCTATAGGAAGTGTGCTGCTCTCTAGGATAGCTTTCACATCGTAGCGGTTGATCTCAAAGTTTGTAACCGCGTTTAGACCTCGAAACTTAATCGCAGCTATGTCGTATGCTTCTGCTGCTTCTTCCTCCGTGCCTGAGCAAAACATATGAATATAAGCATAATAATCTATTTAAACGTACGTGTAAGTGGCTTAATCGAATGAAAGCTCTAATTTTCACGTAAGTTTTTCTATAAATTTTTTTGGAAATACCACTTTTGAAATGCGTACTTTTCAAAAATGTCACCTTTTTAAAATCTTTTGAAAAATACCACTAAAATTATATCATTTATGTTTGGGTTAACTATTTTATATTATGGTTTAGTTTTTAGGGTTTATGATTTGTTAAGGTCAAAACTTTTTTAAGGTTTATGATTTTAGGGTTTAAGGTTTAAAACATTCTTAACAAATGTCATTTTTTAAAATGGACAACTCATGGTGACATTTTAAAAAATTGACATACCAAAGTGGCATTTTTGAAATTTCTCATTTTTTATACATTAAAACACTTAGTTGCTAAATAGACCAATTTTTGGCCAGAATTAGCAAAAAATAAATATCCAATGACAAAACCGTAAATAATTGGTGTATTTTTTTCGCTGTGATATCAATTTTTGTTACCGAAAAAAAGAAAATGATATTTGTTAAATCCTCAAATCCATGCTATTTCAAAAAAAAACTTATTTGCGATATTGTCATATTGCTTTTGCAAATAAAATGATGGTATGCATATTTTCTATAAAAGAAATTGAATATGATATGAATGGAATACTTTTCCGAATGGCCCAACAAAAAATACGAATAAAAAATATGATAAAATAGTATATACTTACTGAATGTTCCCAAATAGAGATCTTTGTTTCCGGCAACTCGGCCGATCCTTGCTTGCCATCTTCCATGTTGATGATGCCTTGTTACTCCGCGATACATCGATGCACCGCGCGAGAATCCGCTACTTTTCCTGCAATTGATTACGAGGTTATTTGATCAGAAGATATATCTATGCAACGTATACGTTCAAGGTCTATTGAAGAATAAAAGTAAGGCAACCTTCTAATAGCAGCCACAAACTCTTGCCTTGTCATGTGTTTCATCTCCTCTACTTCCTTCTCGTAGTTAGCAATCTAGAATATGCGACAAAAGAAAAAGGAAATAACGATACTATCAACCTTTATTACGATCAATTAGAAACATACGTATATTCATGAGAATTTAAAATCACTAACCGGAAAGTTGGTAGTAGTAGAGGGACCCCAATATTTAAGTGCAGCTAGATCATATGCTCTTGCGGCCTTCTCTTCTTTGTCATACCCACCTGAGTTTATAATCCAATTAAGCGAAACATTCTTAAGTTTCTAAAATCAAAGTATAGAATCGACGAGGAAAACAAGAATAATGTATACTCACCTAAGTAGACTGAAGAGATTTCGAAGAAGTCCAAGATTCAAACATCAAGAACATAAGAAAGAAGAGGGAACATAATTAGTCCAAAATCAAGATTTCGATCGAGACAAGACCAAATGAGAAAACTAATTAAGTAATCAAATAAATGACTAATTACCTTGTCTTCCTTTCCTTGATTGTCCTTCTCTTCTACAACTATTATCCCAAAGATGAGCTTCGTATCTACCGGTCCATCTATGTCTATAACACACCCAAAACAAAAAAAGATAAAATATTTATATACCCATTTTGTTATTAGAGAAACATCTTTAAAAATCGAATCTCATTAAGACCTTGTAACGCCACGATAGATAGAGGTTCGTTGTCCAAAAGTTTCCAAAGTCCGTCTCGGTGTAGCTTCAACGATGGCTCCTCCACTTGTGTTAGTAGTGCTACTACTATTATCGGCGCTAGTCTCACCCGGCGAGGCTTTCACGGTGGCGGCTGCGGCAGCGGCGGCCCCGGTACTTCCCATGGACAGAGTGAGAGATTGCAAATTGTGAGCACTCTCTTGAAGCTCATAGTTATTGGGAGTGTTAGAGGCACACGTGACAACGGTAGGTAACAAGCTATTGGTTTGGAAATAGTAATCTGAGTCATTGGTTTGATGAATGTCATTGTAAGGTACGAGGTTGTGGTCAGGTTGATGATTCTCCGATTTGCTCACTCCTAAGAAATCAGCCACTTTTGGAACCTCTCCTCCTTCGCCACCACCATGTGGATTGATCATATTCCACTCTAAGAAAGGATACAATGTATATTGTTGAAATACAAACAAAAATCTAAAAAACCCAAGACATAATATGAACAGAACCGTCTTTAAACATGTCACATGTCCAACTGGTACATTCGAGTAGGGTTTTGATTCAACCAAAAAAATTACTATAGTTTTTTTAGAATGTGTATATAAATTCGGACCCTTCATTTAAAAAAATTAACATAACAAATGTACTTTTAATAAAAGAATTGCACAAGGCCTTGAATATGTGTGCCTACCTTGGTTTTGAAACGGATTGTCCATATTGTCGTTGACTAAGCCGAGATTGAAATGAGAGGTTTGTGAAGAGTGGATGTGAGGAGGCAAAGAAGAGTGATTTGGTGATAGAGGAAAGGCAAGCCAGTTGTTAGAATTCATATTCTTTTTTGCTTTTTGGAATCAAATCTTAAACCACAATTTGGTATATATGATCCTGCAATGATATAAATTGAGGAGAAACAAAAATTGATTAGAGACGTATATAACAAGATAAAGAGATTTAAGAATCGCAAGTTTGGTAAAGAGAAATTACTTATGAGGAGATGAAGAGATCTTGTTTTGCTCTCTACGTATGGCTGCAACACAAATCTCTAACTTATACTTTCCCTCTCTAAAAACGCTTTCTCTCTCTCTCTTCGATAGCTTGAGGGTTTAAAAGGAGAAGAAGATATGTGTTATAGTCTTAAAGATAATTTTTAGGAAGTTAAACAGGTTTTAAAGTTAAACCATTTACATGCCTCGCTTTAAATGTTTTTTTTTTATCTCATTAAGGATTGTTGTATCAACCATAAAAATGATGCAAGTATATATATATATATATATAGAACTTTAATATATTTACTGTATTATGCACAACCACATATTATTATATCAAAAATAACACATTGAAGCGACTTTAAATTAATGTTGGCAATAAAAAAAAAGTGACTAAGATTAATACAAATATCGCACTTCATCTGTTTGACTGTATCTGTGATATTGCAATAAATAAAGGACACGAGTGTCGTAAATAAGACAAATCTACGCTTCCAACCAGAAAAAATCCAAACCCTAAAAGCAAATTTATCACTTATACTATTAAACAAAATTAAAATCTCTCTCTCTCTCTCTAAATTAACCCACTTGGATTATTGGAACTCACGTCCCTCGTTTAGTGCGATTAATGACTCCCTAAAGCCCAGCATTCCCACACTCTACAAATCATCTCTTACTCTCTTACCATTGACCATTTTCTCTCTCTACACACACATGTAGTATCAATATACATGTGTACACACACGGCTACGTATTCGTATATACGTCTACGCGTGTACACATACATGCAATCTCATTGAAATGAATCAAAAGATAATATACATAAACACAACAATTGGATCGATCCTCTTTAAATTATAGTTAGTACGTAGATTTGTAGATCCCCGAGTTTACTCATCTTCTGCATGTGTGTACGGACATGCAATATTATATGAAGCGACGTAATTAATTAAATATTTAACAAAGCACATTTGGAAAGAGTAAAAGTCACTCTTTGTTCAAAATAATTTGAATATAAGAGAGAGAAGAGTAAAAAAATATCGTAGATGTTTAGTTAGAAGAATATAACTATATTTGTTTAATTTTTCTCCTGTAAAAAGGAAATTAGAAAATGAAAAAAAGAATTGGGGTGGGATTTTGTTTTGGTTTTCCCGAGTTAAAATCTGTTGACCGATTAATTGGACTTCGCACCCGTCAAAGGAAGATATTGTTTAGTGATTTAAAATTAAATAAAAATAAAAATAACATAATATTTAAGTTTTAAAATTATTATTATCTATGTCTTATGCACACTATAAGTTTGTATTGTGCTAGGAGCCAAGTCTTTGTTTAGTTGCATGCCTTTGTGTCATCCATTAATACCGTTCCGATTATAGTATATGTATGTGTAATTATCTATTAAATCATGCACATTCACCGTAAGAGAGAATCGGCCAAATATTTAACACCAAACAATATCTTTTCAACAAGAAATGAAAACGAGTTCCCATGTGAATACATTACTGCATTACAGTATTCATTGGTACTAAATTCATAATGTTAGTTATAATATTCTAATTCATATATTGTCTCCATTTTTTTTAATTGATGTTTTAAATTTTTCACACATTAAAAAAATAAATTAATATTTAACTATAAATGCATTATTTTAAAAACTAAACAATTTTTCATAACTCTAAACCAATAATAATTTAGTAAAATCAATTAATATGTCTTGAAATTTACAATTCATCATTATGTTTTCATTAAAAATGCATAGAAAATATAAAAAATCATTTTTTTTAAAACAAATTTTTTTTTAAAACATTAATTAAAAAAACGGAGGAAATATAAGATCAATTATTACCTTTATATGTAGTTGATTTTTTGTTTTGACATACATATATAAATGATATATATATGTATATATATACTGTATATATGTATATTCCACACAGTGTTTAGGTATCCAAACATCCACATTCTTAACTTGAATTTTGAATTGGAACAAAATATAAGTCATGTTTTCTTGCTGTTAACATTTACAAATTATAAATACACTGCTTTATTATATAAATACAAACGCAAAACAAAGTGGTCAAATAATTATAACTATGGAGTCTCCAATGGTGATACAAAACGGTAAAACAAAAATTAACGAGAGAAAAAGCGATATAATAAAATAGTTACATGATATAATTAGAGATAATGATATATATTTTTATTCGTTACCACTAACAAAAGTATACTTATAATCAATTGGTGCGATAAAGAGGTACTGATAGACTTAGACTGAGTAGATTATCGGTGATTAGATATATATATTTCTAGTGAAACTCAAATCATGATTCTTTAAACTTACCATTTCACATGGAGATCCTCTACTCAAGGCAAAAATATGGAGATTGAACATCATGCCAAAACTAAAACATTTTATTTGGAGAATCCTTTCAAAGGCCTTACCTACATCAACAAGATTGAGTACTCGGGGCATACACATTGACACTACATGTCAAAGATGTGGTCTAGCGCCGGAAACAATATCTCATCTTCTATTTACTTTTCCTGTCTCAATGATGTTTTGGAGAATGTGCCAAACACCATGGAATCCATGCATATCTCAAGACGACAACTATGAATCAAATATAGCTCACATCATTGACTTACAAAAGGATCCGGTGCTCACCGATGTACAAAAACAACTGCCGTTTTGGATACTATATATGGCGACTTTGGAAATCTCGTTGTAATCTTATTTTCCTGAAATAAAGAGTAATACCAGAACATATCATTCAAGAATCACAGACGGATGTCATGATTTGGATTAAAGTTTTTCATTGAGTGAAACCATTTCCTAATCATGGATTACAATCTACAAATACACATATTGATCAGTCTACAGAAACTAATGGTTGGAGATGACCAACTTTAACTCATCTCAAATGTAATTTTGACGCTGCCTTTAATCTTGCTTCTAACCAAACTACATAAGTTTTTTAGTCGGAAATTTATGTAGTGACATTCTCCATTGGCGATCTAAGTTTAGAAATTGTTTTTTCCTTCATACAAATCGGTTGAATAATGTACCCGCCCATACTTTGGCCAAACAAGGACCAACAAATTTTGTTTTATATTTTTCAATGTTGTATCCTCCAGACTGGTTATATGTCTCTTTGTACAAGAACTATGTCCAATCTTTTTCTAATTAATAGAGTCTCTTTTTGTCGGAAAACAAAAAATTCTAGTCAAGATTAGTAAGTTAATATAAATGAGGTGAGAGAACATGATATACATTGTGTCTACTCATCAAAAGTAATAAGGGTAATATCAATTAATATATATACAAAAAATATATATATATCAAAAGTACTAAAAACAATAAAGAAAAAAATATTTTTCCAAAACAATGTAATTAAACATAAATATGTTGCTCGTATATTAATTTTTCATTACCAATGAACAAAAGAAGGTTAGGGCGCACACACAAATATACATGCCAATATGGCAATATCTAGCAGGTATATAGGTCTGCTACAAAGAAAGTTCTTATTCTCCTTTATAAGAATTCCATATATATGTAAATAAATATATATTTCTCTCTTTTCACATTTATTATAAATGCATCTAAAATATGTATGAAGAAAAATGGGAAAATGATCGATTTATTCCCAACTAATTGCAATTGATATTTTTATTCTCTAACTATGGTGATTACACTTTTATTCATTAATTTGTCGTTAATTGTACAAATTAAAGATTTAAATAAGTCAACATTAAACAGTAAACATAAGATGGTAAGTCTATTTTTCTAGAGACGATTAAGAACTTCATTTTTCCCCAATTCGAGAGACAAAAAAACCCTATATCCAAAATCAGAGGTAATCAATTTCCCTAAATCGATTTCCTTAACTCGATTCCCCCGAAATCAAACTCAAACCTCACCGAAATCAAACTTAAAGCTTCGTAGCAATCTCAGAATAATACCCGAAAGAAGACACAAGCTGGAAATTTGAAGGCGAGCACAACCCGAAAGGTAAAACCGAATTTTGATTGTAAATCTACAGTTGTCTTGTTTTTGTTTGTCGAATCGAGGTTTTTGTATGTTCAATTCGAGTGCTCAGCATATGTTTGTGCGTTGGTCCTTAGATTTATATGAATACTCATTTATTTGTTTTTCATAGGCCAACGGATGAAGAAACTAATATTGTTCAAGAAAAAATGGCATCACAAGCTGGTGAAGGTAATGTAGAAGAGGTAGTGGAACCAAGTAGTGAAGTTAATGTAGATGAGCCAGGTAATGAAGAAGATGTAGTGGAATCTGGTAGTGAAAAAGTGGGAATGAAGAAGAGATTGAGCAATCTGATGATAGTGTAAGTGTTGAGGGAGATGATTGTGAAGTTATTTGTGAAGATGCAGCTAGATGTACAGAGAATGAGCCTGATTTGGCTGGAGGTTTAGCGCAATGGCTAGTTGATATCGAGGTCTAGATTTAACAAGGGAAGGCCAAATAGTCATGCTCAGAGAAAGGCTCCTCGTGAGTCTAAGTCCAATAAGAACAAGTTAACACGCCATGGTCGTGTTGGAACATGTTCAAACTGTAAAAAGATGTCCTAATGCAAGTGCACCTCCTCAAGCAAAAAGACCAAGAGGTCGGCCAAAAAAATACCAGGTTAGCTGTTGCTTACTTTGATTATGTTATTGCTTGATTTGTAGATGTTTGGTTGTTGATTTGGTCTAGAATTTGTAGGGAGAATCATCACAGGCTGGATCATCTCAAGTTGGATCACAAGCTGGATCACACGATGGATCACATGGTGCATCACAAGGAAGATTTGGCTTCTCCACCTAGATTATCAGAAGATGTGGCTTATCTCTTTAAGTTGATGTTGTTTAAGACTTTGACTTATCTGTTTAGGATGATATTTCTCTCATGTTTCATGTAGTTTTTGTTCAAGATGATCCCTCTGTTTAAACAAGGTTTTTCGGCTTCTATATGTAATGGTATTGAATGTTTCACATAACCAAAAAGTTTAAAAAGTCTTAGATGCTTCTGAATGTTTCATATAACCAAAATAGAACAAAGTCTTAACTTGTTATAATCTCATAGCTAAAATATAACAAAGTCTTACAATCTCATAAATTGCAACAAACCAAAACCAAATACATTGTCTACTCTTAGCTTAACCATAAATGATCATCTTAATGACCAAAAACAAGGTTGTTGCCTACATGAAATATGTGGTAAATGAGTACACAACAAACAACAAGCACCATGTTCTTGATTTTGGACTTCTTAGCTCCATTTTGCATTGTAAGACCTCTTTTTCATATTTTGAACCTCAACCATCAACTCATTCACTTCGATCATCTTATTTTGCATCTTGAATTCCCTTCTTTGAATCTTTTGTAACATGTCTTCAACTTCTTCATACATTCCATCTTCCACCCACTTAAACAAATGTCTATCCTAGTATCACAAATATGTTTTAACTCATTAGAAAGACAGTGACAATAAACTCATAAGGAAGACAATGACACAAAGAAAAATAACTCATGAGGAAGACAGTGACACAAACGAGAAATAATCTTACCTCTCGGTAGAGGCACAACGAAAGTAAGGACATCCTGGATTAGCTTTTGACTTCGATGTGTAAATGATAACATCACTTCCACACACTCATTTCCTTGAAAATCTCTTTTTTCCATTGAAGAACTCATATGTAGATGAATTTCCAAATTCATTTCTACAATCAGAACTTATCTTTTTCTATGGTCAAACGATTTCAATTCTAAAAATTTCACATAAATACGAATAAGCAATAAACCAAAACAAAATTACTTACTGATTTCGAGTGTAAGGCCGTATATGAGATTCGATCTTTTATGGGCAAGAATTTCTGTTCGTCGTGATGTCCTTCATCGTCTGAATTCAAGCTTCTCTCGTCGGAATTCGAGTTTCCCTTTACCAATTCGCCTTGGCACACTACTGGAATAGATTTAGGGTTTGAGTTTTTATTTTGGAAAAAAACATCAGTCAAAAGAGTTTAAGACGAAACCTGGAAAATTAGACTGACAATTAAATTTAACGATTTTTGTTTACTGTTTAACGTTGATTTATTTTAATCCTTAATTTGTACCATCATAGAATAAAAGTATCAATTGCAATTAGTTGGAAAAAAAATCGACAATTTTTCCTAAAAATGTCATTTTTTTAAAAACGACACAGCAAATTTTTTATTTTATGGAGTTTTTATATAAAAAAGATATAAGTTTCGCTTTTCGCTTTTTCCAAACTGAACTTACTCAGAGTTTCGGACTGCTGCGTCTCAGATAATTAATGGTTAGAATCTAAGGAATAATAATCAAATAACAAAATTATGTAACAGTGATCAACTGATCATATATATGATTATATATGTAAGGAAACAGTGCATTGCATATGATTCATACTATTAGTTTAGATGAATTAAATAAAATAATGAACAAACGCAAGGAATCATCTGTTGCCATTTTACAACATTTCCCCGCCAAAATGTATAACCTTTTCCCCCTAAAATTAAATTAAGCATCAGTTTGACTGTGAAAATGTAACAAGACAAAGTGCATGTTATGATGTTAAGCCTTTTAAAGATCCAGAAATATAATTTTCCTAAGAAAATTTGATAAATAATTAGAACTGAAATTAACCAAAAATATAATTTCTGAATCATGCAGAAGATCACAACAGTCAAAAGATATATCCAAGGGACGCTTTATCATCCAAAAAGGGGTTTAGTTCTAAAATTTAATATATAGAGAATAGATGTTATTGCTGTTAGGAACTTAAATTATTTTTTCCTATTCAAACACAACCAACCAAAAAAAAAAGTAAAAGGCCAAATTATGAATCAGATAAAAGATAAAAGTGAAAAAGGTATACAGTAAAAACAAAAAAATACCACTTCTGGTATGTTCATTTTCAAAAATATCACTTATACTAAATTTATCTTATTTATTGAAATTATTGTTTTATAGAGATTAGGGTTTAAAGTCTATGGTTTAAGGTTTAAAATGTTATTTTGGATAAATGATATAATTTTAGTGTCATTTTGAAACAAAAAATGTATAAATATGATATTTTTGAAAAAAAATATCTCAAAAGTCGTATTTTTAAAAAATTCTCATTAGGAAAAGTGTAACTCGATCCGATTGAAGTAAAGTAGTAAACGCAACAAAATATAGAATTATAACAAAAGATCACATTCACAAAGCGAGTTCTATATAGGAAAAAAGGAAGTCTTCAGGCCTTGTCTGGAAAAGATTTGGGATTAGATAAAAAGAAAAGAAATATAAAAAAACTTACAGAAATTGGGAAGAATCTAAGGAGTTGAATGTGTGTCGAGAAGAGTGAAGAGAGGGTTGCAAATGTTATTTATTTTCACCGGCTATGTTTTTTTTTTTTTTTATTCGCGACGTTTCAGATTTTGCTGCCTTATTCTTGTAATATCTTCACCGTCACGTGTCATTTTTTCCAGCAAATTTTTTTTTAATTAATTAAAATAGTATGGTCAATTTTCAGAAAAAAACTCAATATTATTTAGTATATTGAACATAAAAATCAGTCGCTTCATGGACAAATTTAATCTGTTTGAAACTGTTGTTTGAAGTGGGCTAATCCGCAAGACCCAATTATTCACGCAAAAGTATAAAGATTTGTTGGACAATATATTTAATCGCGTTAACAAAAGTATAAAAAAAAAAAATTTGGACAATATATTTAGTCACACAAAACTTCTTTTTGTAAACTTTACTCGTTATTTCTATTATTTTTCTTCTTCTTATCTTTTTCAATATAGCAAATCCATAAGTTACACGTTAGAATAACTATTTTGGAAATAACTTCAAAAACAAAACATGTTTTATCTTAGTTATCTTATACATCTGATAGATACTTTGAACCATGTCTACGAATAGTGTTTTTACATACACGATACTCTACTCTATATTGTACGCATGCATGCATCTGATATACATGCATCAAAGGATGTGCAAAATCTTATATTTGTGTTTATGTGGATGATGGAAACTAAACAGTGAATCACTAGTGTCAAAGCCACGTACATATGAATATATGATTGTGAAGTCTACACCAGTTTTGGTAAAAAAAAATCAAGTTCCCTAGTTAAATGCAAGAAATATACGATGTGCCACCATTGTATGCATACCTATAAATTCACACACAATTGCTATCTTAACTGAATTTTATCTGTATATTAAGTATATATAGTACTTAATATAAGAAAACTTTAATTAAAATGTTAATAAAATGAATCGAACATAAAACAATGATTTTGACCCCAAAAAAAAAATCATACATTAATCTTGATAACCCTACTGAGAAACAAAATTAAATACTAAAAAAAAAATTAAATATTAAATCCTAAAAACTGTTTTTTTTTTTTTGTTTTTCAAGCATGTAAATTTCATTGTGGAATGAAGGGGTTTGTAGTTTATTACAAAAAGATGCTTAATAGTCTAGAGGAATAACCTTGCCAAAAAAATAAGAAAAAACAAGATTAGGCCTTTTAGAAATGGATGAAGAGACTAAGAGTTAGCTAGCCATAACTGCATCAAATTAGTGAATGATCTTCTTTTTCGTTTTGCCAAAATCGTGTCTTGGATTGAACGGTCTATTCTGGCAAATATTGAATCCGGAGAGGTGGATGAACCTGTGTGCAATCTATTATTTCGCTCTTGCCAAATATGATAAATTACCGAGTGCACAACCAACCTGCGAAGCAAAATAGGTGCTGAAGTTGAACCCGTGAGTAGCCATTGGGTGAAAACTAGCCAAGTATGAAAACCAATGGTTCTTGACTCAACACGGAACAAAGCTTTGCCCCATATTAAGTTGCTTGTTTCACACCTAGGTAAGAGGTGGTCTCTTGATTCTTCATAAGTGGAGCAGAGGCAACAACGTACATCAGTTTGAGATCCCCAACGAGAAAGGCGTAAACGTGTTGGAAGTCTATTAAGCTGCGCAATCCACATCAAAAAAGCTTGTTTAGGCAAACCTTCTTTATACCAAACCGTCGGAGCCCAACTCTTTGTAGATGATCTTCATCTTAGACATTCCCAAGTGTGAGAGTTGGAGTAGTTCCCAGCCGATCTGTTTTCTATATGCCATCGATAACTATCACTTGTGGCTTGCGGTAGTGGCAACTTGACAGTGGTGAGAAATAGTTGAATCTGTTCTGCTTCAATCGATCTTGCTGGCCGTATGTACCAACCATTTTCATGTGAAGCTTTTGCAACTGTTGCATCCAAGGGGATACCAAGTTGTAAAGGTCCATTATGTCCACAGTAAGAAAGTAAATGCCCCATTGGCGACCAATAATCATGCCAAAAACTTGTCGTGGCTCCATTACCAAGCTCGCATCTGATGAACCGGATTGCCCAGCATCTCAAAAAAAGAAGAGCATTCCAAGTGGAAGATGATTGTTTGTTCTCTTCATGAGCCCAGAAGCTTTTCCCTTTGAGTCTATAAGATCTCGTCCAAGCCACCCACAAAGACTCCAATTTGTTGAATAGAAGCCAGACTAGCCGCAATGAAATATATTTGTTCCATAATTAAAGATCTCTAAGGCCTAAACCACCCTCTGCCTTGGGAAGGCAACTATCAGACCATGAAACCTTTATGAAAGCTTTCTTCGAAGTGTCTCCAAACCAAAGAAATCTTGAGCACAAGCTTTGTATTTTTTTTATACACCCTTTCGACAATAAGAAGGCAAACATCCAGAAGTTAATCAAGCTATAGACGACTGAGGTAAAGAGCTGTAGGCGGTCTGCATAAGAGAGAGCTCTTGATGTCCACGAATTAAACATGCTCAATAACCTGTCCAAAAGAGGATTATAGTATGTAATTCTCAATTGCCTATGCATTAGGGGGAGTCCAAGATAGCGGATTGGAAGAGAGTCAATGCAGAAGCCGAATTTGAGAAGAGACGAGGTTTCTTGTTGGTTATGCCCCGCTAAGAAGAGCTCCGTCTTTGTGTTATTCATGGTTAAACCCGACCACAAGTCAAACTGGTTCATTGTAGGATTAATCTCAGCAAGAGAAGAAGATGAGCCATCAAAGAAAACCATTATGTCATCTGCGAATGCTAGATGAGAAATGTCAAGTTGAGTTGCATTTGGGTGATAGCCAATGCTTCCAGCCGAGTACTTAGAGTGCAAGAGCCGAGAGTAGACTTCCATTACAATCACGAATAGGTAAAGAGACAACGGATCTCTTTGTCTTAGCCCTCCCGTTCCCCTGAAAAACCCACAAAACTCACCATTAATATATAGCAATCGAGAACCTTGTAGTTGATATACATTGGTGGACCATGTTGATAAACGGTTCTGAAAAATTCATAGCTCTCATAGCTTGTATGACAAAATCCCACTTTACATAATCAAACGTCTTTCTTAGGTCCACTTTTAGCATAGCTCGAGATGAGACAACTTTCATGTTATATCCATTTACCAACTCCGTAGCTAATAGGACATTTTCCATCAGCAATCTCTCCGGGATAAACGTCGATTGGTTAGGAGATATAAGGTCAAATAGACAAGCCTTTAACCGAGAAGCCAACAATCTAGAGATTATTTTATATAACCTAAAAACTGTTGTTATAAAGCGGAGAAAACAAATTAGGATACAGGTTAGGAAATAAATGCTATATTTGCATCATTTTATCCTAAAGTATAAGCAATCTTGGGAAGCTAGCATATTTAGAATAAAGAGGTAATTAATCAACTTGGGTTACTGAATAATGAAACACTATAAAACTCCAATAATTTTATGTTTCGTGCTTTTCTTATAATTACATCGCGAGTCTATAAAAATAATATGTCCTTTGTGAATTTCATGCTTGAAATCTTGTGCAAAAACACCACTTAATTAATTTTAGCCACCATTACAAAGTCGATCTAAACGAAACCCTAAACGCAAATATTGTTATGCTGTTTTAGTAAGTTTAGGTATTATAATGCCACATTGGAATTATCGACTTTACTCGAACAAATCGTTTTATCAAGTGCTACGTTTAATTTAACTTTTAACACTATACCAGTACTATATCAATCATCATTCTCTATAAATGAAACCATTTCAGCATGTGATGTCTTTATATTCAGGACAAAAGACGAATTCGGTGGCATGCAATGCAATCAAATTAATTAGTTATAACTAGGTTATAGGCTGCTGTGAGTTATAAATTTTCTAGTTTGCAGTAATTTGCATTTAGTTATTGTGCAAGTTTGATGACCAAAAAAACAAAATAAAATAAATCCGATGTTTCATAATTAAGTTTTTTTTGTTAATAAATAGTAGTTCATTAAATATACTTCATTTTTCACGGTTCTACTATTATGTTGCAACGTTTCAGTTGAAAATTGTACATGTGATACTAATATTTAAAAAAACTACGAAATTAAATTATTTATAATATTTTGACGTGTGCGTGTGTGTGTGAATATAAATATAAATAGATATAGTGAATAACACGAAAACCGGTGGAAATTTCTTGGGAGGCAAAAGGGAGAGAGAGAGGTTCACGGGAATCCAAAGAAAAGCTTTGGAGAGTTTCAATGGTGTGTGGTGTGTGGTGGGAGGAATCGCCGGAAAAGTGCTCGTGTCGCCTCGAGATGACCCTCTTTTTAAAAAATTAATAATACCTAATCTCAATCTTAATATTTTGTTTTTTGTTTTTGTTCTTGCAATGGTTTTGAAACTTTTTTTATATATAAACCGTTGGAGTTTTATATCTTTGGCCCATAATCTTTCCGATATCCGAAGTCAGACTTTAAATATTTCGATTTAAAAAATAAATCTCCGTTCTAATAAAGATTTGAATGCGGAACACAAAAAAATCAACTCTCTTGTGTTACTATTAGGCCACCACACCACTGGTTGGTTTTGAAACTTTGAATATCGAAAACAATTAATATTGTTCATAGGGTTTGTCTTTGTATGAACATGATGTCGCATCGTAGCTGTCATAGACTCTTAGATATGATCCCAAAAATTTGACCTATAAGTAGGCGTTTGTGTGTTGGTTTAAGGTTTTTATTTGCTTAATTAGTAGATACTACTATATTGGTGGGAGTGTTTTGCAATCGATTTCACACATAATCATCAATTATGTTAGATTGTAGAATTAACCAAATGTGCAAAATTGTGAAAACGTTACATAACTAGAGACAATTTCGCAATACAAGCATTTGAAAGGAAAAAAACTTGTTTTACATTTGACTAAAACTTGTTTTACATTTGACTAAAACAAATTCCAGAATGTGAATTAATGATCAAAGTATCAAATTTCAGTTTCACCGATTTCATTTCACATATGTATTTTGTATTCAGCAAATAATATTTTTAGAATGTTTGTAATATAGAATATTCGTTATATTTTAATTCAATTGATAATATTTAGATTTTGGGTCCAAATTGTCGCACGTTGGAGGTACGCTTGGAGTCAATCCAGTTTTCTCTCGGGCCCATCAAGTCCACTACCTAATGGGCTCACGTATATTTTATGGGCTTTTCTCCTTAATTTTTATTTTATTTGAGCCCAGCCGAGCAATGAAAAAGTTTGAGAATTTTGAGCACCTACACTTTTCTTTTTGGCTGAACAATTTATATCAAAATATTTATAAAAGAAATTGGAAAAATAAGTAATAATTTTTCTGATGGTTTTGAAGTGTTTTTTTTTTTTTTTTTTGCATATGTTTCTCACTCTGACCTTGAAAGAAAATGAAAATACATTTTTCTACTTTAAAGGATTGGGTATTCGGGTTTCGTCAAAACGCTCTACTAATTTGAAAGATGAATATTTTTATTTGGTAAGAAGTTTTCCGCAAATCTGTCAGCAATAAAATACCTAAACTGAATTCCAAATGGCCCTCCAATATGGTTTGCATACAGTAGAATCGATGCTGAAGATGTAGTAAATTTACGTTCTTGACTTTAGATCCAATATCTTTATGCCACCACATGCGGATTGATGAAAATACCTTTAACGAGTAAAAAAAACTAGTAAAGCAATTAATATATTATTGATTGATATGATTTCCGTTTCTTACATTAAATGTATAATATACTCTTATTTCTAATATTAAATATAAATTGCTTCATTTGTTTTTATTCTAATTAATAGGGATACGTAAGAAATGTTATACAAATTAAACATAGAAAATTTAAAATATTTTAAACAGATATGAGTATATGATGGATTGAAATATTATCCACTACATTTTTTTGTTACTAGTGACTAATCAGACACACTAAAACATATTTACTATTACACACACTTGTGGGGTTGATTATGCATACTTCCCATTACAACCTTAGTGTTTCTCCATTTTGCTGTCTCCCTTAAATTGTGCCATTAACATATAAATATGTATATTAGCAATAAAGTTTAGGCTAACCTTCATTTTTCTCATATCTGTTTTTTTTGGTTAAACTTTGAAGAAGAAATCATGGCCGACAAGCGTCATCATGGTATCGAATTCTCTCTTTTTTTTGTTCTTGCCAATAAAATTTATAAAGTATATTCTTTTCTTACTTCGACAATGTGGGTGGACGAAGAAGAGGAATGTGATTCATATAATGCCATTATCTATTTTCTATCTTTCTTTAATTTTTCTGATTTTAACTTTCATTTCCTGACCAAAAAGCTTTTCTAGTCATAATTTTTTTTTATTACTTTTGGTAGCTTAGGTGGGAACTTTAAACTGTTTTTTGGAATTTGGAGAACACTACTGAAATTTAAGAATTTTTTTCTTGAATTAGTGCACTATTCATGCACTAGAACCTTTGTAATGGTGAAGAGTACCTTCTTTTATCTAGAGAAGCCCAATATATATATCAATGTATCTAAGAAAAGATTATACACATTATAAGACTTTTTTCTTCCAAAACTACACAAATTCGGATTTTAGCTTCATAATTTTTTTAGATCAGAAAATATATCAAACTAAGCTAGTCCATTCTCCATCGTCAGTATTCAAATTTGATACTATAAAACTTTGACTAAGAGTGTGAATCAATTTCTACGATTCGCATATCTGATTACCTAACAATTTTATATAATCAACGACTATCTATAACCCGTGTATTTTAAAACAGAAGTTTTAATCCAAAAGAAATAAAAACAAATTTTTGGTTTGCAGAGGTAATTATGTTACAGAATTGAATATGAGGTGGAAGATAAAAAGGGTGAGAAATAGTAGTGGCAAAAGGCACAAGAATGTGCCCTAAAGTTACAACTCTTTTACAATTTATATTAATCTCTCTCAATTATTGCAAGAACACATCATTAGTATTTGTATGGTACGTACGGTAACATCCCACGTGCCCCGACGCTCCTTCTCCCTAACATAACATCTATATAATAAAATGAAAGCAATTGCTAAACCATAAAACTAATATATAGAGAAAATCATTTAGAAAGAAAAGAATAATAATTAAGAAGAGATGTTAATTAGGTGGTGGTATAAGAACAAGAGAATCTTGCGTGTCTCGTGGACTTAATTGGTCGATTAATCTTATATACGGAAGGAAGCAATCTTGTATACTAGGAAGTTTCCATCTTCCATTTTCTTGATTTTTCTTTAGATCTCTTTGGATCTTAAAATCCTTTAATTTTTCTCTAGATTTAAAGATCTTTAATTAGATTTCTATGGATCCAAGAGGACCAATACTGAGCTCTAGCCTCTACGTACGTGTAATAGATATAGGGTTTGCTCTTGCGAACTGTTACAATCAAACATAAATGTAATCTTGTGATATAAATTTATTGGTATGCATTTATGCCTCAAGGATTCTTATAAGTTGGCAGAGTAAATATTTTAACTAAATATAATTGGTAAAATTGAATTAGATTTAAAAATGTAATGGACTTGAAGTTAATAGTCATAATTTTTTTTGACCGTATGTATTTTATTTGCCATCAAAAGTTCAAAATTAAATGAGATCTAGCTACGAAAACTAACTATGTAACTCTTCGCAACATATATATATATATATATTTAAAAATGTAATGGACTTGAAGTTAATAGTCATAATTTTTTTTGACCGTATGTATTTTATTTGCCATCAAAAGTTCAAAACTAAATGAGATCTAGCTACGAAAACTAACTATGTAACTCTTTGCAACATATATATATATATATATATATATTTTTTTTTTTTTTTTTTTTTTTTTTTTTTTAAATAGCAAGAATTTTATCATTAATTTTTTGGGCCCCATATATCTCGTCATGTAACAAACACTAACCTCTCATATTATTATTTCAATAAATTTAAGTATTAAAATGATATATATATATTACCATTTTCCTCAATTATTGGTTGGTTCGTAACTTCGTATTAGTTTTCGATTTAGCTGATTCGTTTTTTTTGTGAGCTATAGATTAATTATCTATTGCAAAATTACCTTTTGTGTATGGCTGGTAAGCAATCTTTGTTTTTCTTTTAATTTTAAATTTAATGCATAAAATCCTATAACAAAGAAACAAACTTACCTTTTTCACATATATGAAATTATACTTTTTTTTATAACCAATATGAAATTATAGTTCAAGATACAAAAAAAAAGGTTAGGTAAGTTTAAGTTTAAAAAAAAAAGATACAATAATTTCCTTTTAATGCTATCATGTTAATTAAGTAAGTACCGGATCTACCTACACCATCATCGATCATAAAAGTTTTTCTAAATATATAGAATTATGGTTAGCTTAGTTAGGTTAGGTCTATCTAACTAGTAATTAATTTTTCTAATGAATCACCTATAGGGAATTACAAGTAAGAAATAGTTACACCCATAAACATATATATAACACTTTATTACCAATTTTATGATACAACAAACAAAAACAACTCATATATATGAAAGTGAGTTAGAAAACATTCATTAGCAAAATGTAAATAGCAAAGAATAATTAGTAGTTGAAATAATTCACACAAAATAATGAAAGTAGGTTAATAATTGGGAGAAATTAACACATTGGAGATTTACAGAGAATTAATACAGCTATACATATAAATGTGGTGGTTGCGACTGTCCAGTTTGGCTTGTCGATACATTGCTCTCTATTGCATTATGATACGGTACCGCACGTGTTCCATTCATTTAAATCTTTATAGAGTATACTGAATTACTGATCATTATTCACTTTTTTCATCGTGGGGGAGGAGAAAAAGAATTACTTGTAAACAAATACATTAAATGAAAACTAAATATAACATTTCCGAAATAATTTATCATAATTTTTTTAGGGTTCTTCAAATTGGATGTGATTTAGGAGAGATAAGATACCGGGTTAGAATTTAGGGATATATAAAAATTAGGTTTTGGTCGGATTTTTAAGCGGGTCGGATTGTATTATTTTTGGGTTTGATTTTGGCTAAGGGTCAGGTTTTGGTGTTTAATCGCGATTTTTAGACTAATTTGAACAGAAAATGCTATTTTTAAATTAAAATTGATGTGCTTATGAGCATTAAACTTTATTCTTTATTCTGTGTGGTTCCGGATGTGCCACTTTGATTTTGTGTAGCATTCCGAAAAGGACTAAATTTTGTGTGGCTAGAACAAAACTTAAAATTTTTGGTGGGTTGTGGATCGATCATCCAAATCTTAATGAAAACACAAAACCTTTTCACAAAAACACGAAGGTGTTAATGTACATGGGACAATTTCAAAAATGTCATTTTTGGTGTGTCCATTTTCAAAAATACCACCATGAATTGTATATTTTCAAAAATATCACTCATTAAGTGTAAATTGACTAAATTACCCTTATTTATTGAAATTATAATTTTACAGGGATTAGGGTTTAAACCCCCTAAAATCCTAAACCCTAAAAGAGTTTTAACCCCTAACAAATCCTAAAAACTAAATCCTAAACCTAAAATAGTTAATCCAAATCTAAAGATTATTTTGGATAAATTATATCATTTTATATTAAACTAATTATAAAGTTGCAAGAAAACTACATTAAAAATCTGGTGTTAATTACTTCTCATAGATGTAAAAGATTCGATGTTTCTTTTTTATCAATATTGAGCTACAACAAGTCGGTATATTAGCATAATCCCTATATTAATAGGGAAGAATACTCGATCTCATGTGTGATGATGTCTGCTCTAAGTGAATTTTTACATGCCACTAGATTACGGTCAGATTCCATGTTATATTGTATATAGATTAATTCAAAAAATTTGAAAGTTAAGAGTCATGTTTTTTTTTTAAATGTGAATAGAAAAGTATTTTTTTGTGGTTTCCCTTGCTGCAAATGAATTTGTTTCAATTTGTTATATAGTTCAATTCAGCCTATCGTTATTATATTATAGCAAATTAGTTATAAAGTTGCAAGATAACCTTTACATTAAAAACCTAATCAAATCTCAAGGGGAGAGAATCTCAAGAGTAGATTCAAAGTCGTTTTGTGGTTTCTTGTGAACTAATTTGTTTCTCAGCTATAGATCGTTATAACTTCATTATACAAACCAAATCTCAAATTAACCTCCGGAGTAAATGAACCGTCAACTATTTTATCATTAAAATATTTACGGTGACCATTACACTTGAAATTAGAGCAAAGACAATCCTCCAATCCGATGATAAGTCTTTTAACTACTCAAACATCTCTAATTCTATTCTATTTATTATTTTGAACTCTATTTTATAATAAAATATTCTCTAACTTTACTTTATTTTTATTGTTAAAATAGAGAAATACTGCTTTTTACTCTATATTGAAAGAATGTTGTTTTTAACTATATATATGAAGGAATGTTATTTTTTACTTTATTTTAAACTTTTTAAAAATAATACATTAGCAAGAAATTTATCTCTATTTCAAATTACTCTATTTTTGAATAAAAATTAGAAAAATATATTAGAGACAACCATAAATTTAGAACAACAATTTAAGAATTGCGTAATTAAAAAAGCAAAACACGAAAAATTACAATTGTATATATATTGCGACACGGGGACAGAAAACGCAACGTTTCAGACACACTCGTCTCCTTCCTTTTACCTTTCTCCGACTCTCTCTCTCTCTCTCTCAATGGAGACACGACCATCGTCATCATCACCATTTGCACCGGCGACGAATCTCGACCTCGACAAAATCAGAGCTCTAAAACTCCTCGGAAAAGGCGCAACCGGAACAGTCTTCCTCGTCCACGCCTCTGTTTCCGATCCCTCTGCTTCTTCTTGTTCTACCTTCGCTCTAAAACTCGTCGACAAATCCTCCGCCTCTTCTCTCCGCCGTGCCAAATGGGAAACTCAAATCCTCCGACGTCTCTCCGATGACCCAAACCCAAACCCATTTCTTCCACGTCTCTTAGCTTCCTCAGAAACCCCTCAATTCTTCGCTTGGGCCACACCGTATTGCTCCGGCGGCGATCTCAACGTCCTCCGTCACCGTCAAAACGACGGCGTTTTTAGCTCCTCCGTCATTAAATTCTATATAGCTGAGATCCTCTGTGCGCTTGACCACCTTCATACCATGGGGATCGCTTACAGAGACTTGAAACCTGAGAATATTCTCCTTCAAGATTCCGGTCACGTGACTTTAACCGATTTCGATCTCTCTTGTAGTCTCAATAAACCCACCCGACCCGAAATTTATCTATCCGACCCGGAATTAGATCCGGAATCGAAGCTCAGTCGTAAAAAAAGTCTGAGATTTTTCCGACAGAAGAAAACGAAATCCAAATCCGCTCGGGTTAACCCGATAACCCGACGGAGACTGAGTTTTTCCGGCGGGGAGAGATCGAATTCCTTTGTCGGAACCGACGAATACATATCCCCGGAGGTAATTCGTGGCGACGGTCACGATTTCGCCGTCGATTGGTGGGCTCTCGGAGTTTTGACGTACGAGATGATGTACGGAGAGACACCGTTTAAAGGAAGGAGCAAAAAAGAAACTTTTCGTAACGTGTTGATGAAGGAACCTGAGTTCGCCGGAAAACCGTCGGATCTAACCGATTTGATCGGACGGTTGCTGGTGAAAGATCCGACGAGACGGTTAGGTTTCCGGCGAGGAGCAGAGGAAATAAAGGAGCATGCTTTCTTCAGGGGAGTGAAGTGGGACATGTTAACGGAAGTGTTAAGACCTCCGTTTATTCCGTTGAGAGATGACGGAGAATCGACGGAAAACGTAACGGTGAATGGGTTTGGTATTAAGGAATATTTCGAGAAACTGAAAACGCCGCCGTTACCGTTACCGCACGAGTGTTCTGAAAACAATACGTTTGTTGATTTCTGATCCACGCGTGGGAGAATCTAACACTCATAAATATTTTTAGATTTTTTTTTGTTGCTTTTTTAGCTTTTTTAGCTTTTTTATTTTTATTTTGATGTGTATACAAAAAATAATTGTTAGAACGAGAATCATGAAACCGAAATCTGATGATTTAATAAATCTGAAACCAGTATTATTATTTTTTTTTGCTAAATAGAAACCAGTATTATTACAATTTTTGTAGTTGTTATAATCCATCTTGTGCGTATAGTATTTGTATGTTGTGTTACATAATAGCCAAAGAAAAATAACGTAAAGAACACAAACGGATTTACTTAGAATGTTGAATACAAACGGATTTATGTGATAATATAAACAGAAAACCTAAAAAGAACACAAACGGATTTATGTGGTTCATCAATGAGGTGATGGTTGTGTCTACGGATAAAGAAAATCGATTTATTATTGTAGACAGAAATTTCCGAATAAGAATATTAGGGAAAACAAGAGAATTTAAGCTGAAATTGTGGACCATATGAAAACATATACGAAACATCTTATACCGTCGGACTATCGCAAATACCATCAAATTTAAGGCATATCAACATGAATCATAACTACATGGTCTAATTGTTTCGTAAAGCACGTTACTTGATAACTATGTTGAAACGTCGCTCTTTCTGAAACCGAATGAATCATTCTATACATATAATATATATATATATATATATAAAAGTAAAAACTCGTAAGTATAATAATAGAAAAAGATAAAGAAGTATAGTAAAAGCTATGATGAAGCAATTGGTTTCTCAGTCATCGATAACATTGATGGGAGATGGGTGATATTAACTCGATCATATATAAAGTTGCTGACTTGCATATACGTCCATCTTTAGCCGGAGTATTTTACTTTCTAATAAAGAGAGAATAGAAACGTAAGATATGTTCACGAGAAAAACAAACTTTAGATATAAGAATATGAGAAAAGTAAAAGTTGCTCACGAGTTCCATATATATCAAAGAGAGAGAAAAAAAAAGTTGCTCACGAGTTGAAGTTTATTTAAGTTAGTGATTGGTTAATAGTTTTAAGAGTTTCTAAATTTAAAATATGAGGTTCAAATTAATTAAAATAATAAAATATGTAACTTGTTCTAGAATATGTAAAATAATAAAACTCAAATTTTTGGAGCTTGTTAGACGTGTTGTGGTCGAGTGACGAATATGTAATTTATGTACATCGTAAATGAATAACTCTTACGTGAAGACTATTCTAATCCCCAAATTAATCTCTTAAATTTCAGGCATCGTCTTTTTCGATCGAATACTTTTCAATTTTTCATTTAAAGATGCTAAAATTACATCGGAGGACAACTTGACATGTCCATGTGTGGCTAAAAAGGTTTAGGCGCATATGAGAGCAAGTCACGGGTAAGATGAACATTGGCGATAATAAGAACACACCTACAAGCTAAAAACCTTTTGCAAATAAAGGTTGTCCTTTTATAAGTTGTTCGGCCAGATTTTGATAAAATCATAAAAGTGATATAAAAAATTTAAGAGCTATGTTCACTTAATTTGAGAGGTAAAAACGAATTTTGGAAATCACATCTATCAAATGAAGATGTAACAAGAAAGGGTTGGGTTAGTGGTTCCTAAAGAGAAGAACAAAACCACGCTTCTTCTTGGGAGGGGATTAAAATATGTTCTTATCCCTGAACCGGGAGATTACAAGTTTTGATCCATAACATCCGATTTATAAAAATAAAAAATAAAAACTTGGGATAACTATATTGATCCGGAGGTTAGTCACAAAAGTATATTGTTCTCATCAGCAAATATTTGGTCGACAAGAATTGATTAGAATAATTTATGGAAAAAAATCATAACTTTCAAATTTCGACTATTAAAAACTCCAACTTTAGCGTGGACAATTTAAAACATCAACTTCTGTTGACTTTTATTTTAAATCTCAAACTTCCGTTCATTGAGTCAAATTAGGCACGACGTTAGTCAACAGTTAGCAGTTGACTAATTCTATAACTAAAACGGCTTAATAAATAACAAGTTGGAGATTTTTTTGATAAATAAAAAGTTGGAGATTTTTTGGTGTTAAATATAAAGTTGGGGATTTTTTTGGTGTTAAATAAAAAGCTGAGTATTTTTTTGGTAAATAAAAAGTTGAAATTTTTTTTTATCCAAAATATTATTTTTCCAAACATTTGGACTAAAGTAGTTAAAATGATTATAGCATATGAATTTTTCTTTTAATATAATTCGTTGGTTTTAGAAAAAAAATAGAGATATCAAAAGATGAAAGTACCGTTTTTGACCTAAATATGATTTTTTTTTGTCAACAGCCTTTAATAAAACTTAACGCGGTTCAGAAGCCCAAACCGGTATTACGAGCACTCCGTGCCAACATATTAGCTTTTGTGTTGCTTTGACCCAAATATGATTATTTATTTATAATTGTTTTGTGAATATTTACTAAAATTATAAACATTGTTTCAGAGATTTTTAATCCTCTTAAACAACTACTGGGAGTCGTGGAGAACAGAGTATTTAAAGGAGTTTTGGTCAAGGAACGACTAGAGAAGAAGAAAACTATATAAAATTTGCTCTGAAAATAATGAAAATGTTACAGCACACAATGAAAATGTTAGTAAATTTTATATAGTTAATTTTATTGCAATTGTTGATTTTATTGTCGAAGATTTTCAAAGTTTATGAATTTCTCTTTTAATTTTAAAAAATCTTTCAAAATAAACTTTTATGACCATTTTTCCATATAATTGTTCACAAATGTTACCAATAATTAATCATATTCGAGTTAGCTTTCGCAATCATTGATTTTATTGTCGAAAACTTACAAATTTTATGAATTTCTCTTTTAATTTTAAAAATCTTTCAAAATAAATTTACTACGATTTTGATTTTTTGATTTTGTATATTTTCTCATTTACAATTGTTTTTTTCTATTCTACATCTTACTTAATGCTATAATCATTTTAAATATTTTTCTCCAAAAGTTTGTGAAAAAATAAAAATTTTAGGCAAAAAAATAATGAACTTTTCATTACCAAAAAAATCCAAACTTTCGTCGATTGAGCTAAATTAGTTGACTAACATCGAACCTAATTTGGTTCAATCAATGGAAATTTGAGATTTAAAACAAAAATCAACAGAAATTGATGTTTTAAATTGTTCACACTAAAATTGAAGTTTTTAATAGTCGAAATTTGAAAATTGGAGATTTTTATGATATTTTTTCCAATAATTTATCTTTTTTTCGGGGTCACTTGATTATTTATATTTTAAAGAGAACATCAACCATTGATTTGAGACTTTTGAGTAGTGAGACAAGACAAAAAAGAGGAGAAGAGAGAAGGGGACAAAGACTATTGACATTAACAAAAGATGACAAAACTAATTTTTGATTTAGAAAAAAAAAATCATTCAAAAATAATTAAATTAAAATAATGACAAATAATTAGAGGAAGCAAAAGAAAGACCAAAAGGGGGTCTAATGCTTAGAAAATTACATCACGTGTTGTGTCCGGCCAAACCTAATCTATGACGGCCCCAAGTCATTTGTTTTGCCATTAAGGAATTAAAGATTATTATGGTCTA
This sequence comes from Pseudoturritis turrita, assembly GCA_900406555.1. Lineage (NCBI taxonomy): Eukaryota > Viridiplantae > Streptophyta > Magnoliopsida > Brassicales > Brassicaceae > Pseudoturritis > Pseudoturritis turrita. The sequence goes on along the minus strand of OVBL01001057.1, from coordinate 146,380 downwards.
TAACTACATAATACTGTTTTAATTCATAAAATCAATTCACAATAGTTAAAGTTGTGTGTTACAGTTTCGATTTATTTCAAAAGTTTATTTGCTAAAACGACGTAATTCCAGACAATATTAGCAAAAAACAAGCGGTGACATTTTCTTAAATACTACCTGTTTTATCGTGCAATTTTTTATAAAAATAATATGGATATAACATATGATTTTAACATTTTATCTGGCAGGCTATTTTAGGTTCTATGGCAGTGTTATCAAGGTTAAACCAACATGGGATAAATTGCTCCATTATATGTTAGGGATGTGGAGCAGAGGAGGAAACAATTAATCATACTCTTTTTGAGTGCCCCCAACTTTACAGACTTGGGCATTATACTCATCCTCTCAGGGAGGGGACTCATTCCCATATTTTTCGGTATATACAAATATTGATTTTCTTTTTTGGAGGAATTCGAGGGGGAATAATCTTAATGGAGAATGTGAACTATTCCCATGGTTCTTGTGGTTTATTTGGAAATCAAGGAATAAAAAGAATTTTCAAAGGGTTGAATCCGAACCACCGGATATTTTTAAGATGGCGGAAAGTGAATTTTTGGCATGGAATAAAGCACAACTCGAAACATCTGAGACATCACTCGCTCCACGGGAGGTGAACCAAACAGATGTCCAGCAACCGACCTATCTACGCTGTCAAGTTGATGGATCATGGAAGGAGTCAGATTCAACTTCAGGATTAGGATGGTTTTGCCTTTAAGGCGGTCACACTTTGCTTTTAGGTGTTCGAGGACTCAGACGCCGGATGTCTCCTTTGCATTCGGAGATGGAAGCGTTACTTTGGGCAATGTCGTGTATGTTGGAGAAAGGACTGGATTGCCAGGCTTTTGAGACAGATTGTCCACATCGTCCGATATCCCGATTAGTGACCTGCCTTCTCCATCCTATCAGATAAGTTCAGAGAGTTGCACGACCATTTTCTCCGTTTCTTTTTGTCTTTGATTTCTCGTTCTTTTAACTGTTTGGCCCGTTTAGTACGTTCTAGAGTTATTGATTTTTTTTTTGTAAGTAACTTTCCTCCTAATTGGCTTACCAATTATTATGGCATATTTTAATTAATAGTTTGGTTGAAAGAAAAAAAAAAACATGGTTTTAGAAAATATCATGTTATTTTACCTTATCACTATTTTACGTGATATCGCGTTTTTCTTACCACGGGCGATAAAAAAACACACTATTTACCAAAATACTATCGAATGTTTTTTTTGCAAATATTGTCCAGAATTACGTCATTTTGAGCAATTAAACCCTATTTCAAACTCAAACACGATATCATAACGAATACATGTTGTTTTGGCTTTAAGTTACATTACATAAGTACCCTTTGTTGCAGCTCATATCGCATTTCATGATTTGGATTTAACCATAAACAACTTTGATAAGCCAACACAGTTGCGTTAAAATAAAAGGGAAACAAAACATACATTTGCAGAGAAAGCAGTCGACTCGAGATTGATCTCTCTCTTCTCTTTCGAGATTGTTCAGAAGAAAGTCTTTGAAGCAGAGAGAAGCTCCAATGGCCAAACCTGTAATGCACAGACTATGAGATGCTCCTTACATACTGGTCAAGTGCAGTGTTGAACAACTCCGACCTTGAAAGACCGATGAAACATAGTCAGTGTTTACGATTTGCTGAAATAATCGATTCAATCGACGCAATAAAACGTTTTTCATGATTCAATTGAAGCTTACTTGATAGGAGATCCTGGGTTGTATATAGGATTTTTTACCACATATTCAACGTATAAACTGAAGATGTACTTTAGGGATTCACGTAAATCTCCAGTCTTTGGATGAGTTACTAAGATAATCTGCAAAAGAATGGTTTAAGAGTTTGACGCCTGCCGAGACCAAATCGAAGTAACTCACCAAGAAGCTAAACACCTAGATGTCTGATTAGCAATTATGGTCAAACGACTCCAGAATCTAATACGAATACTCGTGTCTGCAAATAAGCTTATATCTCATCTTGAAGACTCCCAAAACACTTCATCTATTTATATGTTTCGTGCCCTATAACGAACAAAAGGCAGCCAATCTCAGCTTCAACCATATGATTCTTTCTAATGCTTTCCGTCTTATTGACTAAACCCTAATGTTAACTTTTTTCCAAGCTAAACAATAGTTTACAGATGATCTACAATCTAATATCAAAGCCAATGACCATTCCTTAACCTTGTTCAAACTGTTGAAACATAAACTGTTTCTCTGAGAAAACAACTTACTATACCCATTTCTCCTACAAGCCAATATGCTTAACATTTGTCTGAATACACGTCTGAGTCATCTTCCTACTTCCCATATTTCTTCTATATAGAATCTCCTAAAATCCTTCATGTTGTTTAGGTAGACACTAAGATTATCCAACATTTGTCATATTGAAACCAAGATTTGGGACATCTACGAAAGCTAACCTTAATACCAGAGGGAGTCTCCATGAAGCTAAGCTTGTAAGTGTTCGTACGAAAACTATGGAAAGAGCATCCTTGTCCTGGCAACTGTGGAACCCCTAAATTCCCTTTATCCGCACTGCGAAATATCAAAAATCAATCGAAGGCATAAGATCTAGCAAATCAGACGAATCAATCGAAATCATCAAAACGCTGCACGGATTTCACACTGATCAAATCGAAAACAACTCCAAAATCATCAATGGATCCAAAGGAAAAAAAAAAGGAAGAAATTCTAAACTTGACTGGATCCATCTTGGCGGTGAGGGATTTGAGTGAGAAGAGAAGACCGAACATGAGCTTGTGATCTTGCTGAGGATTTAGGGTATGAAGAGGACGATTCCACTCTTTGTAGAAAAGACATACACCGTTACGGTTGAAAACGTACATCATGTGAGCGTTGTTCCCACTCGCCGTCGGTACCGGCGGCGACGGACTTATCTCGGATCCACCGAAAAACTGCATTTCTTTTTCGTCGTCGTCGTCGTCTCCGGTGAGAATCAAAGATCAAAGATGAGATCAGAGCGATGTGACAACTTCGAATTTGGTTCTTCTGTGATTTTCAGTCGATTGGGGGAAACGAAAGACCTCTCATGTCTTACTATTTTGGGCTTTAACTGGGCCTTAGATGATAAACCCTAGAATATTGGGCTCATAATGGGCCAAAACCGAAACCAAGTGTTTTTGGTTTTGTTTTTTAACACCTATTGATATTATTTCAGACACAACGAGATTACAATAAAGTTATGCAAGATTATCTACGCATAAATACATACACATATTTTTAACGATGAACGAAGAAGTGAATTTACAATACTTTCGAAATGAAAGCTTTATTCGCTAACATATCATCAAATCTGTTTTTCTTTTTTTCAAAATCAAATTACAATCTAATAAAATTACCGTTCGTGGTTATCCTCCAATGAATAAAACTCCACAATTTTCCAATATTAACATCTTCTCTTGCACTTGCACCAATTCGTCTTTTCTTCGTAAGCTTGATATTTCTGAATTCTATATTCGTCGACCGAAATATCATGCGATTCAAATTGATTTAACCGTGGCGAGATGGTGGAAGCAAGTTTTTCAAAAATTCAAAAATTCGATAAATTGAATTGTTTGTCATGATTTTTTTTTATAAACAATCTTATACATAGATTAAATCTGGATCTTGACACGGTAATAACACTAATACAAACCGTTAGATTATAAATTGCAATTTTATGAGTTCGTTTACATTATAGATTGCAGTTTTATGAGTTTGATTGTATGTATGTCTATCATGGACGGTAAATTATCATCTGTGAAATTAAACTTTAGAATTAGTTTAATAGAAAAAATGATATTATATAAACGATAAAAGTAAGCATTTGTAAAATAAAATTATCGTTAGTGTTAGCTAATACGTCATCAAATAAAATTTCAATCTTTTTCTTTTTGTTGTGAATGATAATTTCAAAGATTAATTAAAATATGATATTTCTTTAATATTTTTTGATAGATCGGTGGTCTCCAGGCATCAAGGTTTGGTAGAAATTTAAGTAGCTCATTACTTTGTTTTTTTTTGTTTTTTTTGCCATCTAATGATTTTTTTCTCATATCATCATTCATACAATGTGGAATAGAATTTGAAAACTTTTAAAAAAAAATACCATTTGACTTATTGTGGAATTATAGAATACTGTTTATTTAGGGAATTGAGATAATAATATATTTATATTTTAGTGATTTATTTCATTTTTATGTTGTTTAATAAATTATTAATATTATAAATTATTTTTCGCAAGTTTTTTATTAGTGTATAGTAATTATTATTGTTAAATGGTTAATTTTTGCTGTAAAATAAAAGATGGAAATATTAAGAGAATTTTTGAAATTTTATTTCATTATAAAATTAACTAAACGGATAGTACGAAAAAATAATGATATATCAAGACGGGTAAACTATACCGGATGGACAACTCAAATTTTTATGATATATATGTTTAATGATTGTTAGTCTCGATAAAAAATTAATATTTTAAAGGAGGCAAAAAAAATAATTTGGTATTTGTTGCGAACAAATTATATATTTATATTTAATAATTAATTATTTTATCATTTTTTATTTATTCTAATTATTCTACGGGATTAAATTTAATTTTTCGCTACATTCCGCTATATTCATCCGTGACCATTTAGATTTAAAGTTATTCTGCCATATTCCACAAAAAAATTTAGTCAGATTCCACAATTCCGCCAGAATTAGCCGTTACCATCTAAATTTAAAGTTATTCTGCCAGATTCTACAAAAAATCACCAAAAATTCAGTCAGATTCCACAATTTTGCCAGAATCAGTTGTTACCATTTACACCATAAATTACAAAAGCCGAAGGACTATATAATCTCCAGAGTTTCATTACTTTTTTTATAAACTTTTGTTAATTAATGATATACTATCATTTTTAAACCATATTTGATTAATCGAATACATAATTAATCTTCAAGAAAAAGGGACTAAAAGTGCATAAAAAAGCAAAAACCAAAAAAACTTTCAAAAACAATTTAGAAATGAAAACAAGAAAAGTGAGAAAGATTCTAAATTGGTGGCTTACTATTTCTAGGCAGAGGATCTTCACGCCTAAGTTCCACGTGAGATTGTGCTTCTCTCTCTGTTGTATTCCACCTCGATTCTCACATTCTCAAAACCTTATCTTATATTTTTGGATATTGTTTTCTTTGTTCCAAAGTAACGAGCACTTTCTTGACACCATAATAGTTTTCTTACCCAAAAAAATTATAGAAAACGATTTAGAATATATTTCGATTCTGCTCGGTGATTCTATGATAAAGAACCCACGTCGAAAAACCAATAAAATCTGATTTAGTATATAAAATAAATAAGTAGGATAGAAAACCAAGAACCCACGTCATTTCTCTTATGCAGGTTCTGCTAGAGGAGCTCGTATCTCTTGGGATTCAGTATGCACACCAAAGAATTGTGGTGGTCTAGGATTAAGAAGGATGGCTGCTTAGAATCAAGTCTTCACCCTAAAACTCATTTGGTTACTATTTACAAGAGGCGGATCTCTATGGATCTCTTGGATGTCAAACAACCTCATCAAGGGTCGTATTTTCTGGAACTTGTCATCATCCTCTCCAGGAAGTTGGATTTGGAAATCGATCCTAAAACTAAGAGTAGTCGCTAGGCCTTTCATGTTTTGCAAAGTTGGTTCTGGACATACGGCTAAATTCTGGTACGATGATTGGACAGGTTTGGGTCCTCTCATTGAGCTTACGGGAGCAAATGGGCCAAGAGTATCGGGTATTACACGAAATGCAACAGTGGCTCAAGCAATTGTTGAAGGTAGTTGGCACCTGCCCAGAGGAAGACACCCCATAACTGTACTCTTAAAGACAGCTCTGCCATCAGTTCTATCTCTAATAACCTTGACGCCGGACGTGTTCCTATGGAGAAATTCAAATACAGCAGAACCGGATAAGTTTTCTGCATCACTTACTTGGAACAAGATTCATCCTATGTCAGAATCAGTTAGCTGGTGGAAATCAGTTTGGTTCCCAAGGAACATTCTGAAGCATTCCTTCATTTTATGGTTGATTATGAGGGATAGACTACTCACAAGGGACATGCTTCTGAATTGGGGGTTAAATGTGTCTCCAAATTGCCTTCTCTGTAATTCCGCAGATGAAACACGGTCTCATCTTTTCTTCAGATGTCCATTCTCTAATCAAATTCTTTCGGCACTATTTTGTTATTCTGGTTTCACTACTCCAGAGGACCTTCTTGACACTGTTGAGTGGGTCTTGCGTGCATCTAATTGAGGAAAGTAAAGACCATCTGTTCCTTGGTTCTTCAAACGATTGTCTACGAGGTATGGAAGGAGAGGAATTCCAGATTACACACCACATCGTCTCAGCCTGTTATTGCTATTATTAAGGAAATTCAATCAATCATCAGAAGGAAGCTTTACTCCATGGACATAGAGGATCGCATGGTACAGATTCCAAGCACTTATACCTCGTATCTCTCTCTCTAGTTTGAGTTCTTCCAATTCTCTAACTAATCTAGCTTTGACGTTGCTCCAACAAAAGCTCATCAAGAAGGTTATCTTTCTCCTTTACGTTGTTTCTGTTGATATTATCCACCTGCGTGTGGTTGATCGAATGTGACCTTCTTTATATTTTCAATGTTCTCTTCCTCCTAGGCTTCTGATGTAAGTCTATTGGTCCTCAAAAGGCCAAGAAGACATATAAACGTTTGACAGGTTTAGGGTCTTTTATTAGGTTTCAAATGGTCTTTCTGTAAAAGGGTTACTAAGGTAAATAAAAAGTAATTTTGGTTTAAAAAAAATAAAATAAGTAACAAGTTTTTTGTTTTTGAGGATGTGAAAAAATATGTAACAAGTTAGTTTGTGATGGAGATTCATAAGTTTTTATATGATTTCAGAGTTCAAATTAAGGGAGATTAATAGATATACTGTTAATCTATAACTATAAGTAGGATGCAGTCTAAAAGATCACTTATAGCATATGAGAGAGATTAATCACCAAGTGATTGCTTGTTGATTTTTTAGATAAAACTCACAAATTTTGACCCCCTTTAATATTTCGTCTTATTTGTACTATTATTATTATTATTATTTTAATCTGATGGCTTGAACCGTTAAATCACATGATTTTAAAGTTAAATAAAAAACTTTTTTTTTATCGTAAGCTAAATAAGAACTTTAATTTAGCATATAAACTAGCATAACTTAACATAATATATAACAACATACCAAGAGTTATTTTTATTAAGATATGATTAAATTTTTAACATATTTATTCATTTGTAGAAAACGTTTGAAAATAATGTTTTTTCCTCAACAACATATCATATCCGGATTTCAAAACGAGAATTACTTTTTTGTGAAATAGAAGACGTAATAGTTTTTATTTTAATATAGAGAAACGTAGGTACAATACGTGTCCAATATTTTATGCAAAGGTACACATACGTGTTTAAGCGTGAATAGTTGGATTTAGTCGCTTGAAAGGTTCCCTAAAATTTGGAGCCCTAGATTGGCATCTCTACACCTGTCTGATTCTCCAACTTTTATTTTATTTTTATTTAGTATTACTTATTTTTTATTTTCCAATCTAATTACAATATTCTTATAGTTTGTTTTTCGTTTAAGTTGTCCGTCATTTCAATCTGCGTCATATCGACATATGTCCTTTTTCTCAGCCATTTTTATAGCTTTAAGTCAACAGCTTTTAATCCCACAATAATATAGTCGTCATTTTATTTAAATATATCATTATCTTTCTCTGTTTTTTGAAAGTTCTCATGTCAATAATTGCGGAATTTTAAATTATTAGTAGTTAATTAAAAAGAAGATAAAGTCCAAAAACATAAAAAAGCTGCTCGATTTTTTTTTAGCAAACAAGAAAATTATTGAATAGAATAGGTTACCATTATTGATTGCAATTCGAACGAAATGACCGGATTCAAAAAAAAAAAACATCTGAAAATGCATATTGCAAAATATGGCTATACGTTTTAAGATGGATTACCCAATCCGATTTACACCCGTTTCGTCACCAATTTTTTAAAAATAATTTAATTTACTACAATGAATACAATAACATATCGGTATAAAAATGTACTCATCTGACTAATTTATATTATGATTTTTTAAAAAATTGTTGAAAATATGTAAATGAATCTAAAACCCTTAAAATTGTATGGATTTTTTTTTTAAAAATTTTGCATTAGAAATACAAAACAATATATTTGTAAAATAAAATAAAAATAAAAATAATACTTTTTATAAAACAGATGAAATATATAATCGAATAATATAAAAATATAAAATTAATGTGACAGTTTTTTTTGTTTGTCGTTTTTAAATTATCTTTCGGTTATAAAACTTTTTCCAGTGGACTTTTGTCTCCTTCTTATCAATGTTTGGCTTTGGTGATATCCTTTTTCAGCAAGTTTATTTAATTTTCACAATGAAATTTTAATAAATATGACAAAAAAAAAATTGTTCTTCAAGAATTCCTATTATTTATTTTTAAATTTTTTTTAATGCCTATATAAATGTGGGAAAACAAAATAGAAATGATAAAATTTAATGTGGTCCCCACATGGCCCACACGTGTCAGCATCACGGTTTTCCACTCGTAATAAAAAGACACAACAAAGGGCAGTTTTGTCAAAACATAAATAAATCCCAATCTCTACCTGCCCTCTGTTGTTTTTCCTCTCCTCCTCTCTCACATAAGCTTCCCTTCACGTTCTCTTTTTTTTTTTCCCCCTTTTTTTCAATTAATATATTTTTACCTCAGAGATCTCTCGCCGGGAAACAAAACTCCCGGCGAAAACTTCCGGTGTTATCTTTAGTTTTTTCAACGGAGAAAATAACACAAGAGGAGAGAAACTCAAAAGCTACTAAGATGGAATCAGAATTTCAGCAACATCACTTCCTTCTCCACGATCATCAACACCAGAGACAAAGAAACTCAGGTTTGATTCGTTACCAATCAGCACCGAGCTCGTATTTCTCGAGCTTCGAAAACAGAGAATCGATCGAAGAGTTTTTAGATCGACCCACTAGCCCAGAAACGGAGCGAATCTTATCTGGGTTTTTACAAACCACCGACACAAGCAACAACGTCGATAGTTTCCTCCACCATACTTTCTCTAGACAAAACAGTGGCGGAACAACGACGGAGAAGAAAACTCCGGAAGTGAAAACAGAGGAGGAGGAGGAGATTGATGTTCCGGCGACGGCGATGGAGGTCGTCGGTGATGTTGAGATTCCAGTGGCTTCGGAATCGATTCCGAGGAATTTAGGTCAGAATAAAAGACCAAGAGAGAAAGATGATCGGGCTCCTCCGGCGAATAATCTTGCACGGCATAATAGCTCACCTGCCGGATTATTTTCCTCCATTGATGTGGAAACAGGTTCGAGAAATCTTCTTCCTTTGGGCAAACTTTCTAATTTTGAAAAGCTAATTTGAAAATTATTTCCTTATCTGGAAACTTTTCTGGTTAACTTTTTGAGAATATGCTTCTCCGATTTTATAGGACTTATTAAGATTGAATAGTCTCTGTAGATTGGGATTTCAATAATTAGCTAATTGATTAGTAGAATCTGCAATTAAGTAACTAATTAAAACACAAAATTGATGTGGAAAAGTAGTCAAAATTGAAGTATTTTTGGGAGATTTGGTTTCTCAAATTTTGGAATCTATAAGGCAAATTTGGTGTTTTTGTTGTTGTTGCAAATGGCAGCATATGCAGCTGTAATGAAAAGCATGGGAGGTTTTGGAGGAAGTAATGTGATGAACACAAGCAATACTGAAGCTTCATCTCTTACTCCTAGAAGCAAGCTTCCTCCTTCGGCTTCTAGACCGATGAGTTCGATCTCTGAGATTGATGTTAAACCCGGTTTCTCCTCTCGGTTGCCTCCTCGAACACTCTCTGGTGGGTTAAACCGTTCGTTTGGGAACGAAGGCTCTGCTTCTTCTAAACTTACCGCAATTGCAAGGACTCATTCTGGAGGTTTAGATCTTTACAAAACCAAGGTATGACGAGCTCATATTTTGAGAGATGTTTCTGTGTTTTTCCAAATCTTGCCAATGATTATGATGTTTCTTGCGGTGATAGTTTCCGCTGTTGTTCTTGGTTTGATTGATTTGGAGTGATTAAATTAATTAACAGGATGAAGATTCAGCGAGTAGACGTCCTCCTTTAGCTCATCATATGAGTTTGCCTAAGTCTTTATCAGATATTGAACAGTTACTCTCGGATTCTATCCCGTGTAAGATCAGAGCCAAGCGTGGTTGCGCCACTCATCCTCGGAGCATTGCCGAGAGGGTAAAATCCTTCCCCTACTATTAGCTCAATGACATTAATTTCTCATAAGATTATTATATATTTTCAAAATGTTGTGGAACAGGTGAGAAGAACCAAAATCAGTGAAAGAATGAGGAAGCTGCAAGACCTTGTTCCAAACATGGACACGGTGAAATCGATCTTCCTCTCTCCATTTTCATTTTTCGTGCTTTAGCGTTTTTTGCTCAATGTATTTATAATCTTCAATTGATATGCAGCAAACAAACACAGCAGATATGTTGGATCTTGCGGTTCAGTACATCAAAGACCTGCAAGAACAAGTCAAGGTAATGTTCTCACTATTATTGCACACTAATCTCTCTTGAATCTCTTGCCCTCTTCTTCCCTTTGTCAAGAAACGTAAATTTTGGATTCTTGATCAGGCGCTCGAAGAGACTCGGGCAAGATGTAGATGCTCTTGTGCGTGAAGCTAGAACTCGGAGTTTCGGATTTGTGCATAGAAGTATCAGTTCGGCGTTTGGAGAAAGCCCAAGATAGCAAAGTAGAGAAGAGATCATGAACAGAGCTAAATTTGGTGGATGGATGGTAAAAAAGGGTTTTGTAAAGTTGGAACCTTTTTTGGTCGTAGAAAAGAAGAAGAAGAAGAAGAAAGTAAGCTTGTGTAATGGTACGAGCTCCGAAGCTATTGTGTGTTGTTCTTACACCCAACAAAATTGAAAAGCAGAAGAGAAGTGATGTACAATGAGAAGCTTCTTTTATTGTAACTCAAGAATAATTCAGGGTAATTAATTGTTTTCTTTTGTTAGAACCATCAATAACCATGTCTTTGGTTCTTTGCCAGAAAATTATAGGCAATTTCATCAATCTTGAAGATAGGTATGATCCTCAATTCCTCATGATTGCATAAAAAAAATAAAAAACCCATCGAAAAAACGAATTCATGGTGACCAAATGATTTACTCTTAACAAGCTAAATGACTATAGGTTAAGTTCTCTATTACGATTTCAATTATGGTTGATATGTAAATGTTAGGTCCTAAAAATTCTTTTTCTCGTATTCTTGTTACATTGCAAAACCTAGAACTGCATTTGAGAAATATTTAGAAAAATATCTATACATATTTTGCTAAGCATCAAGCATCGTTTCAATAGAGGTGCATGTGAATTTGTAACTCTGTTAGTTGAAGAACCATGATTCGGTTTTTTTATTGATATTGCAATTATGGTTGGTCACTGTAGACGACGTTTTTAATGACAAAAAAATCCAAATTTTTACAAGTAGTCAAGGTTAGTCTCGGCAAAATTTAGGATTCTTTCGCTTTAAAAAAAAAAGAAACGTAACAAATTTTTCTTCTTCGTATATTCTAGGATCAAATTACTTTTGTTATTTATAATTACACATATATATAGTCTATATTTTTAAAAAACTTAAACAAAATCCAGAGTATTTCTATTTTTGTTTTGAATCGACCATACAAAGCATATATATCACACACTCCAGAAGTCTTGTCCAACAAAGTGAAGTGAAAAAAACAAAAAATGGGGAAAATCTTGCCTCCATTATAGTTGGGGACCATGCTTTTTTTTTTTTTTTTTTTCCTTTGCTCTTTTGGGCAGTCATGTGAAGGTGCACTAAGTTGTGGAGGTGACACGTGCAAAGATTTTATAATTGTCTTCTTCTTAAGGTTACAAGTGTTAATCATCAGCTAATACCAAAAAGGTAGGTTTGGTAAAAAGGTATTACTAAGTGGTTACTAAAACGATAATGCGCATATTAATGTGTCCTTCTAAAATGCTCCAACATGTCCATTATTAAAATCTATTATTCTCACATACCCTTTACTATATGATTCCTTTTTTCTAATCAGGATAAACTAAATTGATTCTGTTTGAAACTTTGAATTAGGAAAAAATAGCTAATTTAAGAATGGAATTAAGATTTAACTTTTTATTAGTAACACCACAACATAATGAAATCGTGGAATTATAACATAGAATGGCTATACTATCAAACAACTTTTTTTTTTAGAGATGAATGATGATCATTGATGAATCTTCTTGTGTAACGACAATAGTTGCATTTATCTTTTTTTTCCCTACATCTCTATATTGGTTTGCTAGAATCTGATAGTCTTAAAAAGGGGTTTTGTTATCAGCAGATATATCTCATCATTATGTAGTAATGAACTCGAATTCGTAACAATTTATTTTAATTGATTCAGTTCGAAAAATTGATACTCAGAAAGTCGAATTACTTCATGTTTTGTTGCCAATTTGATACGATCATGATGCTTTTTTAAACCTAGAGCCATCTCACACTATTTGGAGGCACTGTGCAAACATTTTATTAAATTTGTAAATTTGATGTGTTGATTTAAAAAAACAAAATTAGGGGATCCAATTTGTATATACATATTAAAAACCTTCTTAATTTTTTTTTTCTTTTGAATCGAATCTTATTCGAGTGTTCCAGTTGAAGTTGTTGTCCTTGTTTGTTTAGGGTTTAGAGTTTGATTCTAGATTCAAATGTTAGTTTCGTGAGATACTTGAAAATTTAATGATTGTTGTTCTTTGTGTACTGACTTTTTTTTGGTTTTGTAGAAAGTTACAATTGTGTTCAACGAGACGCAAATGTGTAGCAACTCAACTCATGATTACGATGATGAGTTTGATGTGGATGAGCTTGAGGAGAGTATATGGTGGCAGAAGATGCGCTTTAGACGTCTAAACTCTAAAGGAACAAATCAAGAGTAAAGAAAGAGTTGATGACCAAGTAAATGATGAGGAGGAAGATGAAGAAAACGTGTTAGAGCGCAAGATGCCATCTTGAAACACACGTTTTTAATATGATGGAAGTATGTAAAGCTCAAGACTTTTTCTAGAGGAAACCGGTGATGAGGGCTTCCGATAATCTTCAAAAATGGTGGAAAGATAAGGTCAAGTTTGATCTTAACGGTCTAATTGCTATAGTGAAATACCAAGAATCGAATAATATGATTCCCGGGAGTAGAAACGATATTGTGAATGGGATAACTCCAAAAACGTTGCGAGAACTTCAAGATTCGACTCTTGGATGGGTTTTATCGGCATTGATGCCACATTGTGATCCTCCACAGAAACAATTTCCTTTTGAAATTGTGGCCTCAAGATCAAGGTCCTACACCACTTTATAAGAAGCCTCATGATTTGAAGAAGATGTAAAATTGGTTTACTGACTTCAATTATTAAGCATTTGCCGTATGGTACAATCCGCGAGCTCATTAGTCAATCCAAGAGCTTTGCTTAATAAGATGACTGCTAAAGAAAGTGCCACTTGGACTTGGTCTAGCATTATTAACCAAGAAGATGTCTCAAATCATTAGAAAATGTTGAATCCTTTGAACTTTAAGATGGCTTAAACGTAGAGGATGAGATAGAGGAAACCCGAGAACGATCTAAATACGACAATGGACAGAACATCACGATGTGATCACAGCGAAATCAAACTGGGATTTCAAGACATGGAGTTGAAGAGGCAACCGCATTCTGATTTTTCTAAACCGAGACAAGTCTTTTTGCGTATGGAGCATCATCCAAATTCCATGCCAATGAAGTTACAAAGCCAGTGTTCCCGCCCGTTATCTCGGTCCAAAAACCGATTGATGTATAGACAGAAGATGATAACCGAGTTGATGTCTATCTACGAACAAAAACTTTAACGGCGACTAAACTTGTTCGGTGGATTCATTGAAGATGGATGATACTCATTTTTCTCTATTTCTTTAATTTTCTGTTATAGCAAATAGTAATTTCTGTGCTGATTTCCTTACCAAAAAAATAAGAGGACGAAACTCTCTATTTTTCCATATTTGTAACTCGGTTTTGATATGGCTACTTCGTAAAATGAGTATTTTTTTGGACAATTCTCAAAAATACCACACTTTGAAGTTTTGTTTTCAAAAATACTACCATTTGTTTTATATTCCAAAGATACCACAAAAAATTTATGTTTTCTAAAAATACCACAAAACTAAAATTAAATTTTAAACTTTCAAAACAAAACTCTAAACCCTAAAACCTAAACCCTATCCCCTTAAACTAAACCCTAAACATAAATTAGTTAACCCAAACCTAAAATTTAAATTCTAAGTCCTTAAAAATCACTTTTAGTGATTGTGGTATTTTTGGAAAACATAAATTTTTGGTGGTATCTTTGAAATATAAAACAAATGGTGATATTTTTTGAAACAAAACTTCAAAGTGTGGTATTTTAAAGAATTTCTCTATTTTTTTTCGGCCTAGTAATAAATTTATGGAGTTTTTGCCATAAAATATGCTTTTTCTAAAAAACTTTAGTTTGAGAATTTTTTTATATAACTCATAAATTGTTTTTTTATTCCAACTCTTGATAGCTTTTCACAATTTGTCTCTTAATCAGCCGTAATTTATTTTTATTTTTGTAACAAATTTTATCAATATTATTTTAAAAAAAGTTATTTAGGGGTTTAGGGATTGATTGGTTCACCGCTATCACCCGCAAACGCTATATTTGCGGGTGGTTGCGGTTGGTAGCATTTGACAACAATCACAGAAACCGCTCCGTACCGTTTTATATCGCTTGAAACCGCTCTAAATCAAAAACTCATTTCCACAAACATTTGCGGTTGCGGGCGGTTGAAAAAATATTTTCTTAAATAATAAACTAAAATTTACAAAATAAATTTATTTAAAAAAATTTATTTTTTATATCGAATATTATCATATAAAATTATATACACTTGATATATATTTTAATTAAACTAAAATAAACTTGTAATTATAAAAAAGTTATTGTAAAAATACTATTTAATTATTCTATGATTTATTTAAAATATATAATTTTAATTTTTAATAATAATATATTTTTGATTTCAATTTTAATTTTAATAATTATAAAAATTGTTATTGTATATATAAAAAATGTTCCAAACATCTTTAAATTTTTTTATTTAATTATTCTATGATTTATTTAAAATATATAATTTTAATTTTTTATAATAATATATTTTTAATTTTTATATAAATAATATATTATGTGTATTTTGGTAGTTTTATATAAATCTGATATCGCATCAACTGTAAACCAATCATAAATATCCTGCAAACGTATCTATTTCCAACCGCTTTACCAGTCATATAAATTATCTAATAATGCAAAAAATTTGACCATCCATATCTGCAAACTCCGTAACCACACCCACTCGATATATCGAGTAAAAGTCCTATCTTCTTAACAGTTACATAAAAAAGTTCCAAATTTTCTTTCCCCTTGGGCCCAAAATTCGATGCTTTTTGTTAAGGAAAGCTTTGTTATTTTCTCTGGGCTCGGCGGGAAAATCAATCGACTTTCCTCTTCCTTTTCTTTTTCTCTCAAACTATCAAAATCCCCAATTTTCGTTGTCTCCTCCTCACTGCCGTTAGGGTTTTGCTTTTTCCTCTTTGGCTTCCACTTTTTTTTCCCCTCTTCTCGGATAATTCTGAAAATCATCATGAGGAGGTCGGTGAAACGAGAATCGGAAGCAACCGGCGCCGGCAGTGGGAGAAGAGAGTCCGGCGAGTCGGAGCGGTTTAGGTCTGTAAAGAGAGAGAAGGAGAAGGGGAAGGAGAAGAAGAATAAGAACGTAGATGGTTTCGTGAGACCTAATGAGCCTCCTCCGACTCAGGAGGAAGAACAGGGAATTTCTGATCGGAGGGTTCTCAGATCTCAGTATCTCGCTTTGATTAACAAAATCAGCGGTACGCTTACTCACTCTCTTATTCTGTCTTCTTCTCTATGCCCATTGATTGATTTCGCCTGTTTCGTTTTCGAATTAGGGTTTTCTCTTAAACTGTGACGTTTCTTTGATTTTGCAGATTCTAAAGATGATTTGACGAGGGTTGATTCGGACAAATTCTCTCGAATTTTTAGTGAATTTGAGAACCTGCACCAACAAGGTGAGATTGATAGGTCCGTTAGATTTGTCTAATTTCATGAATGATGAAAATGCAGCTCTTTTGTGTGGAGTTTTATGAGTCAGAGATGTTCTTTGGTTTCATCAGTTTCCAAGCCGTTCTAACTTTCTTAAGTTGGTTGTAATAGCAATGAAAAGGCCAATTTTTGTCTTGCTGAAAAGACCTTTTTCGGTTTGGTTACGATTTCCCTGCAGTTCAGAAGCCTAGGGAGCAAATTGCAGATGCAGAGGCATTTCTGGACATAGCAAACACTTTAATGTCATCGGTGAAGTCTCAGTCTGCTAATGGGGTTTCTCCGGCTGAGTTTGTTAATGCTTTGGTCAGTGGGTTTGGTCAGGGTTCGTTAGGGATTGATGCTGATGAGACTGCCCCAGTATCTATAAAATGGAAGGATCTTGGGCTTGCTGTCTGTTCTACAGTTTTAGTATCATGTGGTTGTTCCACAATGTGAGTTCTCGAGATAACCACTTTACATTGACTTGCTTTTGCTATAGCTGAGCATGTTCTGTTTTGAACAAAGGTTTGTTTGTTTGTTTTTGAGATCAGGTTGGGACCTATGGACACTGAACTGAAGCAAAGGAAAAGGGCAGCCTACAAAAAACGTACAAGGCTTGGTGAAGGCGTTCGTCCAGAGGAGGTAAGAAATGATTTTTTGCAGACCCCATTTTGTTTGAGTTTATGATCACTATCAAACTGATTCCACTTATGTAGTATCTGTTGTCCTATACTCCTTTGAGACTGCACAGCTTTAACTTTCCTCTCCTTACCTAGATTTGTTGAGTGCCTTTTTTTATCTCAGCCTGATCAGTGACGTTTAAGAGTCATTTCCATGGTATGCAATGTTGTATATGCCGTGAGCACTGTTTAATTGTACAAAAACATAGTGAAATTGGAACCTCTCATCTGTTGATTGATTTGCAATGTTTCGGTTGTGAAATTGGTGCAATGCTTTGTCTGGAACTTGTCAATTGTTATGTAGTTTGGATTTAGATAAGAAACAAAAGAGTTGATTTGAGTACTTATCGTAACAACCAGGTAGATGATACACAATCAGAAGAGAAAACTGATACAGATAAGAATATGGCGATAATGTTTAACATCTTAAAGCAAAAGAAGCGCGTGAGGCTTGAGACTTTGGTGCTCAACAGGAGATCATTTGCACAGACTGTAGAGAATTTATTCGCACTATCTTTCTTGGCGAAAGACGGACGAGTAGAGATCATTGTCGACAAAAGTGGTTCTCATTTTGCCTGTAAGATACTTTTACAAATCCTCTTATGTCTCGTTTTGATATTCGATTCATTTCAATTATATCTGATCTCTTAATTTGTCGCCAGTGCCGAGAAATGCACCCGCTGCAAACCTAGTGATGTCGGGGGACGTCGTTTATAATCATTTTGTGTTTAGATTCGATTTCAAAGATTGGAAGGTAACAAAATAATATCTCGCTCATTTCGTACTCTTGATTGGTATATTATGTCCTGAAGATGTCTGATTTTTGTGGTAATGATATAATGTCAAACAGCTGATGTCTGAAATGGTGCCAATGGGTGAGGAGCTAATGCCACACAGAGAAACTGCAATCGCGTCATCTTCTTGTCCCTCTGCATCAGCAGATTTCACACAAGATTCTCAGACAACACCGATAAGAAAACTATCGAGAAACCGAGGTTTGGTTGTACAAGAAGAAACTGTTGTAGAAGATACTCCTGACATCGAGGGCGATGGAACTCGAAGGAGATGCAAGCGGAGACTCACTTGAGAAGATGAGTCTCATCATGTGGAGTATATAGAGTAGAGAGTTAAAAAAACTCTTATTTCTATTTCATTTTGTGACATTGACTTAATGTCTTTGTTTTTGTTCATGGTAGGTTTTTAGTAGTTAAGTGGCTTTGTCTTAACTCTTGAAAGGAGCCGTTAAAAGCCTTTTTGGCTTTTCTTCTTCTTTTGTCTGCTCAAGAGAGACATTAATCTAATTAATGTTAGATATCAAAATCAAAACACCAAGTTTTTAAAAAATCAGGAGACTATGTAATAGTAATACAAAGCAAAATCAAAAACTCTAGTTAGCTATTGGATCCTAACACCAAACAGCATAAACCCTCTTTTCTTCTCCTCTGGTTTGGTTTCTTCATCTTCCAACTTCAAGCTAAGGTCGTTTCCTGTTTTGATTTCTTCATCAGAACTCTCATGAACCGTCTTGTTTACTTCTTCGGGAACCACGAAACCGTTGTCTGAAAAGTAATGAACATCAATCATCAAGAAGCTCTTGCTCTGACCTTCTAATGTCTTCGCATCGCTCGGGACATCGCTTGGGACATCGCAAGAGTAAAAGACGATAACATCTTTCTCCTTGAGATTCTTCTCCTTCACGAAACCATTCCATCCTCTTGTGAAGACAAAGCTCTGGCTACTTCTCCAGTAACAATACCTAAACTTCCATTTTCTCATTGCTCTGTCATAAAACACAACCTCAACATCATCCACATCTCCTCCTTTTTTGCTCTCTTCTCTCTCGTTTTGATTATCACTTATGAAAGGTAAATACTTCACTGCATACTTCTTAGGTATCACAAGCCTGTTAAGCTTTCCGACATCGCTCGGTGTCAATTCCTTCTGAAAAAGCTGAGTGCAAGAGAAACACTTGTTTGATTCTTCATCTCCTCCCCCTCCTCCTCGGACTTGTTTTGATACAACCATATTCATATTCGCGACAAACTGAGAACGGACTCTGAGATGTTCTCTGAACTTGTGCGGATAAGAACCGTCTCTGATCATGTTCAACACAGTTTCTGTTGTGTAGTCCACTTGAAAGTCCGGTTCGTGGACCGTGAAATCATTCCAAGGGAAGTTACGGTGCGAGTTAGCATCAAAGCTTCGTAGCTTGATGGAAGCGCTATCGTAAGCCGTAGCGGCTTCAGCAGCGGATTTGAAAGTACCGAGCCAAATCCTTCGATGTTCTGCGTATATCTGAGCCCCCCAATGCCCGTTCTGTTGCTGAACAACTCCTTTGTATTTCGTTGTCGTCGCCGTGTTGGACAAGGTAGGTTTTGTGATGGTTGTATCAACAACAACACTAGGTTGTTTCATGCCTTTCGTGAGAAGCAAGACAGATTCACTTGTTCCTGAAGTCTCTGTCTTCTCCTCGGCCTTATTACTCGTCTCGTTGATATCCATTGCCAAACAGATTCAAGAGAAAAGACAAGAAAACAGAGAAAAAAAGAGAGATTTTCCCGAGAAAAATCAGATAGAAAATAGAGGAAAAAGGAAGAGTATTTGAAGGGAGAGATTTGAGGGAGTAAATCCTGGAAAAATCAGTAATATGTTTCTCTGTTGTTTCGTTAACAATGAATCTTTTAGAATGTTACAGTTTCCATTTTTTGTTGTTGTTTCTAATTTTCTCTGAGAATGAAAAATGGAAAATTTACAGAGTAATTAATTACACCAGAAGCTGTTAATGGTAAGTTTCCTTGTTGATGAGATTTTTATCTTCTTCGGTAGAAAAATGAATATTCAGTGAGAATATTGCTGATGATTAAAAGACAAGCTGGTCAAGTTATAAACTATTTTATGTCATGTTTTTTTTGTTTGTGTCTTAATTTAGACATTAGTAGCGAAACTTATATCATCAAAATCTCATGTGGTTTCTTGTTTTTTCTGGTTCCTGTTACATCCAAAAAAAATTATTGATCAGTGAAATTTAACAATCATCTTCCCATTGTTGTAAAAACATTTGACAGTTTCTTACACATATATCCATAAGAGTATAGAACAATCATTTTCCGATAACCGGAAATCTCCTCAACCGAGCTAAATTTCTCGGATGTGCACGAAGATAATGTTATCGAATCCTCGACTTATTCTCATCTTCTCATCTGTGTAGCTACAAACATTAGAGTGGAACATTCGGTTATTCGTTTTTAGTTTCCATCATCTTCTGTTGTGAATGTAGAACAAGAAGATAGAGAGATCTTACAGAATTTTAAGCTCGATATTGTTTGTCAATTCGATCGGATATCCAAATGGACCGCCTATAATTGCTGCGTTGTCCATCTTCAATTCATAGGTACTGCTTCCTGATTTCCTGCACATCATGAAACCAATCAAGAAAACAAGATCACAAAATCAAAATGACTTTCTAAAAGACAAAGAGACTTACAAGAATTTGCCTTTCATGGAGAAACTAAACGCCGGAATGATGTTAACTTCAAACTTTATCCTTCCATCCTTCTCGATTATCTGAATCAAATCCTCAATTTCGCTAAACGAAACAAGCTGAAACAACAAGACATATTTAAAACATTCTAATAAAGTGTTTTACCTGTCTTCCCATAAGACCATTTGCTGCATTTTCTAACCAACTATCTGTATACATCTGCAACACAAAACCCGTAAAAATCGCTTATCCAAACAAATAAATTGCTTGTTCAGACAAAAAGCTGAATTTATCAGAGTAGTTACCTGTGAACTCCAAATCATTTGCCAGCTTCCCTCTAAAAGCTCGTAATCATCTTCCGCGGAGTTAGAATTAGACGCAAGAAATTCATCGATAGCCTGTGGTTATACTATATGATCCATTGATTCCATTTCAAATCCAAATACCGTTCGATTTTTCAGGTTTCTTGAATGCATTACACATTACCTCTGCTACTCCTTTGTCTTGAGATATAGTGGCTAACAATTTCTGCCTAGGCACGGTTTCTTTTTGAAGAACAAACGTTGTTCCCTGCGCTACAAATTTATCGCCTTATGGATATAAAAACGCCATAAAGCTTTATGTGTTCTTTTTCAGAATCAAGAAACACATTTACCTTGTTTCCTCTTGAAATCCTAAGGTTTCCAGAAGGCGACAAATACGTAATGTCTAACCAACCTTTTGCTTCATCACCAAGAAGTCTAAAAGGAACTGGATATGGAACTTTGAAAGGAAGAAACTTTAAAGCGAAAGCTGCTCTATCGAAACGGAATAAAACCCGTTTCCCATCTTTGATGGATGCAACTGCCTGTTAGTGAAACACAACAAGTATAAATTGTCTGAGTCTTTCGATGCAAAAGACTTAGTAATGAAAAAGCTCACCTCAACTTTCAGCTCTCCAATGGTGTCAGAGAATTTAACAATGTTTGAAACACGAGGATCGTTTGTCGTCTTCAAGTATACATCTTGAAACACAGTGAACACATCTACTCCTGTAAATGTTCTCTGCAGAGACAATTGGTTTCAATTCTTCTTCTTCTTCTTCTTCTTTTTACATACAATCATCAAGACAATGACTGACCTGGATTGGAGATGCAGTTCCAGGTCTTGTGGTGAACATTAATCGCCAGCGACCTTCGAGTAACTCAGAATCTGTCTAAACATATTGAAACATTCCCAAAAGAAAACCAAAATGAGTCAAAGAACAGAACACAACAGAAAATTGTAATTTGAAGATGAACAAAAGGGTTTGCAAGAAAACATTCATACAGGATTTGGAATGCCCTCTAAACCTTCAAGAACTTTCACAGCAGATTCCACATCCTTACAAACATAAATGTTTCAAATCAGACATGAATCAAGAAACATGCAGAAAAAGTTTAGGATTTACATACATTGAGCTGTCTAGGAGAAGCGGATTTGCCACGGCCTTGAATTCCGATCAAAGCATCAATGAGTTTCATCTCAGCATCGTTGAAAGAAGCTTGTTGTGTTTGGTCAGTGACAGTAGAGGAAGATGAACACCTGATTCGCAGAGTTCTACAGTTTCTAAATGACTCTGGTCTCTTGTTTCTCGGAGAAGACGATGAAATCGAAATTGGAGATGATGGGCATGGACATAAACATGGTAACGACATCTCGACTAAGGTGTAGAATATAAGAGAAACCATTGTTGTTGCTCTGTCTTAGTGGAAAGCTTTTGTTTGAATGGTTAAAGCTTACATTTTTTTTGTGTGGTGTACAACAAAGCATGAGACTGATAAAAAATATCTGGAAAAATGTAAATTAGTGGAAGTAAAATTTCTCAATTAATCAAATCCTTACCTCCCAAGAAAAAAACCTTTATGTTCTTCACAATTCACAAAACCAAAAGCATAAATCTTTGTTTTTATATACTCTTCAATGCCTCGGATAAAAAACCGAACCGAAATTTTCGAACCGAACTGAACCGAGATTTTTGGTTTTTGGTTTTTGGTTCTACTTCGGCAATCGATTTTTCGGTTTTTTCTAACCAAATTTAACAAAAAATATTTTAAAAATTCCGAATCGAAGAATCGAATTAACCAAATTAACCGAATTTATCCCGATTTTAACCGAATTTTAAATAAAAAAATTCAAAAACTTCGGTTCAATTCGGTAAAATTTTCAAAACCTAAACTACCCAATACCCAAACTATAATTGATTTCGGTTATTTTCGATAAAAAATTTTCCTCACCAAACTACTAGACTAACCGAACTACCCCATCCGAATATCCCGAATTTGCATGCCTAATCTTCACAAGTTACAAAACCCAAAGCATGAATCTTTGTTTTGGTTCTTCATTCCAAATTTGTAGACTTTGTAGTTCTTCACAATCTCTCATATCTTCAATAACAGAACCAAAAAGTTCAAATCTTTTACAAATGAGAGAGCTTTCGTGTGACTCTATAAACAAATTCATAGACTTTAGACTCAAATTTTGCAGCTAGAAGAAGAAGAAGAACAACAAGAATTGAGAAAACCAAATTTGTCTTGACTCAAAAAGAGTTAGCAACAAGAATAGCTTGTCTACATCTAGCTCTAGCTTGTTCAATCCTCTCACTCAAAGTTTCTTCTTTTACAGAAGCTTTAACCATAGCTAAATCCATCTCCATCAATCTCAAAACCCTAAAAAGCTCAGTAACCATTCTCTCTTCAACTTCACCTTCATCTCTCAAAACCTCAGCTTCTTCTCTAGCTCTCTCTGCAACAATCTCACCAGCTTTAGCTAAAAGCTCCTTAGATCCAAACTCTCTCGCCATTAAACCTTCGAATTTCTCTAAGAAATCCATTATCACATACCCTTTTGGTTTCTCCAAGTTTATCTCTTTTGTTCTCTTCCAACCAATCTCGAAATTTGGTGGCTCTGGTTTCACGATTCCTCTTTGGGTTTTGTCTCGTATGATCTCAGATCTTCTTCGTTTCTCGATTGGGAATTTCTCTGCGCTTGTTGTGTTGATTGATTCAGGTGCAGGTGTGAGACCGAGGAATTGATCTTTTGGCTCTGGGTTTGATGAACATTTCATTGTTCGACGAGTGTTATGTGCATTGAAGGTGGAGATTCTTGGGACTGTGATGCGAAGATTTGTTGAAGAAGAGAGAAATTGAAGAACAAGCGTGGAAGTGGAAGAAGCCATTGATTTTGAAACTTAAAACGAAGAGTGTAAAGGTTTGCTTTTGGGGATTCGAGAAAGATAAGGTCTTCTCTGTAGTTAACCATCGTGTCGTTTCAATTTTTTAGAGTAGAACATCACGCCGTTTGTTTGTTTTCGTATCAAACGGTGTCGTGTGTATAACAAGTAAAACACCACGGTTTTTTTTTTCGCTTTGCACAATTCTTAAACAAAGATGATAACCCATATGTGTTTTTTTTATAGTTGTCCGTTGTCATCAACAAGGAGTAAATTTTGTTTACTTCATAGTTTCGAGTTTTGCGAGTGGCTACAGCAATAGGTTAAAGCGATTAGATACTAAAAATTTTTGAAACTAAAAATTTTAGCGTTTTAAAATTTTAGACTAGTGATCGATCGCTGAAACCTATCGTTACCACTAGTAACTAAATAAAAAGTGAAACTTAGTCATTGAAATCTTTGCAATAATTGAAACCTCAATCAATAAAACAACAACTATGAAACGAAGAAATTTAGTTAGATTGTTGTAATCGCCAGCAACTACAAAACGAACATGACCTCGGATAATCAATTTATAGAAAAAGTCTGATAATAATATGTCATCTTAATATGAAGCTACTATAGAACCTCATTGTTTTGTTCATGTTTACATGATATGATAATTAATAAGAAATATTTGCAGAGGAAATTCAAAAAACGAAAACAAAGAGAAGGAAACTCATGATGAGAAGGTATATGATCTCTTTATCTTGAGGGTGAGCAAACGATCAAGTGAATTACAACGAATACATACGTTTCATATATAAAGAAAAAACAAATTTGACAATATTTATTACTATATATGTAGCATAGTGACATGGACTACGTTTCCACTCCTTCGTACTAATGCTCTTTTTGGAACAGAAACTATATGTTAACGCGAAAAATGTCTACTAGATTATTTGTTTTCCTACCAAGAACAACGAAAGAAGAGCAAAATAAAAAGTTATATATATCATAGGTTATATAACCAAAATGACTCATACACAAGAAAACAAAACCCTATAATGTGTATATATAAAAGGAACTATCGTTAAAACGAAGAAAATTAAAAAGAAACTTCGTGTAATTTATTTGTTGGTATATACTATAGGAGTAGGAGACTGAGCTCAGTGTGTTCACATGATAGAGCAGCTTTGTTGGTTCGTGACTTCATGGCAACATTGTGTGTGTATTGGACCACCTCCCCAACTATCGTAAATGGGCCTTCCGTAATACTGGTACTGTTGGGCCTCATAGTACGGCCCACAATGATACGCCTGACTCATTGGCAACATCTGAGGAGTCGGAGCCGGAGCCGGAGCCGGAACCAGAGCTGGAGCCTGAACCGGAGTTGGGGCCTTCTCGGCCTCTTTAGGTTTCTGAGAAGGTTGAGCTTGGGCTTGAGCCGGTTTGGGTGGTTCGAGGATCACGATAGACTTAATAGAGCCGTCTCCTTTGTAGCAAAGTTTGTCCATGAGCTTCTCAGGATTGTAACAAATCACCTTGATGATGACTGTGTTGGATTTCTCATCGAACAATTGGTCTCTTATTTCTTTTTTGGTAAGATAAACACAAACACACAAAACCATATCCACTCATCAAGATTCATTGAGCAGAAGATAAAGTTAAAGAGAGAGAGAGATAGAGAGAGAGAGAGAGAGAGAGAGAGAGAGAGAGAGAGACTCACGAGGGAATTTGCGAAGAGCTTTCTTGACCTTTTTGTAGCATTTGGAACAATCAAGATCCACCTTCAACTTCATCATCGTTACCTGTTTGTGCATCATATAATTTGGTCATTATTATACCTTAAATAGTAACTATATTAGCTTTAATATGAAAAGTCAGATCCAAAAAAGGAAATTAGAGTAAAGTACCTTCTCGGCCATAGCTTAGGAGTCTCGACTCGATTCTCAAAACAACTAAGAACAAAAAGATTTGTGTGTATTTTATTTATTGCATGATTTACAATCTCAATATATAAAAGATCAGGGACTTAAATGACAAAAGAATAAAGTTAAAAGTTTTATTTCTCTGTTATATAACTCCTGAAAGCATAGTGTATCGTCTTTAGAAGCCGACATCGTTTACACAACTGATGATAATTACCAAAATGGGCTCTCACATTTTTTAGAGTACGACCACAGTTTCAACTTTCAAGGACTTGTAGTGCGGTCCAATTTGTATAATAATATCAATATTATTCTATGGTGAGAAATTAAAATGCCGACATCGATGAATGGTTGTAAAAAGGACTGTTTTGAATTTGATGTTTCCATTAAGACTCTACCAACCAAAAAAAGAAAAAAATCAGGGAATTATTTATCAGAGAAGAAAAAAAGGGATGACAAATTGATAGGATCCAATTTTCTGACCTGAAAAATTTAAAAGAAAAAGTGAATCGAATCTTAGAGTTCGATTATGAGATCATCCTTGGATATTTCTTGATTTTTAATGCCCCCTAAGCCATCATTTATTCTCATTTTTTTTAACCAGATATTTAATTTGTTGGCGGAGAATTAGCACTTGATCCGTTAATATTAGAGAGTGATTTTAGAGATTTTAGGGAGTTTACTGGATTTAATAATTGATTTGAAAATCTAAACAGGAATATATGTTATCCGATAAGTATTTAAAATCATGATCAAAATTTTGTGTTGTTCGATCGATCATAGATTAGTTTTTGTCAAAAATTTGTGTTATTCAATCAATGGTTTAATTATTATTATTTTTGACATATCTTGTGTTATTCTTTTTGTTTTTGGGGTCAAAACGTTGGAAGATTTATTTATTCAAACTCCATCAACAAAAATATAAAGAATCAAAAGAAACATTTGCTAATCTAAGAACATAATCAAAAGAAATCAATTGAAAAGAAAGGGTTCCAAGCCGCGTCTACTGTTTAGTACCAAAATAGTACTTTGGTGTTTGAGTTAGCTGAAGCTGGGCTTCTTGCGGTTGTGGACATTGAGCTCTAGCTTCTTGTGTTATTCGTTATATAATTTAATAATACTAGTTAAAATTTTGTATTATTCAATTAATGATTTCACAATACAAATTATGAGTTTTTTTTAACTTTGAAGATCTGTTTAGTTAAAAAAAAAAAAAAAAACTTAAAGGGGGTTATTGGGTTTTGACTGTTGGGTAAATGGTGAACTATAAATTTAGTTTGAAAAGTCGTATTCCAAACTTTAGAACATTACTATTTGTGAAGCGGTTGAAGTTATGTATTAAAAACATTATATATATGAAAATGTGAGTTTGTTCTATAATTATAGTATCTTTTTATTATTTGCAATTAATACAATTTAAAAGCAAATTCAAAATAAACATAGCATATTTTGTATTTAAGTTCGAAAAAAACTATTTGGTATAAATTCCTCACTTCTTCTTCATCTCCTACATTTTGGTCTCGATTTTGCTATGGGGTGGGGATATGAATGTTGCGTTTACCTAATATATATATGTGAATAAACGGCTAGGGTTTCTTAAAATTTAATTGTTTAAGAAATGTTTTGATTTATTTAATAATATATACCAAATTAAAACTTTATGCTGAAATCGACACCAAAATTTAGTTATGAAAGATTCAGGAATATGCGATAGTTGGAATTTTTTTTTGATAATTTATTTTCGTTTTAAAATAAGAAATGAAACAAAATATTGAATCTTATCAAAACTTCTTCTATTTGGTGAAGTGATGTCATGCTTTAAATCCATTAGAAAATATGGTGAGTGGACTACTCGACGACTACACTAATTATGGGAATCAGTCGGATGGTAAAAAACCCGGATCACGTATTGGTTATGTGAAAAAATAACTTATTCCATTTAAACGGTGATAGCTGATTCACTTCTCAAATAATGTTAAGGGAATTTTTCCAATTTTAATTATTTATAATTAATGACAATACAATTAAGAGGATTTTCGATACCTAATTTGGAATTTGAGATGCCACGTCATATTTTTTGTTGTTAAGAATGATTCTAGAATCAACACGTAAGTAATCACTTCTCAAATAATATAGAGATGGGTGGAACAAATATCGTCTAGGGTTTGTAGAGATATTGCTGGCTTTATTTTTATCTTTAAATCAACGATAATATCTTCAGAAATTCTTTCTAACAAAAAAAAATCTTCAGAAATTGTTTACATTATATATTTTTTTGGTTTGTATAGTTTTTATAATAGTGGTTTGTTTATGTATTTGTTATTAATTGTTAAATCGAGTGGTAACCATTTTAAAATGCGTATAGTTTTTATAGTAGTTATTTTTATGTTTTTTAGGGTCATCGAAACTATTTAGCGTACATTAATAAAAATTTTGAGGTAAAACATATGTCTTGTTGTCCGATAAACCAATAGAATGATAGAATCATACGTATCTGTTATTAAGGTGATTATTTGTTATTAATTTTTAAATGGAATGGCATAAGGATGTAATTTTATGGAACTTTGTTATTAATTTTTAAATGGAATGACATAATGATGTAATTTTATGGAAATTTGTGAGTGAATTGAATTAAATGATATGTCATAATAAAAATGGTAAAAATGATTCGGAAGACGACACATAAACAAATTTAAGAGAATCATTTATTTATCAGATAATGTTAGAGAGGTACCAATAGGTTGAAGTATACATATTTCAGAAGGATTTTATAAACCATAAATTAGTTCATCGGCTTAGAACAAGTGGTGGGGTGGACGGACCGAACTATAGACCTCTTGGGTTTAAAGGGCTTAAGGCGATGCACCTAGAGTTACACTTACATGGTTTGATTTGGGCTATGTAGTGTTTGGTGTGTCATGGTTGCTATTGCACTCAGTTTATAATGGATTTAGTCAAGATGATATCGTGTCGGGGAGATTGGCCCGCTATTGGTCCGGAACTAGTGAAGTGAATTAGGAAGATCCATCTACATCTCCACAAAAAAAAAAATTGGATTCTAATTCAAATCACATATAATTTGAATTTTCTTTCAGAAACTGCATAAAATAAAACTTTTCAATCCAGAACCGGATAAAGTTTGAAAATCAATCTAAAATTACTTTGTGTTTATATTTTGACGGTTTTTGTTCAATTAAGTTCAAAACGTGTTTTAAAATTAAAATTAAACTAAACAGAACTCGTAACCTAGAATCGAGAAATAAACTCTCATATCCAAAACAAAAATATGAAACATTATCTATGAAATAAAAGTTTTCAAAAACGAAACAAAATTCTAAAACCTTCTCTATGAAACATAAGCTTTCAAAATCGAAAACCTAAAATTACGAAACCTTTTCTTTGAAACGAAAGCTTTTCAAAATTAAAAGTTATCCTTGAAACATATAAAATCACAAAACACAAAAACTGAGTATTTATAAGATTCAAGAAAAAAATAGGGTCAATTTGTTCACTAACTAAAACAAATTAAAAATTAAAAATCTAGCTAAAAATTATAGAATGAGAGGTTGGAATGTTGATACATGGGTGGGTTTGGTCAGATTTTAGTTTTGATTTTTTGGGGTGATATTTGGCAAATTTTCCCTAAAAAATAAAAGAGCATCAAAATCGAATAATTTCTTGGAGACAACAAAAAAATGAGTTTCTCAATGGTCTTGTTCCACAATCCTCACTCTGCAACAACATTACCCAATACCATCTTCACAGTCTCATCATCATCATCATCATCTTTCAAACCAAGAAGATCTTCTTCTTCTTCTTCATCTAATCGCATCTTCCCCACTAATCAACCTAAACCCTTAATCAAAAAGCTTCAAATCGAAACCCTAGCCGCAAGAGACACAATCATAGATTTCGGCAAACACAAGGGCAAAATGCTTGGTACTTTACCTTCTTCATACCTCAAATGGGTCTCCAAGAATCTACGAGCAGGAGATTCTGAGTATTGGGCAAAGCTTGCAGATGAAGTGCTCGATGACGATGTTTATAAAGACAGGACTGAGTGGGAATTTGCAGAGAAGATCCTCCATGGAAGTGATGAGAGCACGAGAGCTTTAACTTCCGTAAAGAAGAAGAACAGAGAAGAGGTAAACTCTGTTTCAATGTTGTTGGAAGTTAGTGAGAGATTTGGTTGGGATAATGAAGATAAGATTGGTTGGAGCAAAATCAATTTCGAGCTTTTGGGGACAAGCAAAGGTGGTCGGATTCCTAGGTTAAGGAAGACTAATGAAGAAGACGAAGAAGAAGAGAGAAGAGAGATTAAGAAGAAGGCTATGGAGGAAGAGGAAGATGGTAATGGATGGAGGAGAAGAGAGAGGAGAGAGAGGATGAGACAGAGTCTTGTTGGGGGAGAGAAGGAGAGTGATGATGGCAAAACGGTGAATAGGAGTGGTCAGAAGGGTATTTTGGGGAAATTAGGAGATATTGAGAAGCAAATTGAGCCAAAGATTCAAAGTCCTTTTCCAGGTCGTGAGTCTCTGTTGAAGAAAGTGATGAACAAGAAGAGATTTCAATGAAAATTTCAAAAATCTGTTTTATATTTGTTGTTCATTTTGATCGAGTTTACATTTTGCAGATTCACTAATACCTAAAAAAGGCCATTCCTTTATGAGTTTTCTGTAACTTAAAAAATACAAACTTTACTAAACCCAAATCTCAAGATCAGCCATAGTTTCAAAATCAATCAATCCAGAAACTTGCTACTTGATTACATATTCTTTGCATCCAAAATCAAAAACCACAATTTGTAAAACCATGATTTTCCAACATTTCCAACTTTTTGCACAATGAGATTGATATAAAAACCAAGACTTTGAGTGCATGCTTATTTCCATTTACATGTTTTTAGCCGCATGATTATCATAGTTTCAAGTTGCAATAGGATTATGTCTCCAATCACAAGAATGTGAGAATCACTACATCAGAGAAAAGCGCGTAAGAAGAAACTTGAACCGTCAATAGTATAGACTATAGAGAGAGAGGCAGCTTTTTAAGCAACCGGAGGACGAAGGACATGGTCCTGTGAGGTATCAACTGCAGCAGGAGGCATGAATTGCCACATCGCAAATCCGGGGTAAGTTGTGAAAGGGACAAGCTTGCTTCCGGGAGCTTGAGCTTGAGAGAGTGTTTGCGGATTTGGTAAGAAACAAGGTTGAGGCTGAGGCTGTGTCTTAATCGTTTTCAGTTGCTGCTCAATTCTCTCCTTCTCAATCTTAAGCTTCTGTTTCTCATCACGAAGCTCGTTCTTCTCATCCTACATATTGGCATATATATAGGATCAATGGACAATCTAAAGATCTTGCAAAGGCTACTATGCCGAGTTTTCAGTTTTTACCTTCAACTCCTTGATTTTTTCCTGGAGGCTTGAATTCAAGTCCTTCAATTTCTGCGCTTCGTCTCTTACTTGATTCACCATGCGAATTGCGTCATTCAGAATAGCAACTTTGTCTGTTTTTGGAGTTCTCCCAGGTTCCATTATAGAACTCAATTCCGTGAACCTATCGTTAATCCACGATACTAAAAGATTAAGAACTCAAAAGATAAAATATAGAAGAGAACGAAGAGAAAGCAAGAAAATACTTGTCATTTAGCTTATCACGTCTTTGTTTCTCCCTACACGCTTTCGAGCTAGAACCAGCACATGATTCAGATTTGATCCTGAAGCAACAAGAACATTGACAATCAATCTATATTGGATAACAAGAATCACAACTAATAGTTAAAGATGGTTCGACCAATAGTGTTTCATACCTCTTCCTTGAGCCTGGTTCTTTGATCACATCCGAATCACAAAGGAAGCCATCAACTTCAACACTGTGAACATATCATATCAACATAAGAGGAAGGGTCATAGATAGAAGACAACACCACACTGATCACACCTGTAACACAACCTTCCTATCACAATTTGTAGAAAATCTATAGAGTAAAAGCAGAAATCTAGATTTCGTCTACTTCTTTAGAAAACAGAGGAATGGATGCAAAGCACAAGAGACAAAAAGCTTCATTTATGCAGATACAGACTCCAATTTCTACCACAACAAAAAACAATCTGAGTGATCAGCAGGAACAAACTCCATAAGAACACCTTCTCCAGATACTCCTAACCCTAAAACACCAAAAGTCCAAAGCCGGAAAAAACAAAAACAATCGATAGTGAAGAAACAAAAACCTAAAAATCGAGCAACCCTTTAATCTAACCACACATGATTCAATACCTGACACTAGCTGAACCATGGATCTGCCATGGAAAAGTTGGATTTTGATCAGAGAAAGCACCATCAATCAAAGGGTAATCACTAAGCCAGTTCGTGTTCTCCGGAGACACCATTCTCCAAAATCGCAACCACCAATAAACCCAAATTCTGAAAATCGGCAAATTTTTCAAAAAAAGGGTCGAATCTAAAATGGGAAAGGAGAGAAGACAATATGTGGAAAAAGGGAAGAAAGTAAAGAGATATGGTGGTGGTAGAGACTCTCTTTCTCAATCGGTTTCTATTATATTTGATCTCTCTTTTTCATGGATGTCGTACACTATTGCCCCACCAATCATTGTCAATCCTTGACAGATCCTTATAAACTATGTTATAGTTGCTCAATCATACACATCTTGTGATGTCATTGACAATAAGCTTTCCAATTTTAAATAGAAAAATCCTATCTTTACGCAAATCTTCATTATTCAAAGAAACCATTTTTTAAAACACCCAAATCTACTGTGGTTTAAAGCATGAGATTTTACAATTCTTTGTTTGACTTATTGAAGAAAAAGGAATCATCTTTAATTTTGATTTTCATCAGAAACTGAAGCATATGAACATTCAATTGAAACGTGAAATTGAGATTAAAAACCCCAAATTTACTCGAAACCCTAGAAAAGTTGAAGAAGAGAGTGATTCTTCACAATTACATGATAAAGAAAAAGCCAAAACCTAATCAGAATCTAAAAAAAATCCCTAAATCCAAAAGGAACAACGTGAAATAGACTTTAGGTTTAACTAATCGTCGTCACCAGATGGCTTCGATGAAGCACCGGTCTTCTTAGGAAGAAGAAGACTGTGAATGTTCGGCATCACACCTCCATTAGCAATCGTCACATCTCCGAGTAATTTGCTCAATTCCTCATCGTTCCTCACCGCGAGTTGAATATGCCTCGGAACAATCCTTGTCTTCTTGTTATCTCTCGCCGCGTTTCCAGCCAATTCCAAAACCTAAATATTTCAAAATTCCCCAAGAAACATTCAAAATTAGGGTTTTCCAAAATCCCAGAAACAGTCTAAAATTAGGGTTTACAAATTCCAACAACGAGAACGAAAAATCAAGGAAGAAGATAGACGAATTTTACCTCGGCGGCGAGGTATTCGAGAACGGCGGCTAAGTAAACCGGAGCTCCGGCACCAACACGTTCGGCGTATTTGCCTTTCTTCAGAAAACGAGCGATACGACCCACCGGAAATTGAAGACCGGCTTTGCTACTCCTCGACGTAGCTTTCTTCACAGCACCAGATCCGAGAGTTTTGCCACGACCCGCCATTGGAAAAAAATTGATTTCGAAGTTTCTACGAAGATAAAGTTGGGAAAATTTGTGAAATTTGTTCTATTGATTTTTCGATCTTCCCTTGCGTTTATATACTGTTCTAGATTCGGCATGAACAAATAGTGAACCAATAAGAAGAAAGTACGCGGATCGCTGTTTATCACCGTTAGATTTAGGTGATAATCAACGGTGAATATTCGAGTTTGTTAAGGATCTGCGTAGGTGCGAAATACCGGAAATACCCTCACTGACTTCTTTACAGTTTGGTTATTCTTTTTTGGCCCAAACTTTTACATTCGAACCAAAGAGCCCAATACTAGAAGTAACATGTAAAGGTTGTGAATGGCTAATTCGAATTAATAAAAAGTATTACTCGAAGTAAAGGTTGTGACGGGTCTCATCCCGGCCGCTTATAAACCGTCTGAGTAAGCCCTTTTGCTCCTTATACATGGCCATGTTTCTACAAATGTCAACAACAATTTTTCCTTGTATGATATGCTATAATCCTTTCTCTAAACGCAAATACCAAATTGACCCATGTTGGGATATCAACCCGTCTCACATTGGAAAATCAGATAATAAGGGTTTATTATATAAGTCAAGTCCAACTTTAATTAGTATGATGCATTTTGGGAAGGAGCCCAAGAACAAACCCGTGCGGACTTGCCTACATAACCCAAAGCGGACAATATCATACACATGGGAGGAGTTGGTGGACTTGCAAAACTCAACAATTGGTATTAGAACCCAAATTCAGAAAACATAGAGAAATGGGTGTGAGTTGGATATTCATTTTGAGAGGGGCTTCAGTAATCTCGCGATTAAGGATGACGGTGTCTTGTGTTGAAAGTCAATCTGACTGGCAGGAGGTTAGGTGAAGAGTTTCATTGGTGATTACGGTGGTACAAGATGGGTGCCGGGTTTCGCTGGAGGGGAGAGGCTAAGGGTTTATGTGGTCCTTGTTTTGAAGAGAGATTTGTTGGTATATCAAAACAAGTCCTACATCAGAAGATTAGACAATAAAATTCTAATATATAAGTCTAAGTCCATTAGTGTGAGGCATTTTGGGAAGAAACCCAAAAACAAATCCATACGGATTGACCATTTAACTCAAAGTGGACAATATCATACTAATGGAAAAAGTTGGACATGGACTTGAAAAACCCAACAGCCTAACAAACAACAATTCATGCATTTACATCCAAATATATTGCACCCGGACGTAGAAACAAAAGAGATAAAGAATTTTTGTTGATTCAAAGAGTTTGTCATGAGTGATTTTTTTATGATGAAAAAATTAAATGATAAAATACACAAAAGAATTCCAAAGGAATCTGAATTTATATCACAAAATCTGTTGTTGAAGCTGTATAAACTTCTTAAAAATGCATTTTCATTGATTAAAACAGAAGGATCTTTTGACGTTGACACTACTTTGGTTTATTGTAACATACTTGGCATTTACTTCTCGATGCTTTGTTGCAGATACTGTATCCGTGGTCCATGTGC
Source organism: Pseudoturritis turrita (assembly GCA_900406555.1). Taxonomy (NCBI): domain Eukaryota; kingdom Viridiplantae; phylum Streptophyta; class Magnoliopsida; order Brassicales; family Brassicaceae; genus Pseudoturritis; species Pseudoturritis turrita. The sequence goes on along the minus strand of OVBL01001057.1, from coordinate 111,700 downwards.
GGTTTCACGCTCACTCATCTCGGGATGAAATCTCTGTGTAGTTTCCCAATTGGATCTCCTCTGTTGACAAAGCAATTTACTTTCCTCCATCATTTCCACTGTACTGCTGATCCCTTCCATGTATCGGCGAGCAGCCAAGTAACACTGAACGCACAAGCTTTACGAGAGAGTTTCGCTCACAAACCGATGTCAAGTTTCGCTCTTCATATCCCATGATGGATCAATCAACTGTGTCATTTCGTGGTTCAATTTGAAATGTGCGCTCCCAAAATGCATGTTTCCACAAGGAGAAGTTTCAAAAATGAAACCAAAATCAATGTGAACAAGCCTTCATATGCTCATCGGCAAAAATATGTAATGGTTATTTCAGAAACTAACAATAAGATGGTTTCAAATTTCAAACATATCATGGAGTGATCTCCATTCGGCTTTTCCTGTGGTCTAGGCTTGGTAGAACAACATTTGTATCACGAGATATGTCCTCCTATTTTCTAATGTCTTGATCGTAAACTTCAAGTTGATTCCGCGCCATTGGATCATATTCTTCATTGATTCTTTGCATCATATCATCAATATTTTGCATGATGGCAACAAAGCGAGTCAAAATTCGGCTGACTGCATTAATTGTGCGTGAGAGCATGTATACATCGATATTAATTGATCATTTGAGAGACACATTGATGTTCGATCTTTTGGTAGGCTCTATGTACCAAGTTCGCTTCTTTTTTGCAAATTTCAACAATGCGTATGAAGCAAGACCTAAGTTGTTCTGGAAAAACAGCAAAATTAATCATATTCGTACGAAAACTGTTCATAGAAAAGCATATAAGTTTTAGGGGAAAAATGCAAAAAAACTTTCCAAATAACAAAAAAAATTCACTAGAATAAAAAAGAACATGGTTGAGAATATCAATGAGTTCAGATGACTTGTTGAAGTTAATTGACATATCATCTTACTAAAGATGTCATAGCCACGCGTGTCTTATCAAAACGATGGCGTTATCTTTGGAATGAGGTAAAGACATTCAAGTTTGATGGTGAATGCGCAAGCGCAAATATAATTTACCGGAGGTTTAAGCGATTTCTTTGTCGAAGATCAATTGTAGAGAGCTTGAAGCTCAACCTTGGCCCACATTTTGTGATTATTGACATTAAACCCTTCACAAAGAGACCTTTATCGAAAGAGTTTTTGTTGATTCAAAGAGTTTGTTATGAGTGATTTTTGTTTTTATGATGAGAAAGTTAAATGATAAAATACAAAAAAAAATTCCAAAGGATCTGAATATATATCACAAATTATCTTGAAACTGTACAAATCTTTGACTTTGAGACTACTTTGGTTTATTGTTAACATATTTGGCCTTTACTTCTCGATGCCTTGTTGCAGATATTGTATCAAATCGTACACATACGTGGTCCATTTATTGTAGGCATCGGTACAGACATGGATCATGAAGTGTGCGGCTTCACGTTCACTCATCTCGGGATGAAATCTCTTACGAAGTTTCCCAATTGGATCTCCTCTGCTGAAGCAAGGCAATCCACTTTCCTCCATCATTTCCACTATACTGATGATCCTCTCCATGTGCCGGCGAGCAACCAAGTAACCCTGAACGCAGAAGCTTTACGAGAGAGTATATAACCGTCTCAGAACCTCATATGGTTCCATTGAAAAGGTCAAAAAGATAAAAAAAAAATGTGAAGAAAGTTTACCTCACAAATTGATGCCAAGTTTCGCTCTTCATATCTCCTGATGGATCAAGCAACTGTGTCATTTCGTGGCTCAGTTTGAAATGTGCGCTCTCAAAACGCATGTTTCCGCCAGGAGAAGTTTCAAAAATGAAACCAAAATCAATGTGAACAAGTCTCCCCATGCTGCGTTTGGAAAATATGTAATTAGTTATTTCGGAAACTAAACAACAAGAGGGTTTCAAAGTTTTGCAATTATACTTGTCGAAGAGGAGATTGCCGTTGTGCCTGTCTTTGGGCTGGAGTAAAAGACTCGCCACAGCATAACCAGCACTGCTGGTGAGGAAATTATCCCGTGCCGTTTCAAAGGAAGGTGAGCCAACGGGTCCAAACTCCTGTTGAAAGATCTCATACAAGCCGCCATCGGTTGATTCACCCATTTGACTTCTGCTTCGTGTATTTGGTACAACCTGTTGTAATAAAGACGAGAAAAATAAATAAAACCAACACAACTCACGGAAAGGTTCTAACATTTTGATTGAGAAATGCGAATGAGTTAAAAGCTTTTCCTGCGTTAAAATAGGTCTTTTCAACAACAGCCAAAGCATTCAAGATCAATATTTTCAGTGGTAATCGAAGAACTAAAACATACCTCAATTATTCCCCTCCCGGCCCCAGTTGGAAGTACTCCATATGGAAAAAGATAAAGATTGAGACCAGCAGCTTGAAATATGTCTCCTAGAAGAGATATCACTTGAAGGGCAAGAACATCTTGGCGGCAATCATCTCCAACCTAATGAATACACGAGAGAATCAGAGTACACTAAACACAAACTGTTTGTAGCAGATGCAGGCCACTTGCTACTGGCTATAGTTTATTTCACAAGCGGAAGAGCAAGAAAGACATTGATTTTATTTTCCTGTACTGGCTATTACTACGGAAACAATATCGTAGAAGCATAGATTTAATGTCAACCGCAAAAATATATATGAAAATTATGCCAAAAGCTTACCTTGAAAATACAAGCCAGTGGTTTCACATCATCGTGGTCACCATCACGATCAACCACATTAAACGTTATCATGATAGGGACTTTGGCAGCTGATTGTAAGGGTATTCCACTGTCTACCTGAATACCCCTGACAAGCTTGTTAGGAGCAGTTGGCAAATAAAGCTCTTCTCCCTGCATTTTGATTTTCTCCAACTCCCTGCCACAGAAAATATTATAAGATTATCTTGCATTCAACACATGCAGACTCGTTTGTACCGCAATCTCTGATTAAAAATAGTTTAGAATGCTACCTCTTGATACCAGCTCTGCGTTCTTCTTTTGGAAGAGGAAATAATACTCCAGAAATAGATGTAATCTTGTCAAAGAAGTCAAACTCTCTCGTGAACAGGTCCGAGGCCTTGGGAGTGAAACCCTCAATAATATGCTGTCGAACCTCGGGCAAAATTGCTCGGAAAGTTGCATTCTGTAATAAAACAGAGATAACACGATGAGCCCAGCGTTTTACAGCCGAACAGTAGAAAGCTATCAAAAACGTCTCTGGAATTATATATAGATGAACAGATTACTAGCTTTTTCATGTTTCACTGCTTTACACGGTGTTTTCCAAGAACAAACCAATGCAAAAACAGAACTATAACCCGTAATAAGATAATCATTGGCAGACCTTATCGAAAACACCATCCTTCGCTGTTTCCTGAACAGACTCACCCTGGCATTATAGAAACAGAGATTACGAGATTAAAAAACCTGCCAATTCGTTTTATGAAAAAAATGAATCCTTACAAAAGCCACAAAGTTAAACTCACCTCTAAATGCCAAATGAGGATATGAGCAAATATGTCACTTCTTTGTGCAGCTCTTAGAAGATACCCTTCAACCAGCCTCTGCAAGCAAAAAGGAACCAACCTTATAAACATTTTATACCCAGCAAAAGGAAAGAATCGCCAAGTAGCACATCACACAACATATAACCTCTGGATAATAGCAAATTTTCACAACTTTAAAAAAAAACTTATACAGTTGAGAGTTGAACCAGATCCGGTTTCTGAAGTTGTGTGGCTGATAAATCGAGCACTAATATGTAAAACAGGGAAAATTTGTTTAGTTTACACAAAATACCAACAAAACAAAGGTTCTCTGGGCTGCTAACTAATTTATCACCAAAGTTGGAAATAAGTTCTAGGACTAGGAATTGATGCAGTACACCAAATGCAAAAATTTATTTCTGAGACTAACAGAACAAGAAAAACGAGTGATACGAGTAGAAATTAAATACCGATTTTATAGAGGATAATGTTGGGATTACAAAGAAACCTGAGGAATTTGATATTGGAGCTCCTCCCACTCCCCCTAAGACACACCCAAACTCTCGATAAAGATCTCCCAAACTCCCTGAGACACACCCAACCTAATTAAACCATAGTTACTTAAGAGTAACCACAGTAAACCTTGGTTACTTTCTAACACTTAAGTAAATAGTAAGAAACCCTTTTAACCTATAAAATCATTGCTTCTATCAACGAGATACAAAATAAACTGCAAAACTAATAATTCAAGCATTTAGATGTGCCTTTGATAAATATATCGAATACTGGCAGAATGATATAATTCAAATATCAGCATACTGGTCTTCAAACTGCTTAAAGAGAGAAAGAGAGAGAGAGAGAGAGAAAAGAGTGATGTGGGGCATGAATTATAGATTTTCACTTAACGACTAACCTGTTCATCATAGCGCAGAGACTGCACTAATTGTGGCATGAAGAAAGTGACTCGCTCAGGAGGGTAGGACTCTAAAACTCTTAGGACATATGCCATGACACGTGGATGCCCCTTATAAGCAGGTGTGAGAAGCCCAAGAGCCTGTGTAATTGAACAGGCATCCCAGTGTGGCAGCTGCTGCAACAGCACTGAGTTCTCTTCAACAGTTTTAGGTGTGACAAAATATGGCAACGCCTCAGGAATTGTACGAAGATCTACTATATGAGCCTACAAAACAATAGAACTGGTGAGAAATTTAATCGAGCATCACTCAAACAAAACAAAAAAGATTAGTCAAAAGAGATTTGAAGCATGTCCACCCCATCAATCCAATTCTCAACAAATTTTAGCAACTTTGATAAATTAGTCAAATAAAATTAGCATGACAGATACTTGCTTAGTTCCCATCATGCCTCACTGGTTTTGTGGATATCCTCCTCTTACTAACAAACTTGACGTATAGTTTACCTCTAACCACACAAAAATACAATAAATACAAAGAGTCTTTCTATATGACCTCTGTAAAACCGTACCTGAACTAGCTGAGTGACTTCGGATTTCACAGCAATATTTGCCGGAAATCTTGATGCTAATGATATAGCAATTCTTGGATCCACTGAAAAGGCAGTTTTAGCATGTTCGGTCCATTTCCCAGAGCTTATTTTTAGCCGTGAATATGGACTGTCCCTGTACATAAGTTGCAATTTGGAAGAATGAATATCAACAGTGTAGGTAAGAAAATAACCTAATAAGTGGAACACCATAAAGAGGATCTGTTACTTTAGACTGATAGGTTGTGCCCAAACGTCAAGCCTATCAGATTCATGTTGGCAAAGAATTAAAAGCAGTTGCTTCCTCTTTTCCTTTCCCACTGCATAGTTGTCCATTTCACCCCAGACAGGATGATGCTGATCAATCTGTAAACATGCATCCGAAATAAATATCATAGTTTCCATTCAAATGAAGTGCCACATACTTGAAAGTAGAAAAATAAAGACAGTTATCATACCACATCAGTTAAGTTCCCATTTTCAGCTCTTCCTTTGGAATCAAATTGGCTAAAATCTGATCGCTCGTTTGACAAAAACTGAGCAAAAATCGAAACAGATTGAGCCTCACTCTGACAAAAATTTGGAATGTTTACATCATACCACTCTGGCTGACGAGAAAACCAGCCTAAAGAAATCCTGGAATAAGTGGAGTAGACAAAATTCTTATTACAGATACTTAAATAAGACGAGGGTAAATCAGAGATACTGATGAAGATCTATGCAACAGTATTTAAGTATTTCGAAATATCTGGGAAATGCCAGGTTGGATGCCTAATCTCGATAAATTTTTAAGATGATTAGCATAAAGCTGCTCTCAATCTAAACTCCACCTGTGATATAACTACCAAACAGTTCAATATGATTAGCCAAGCAAATCTACAATGTAACAAAAAACAGATGGAATAACAAAAAGTCACCTGTAGATTCGATCTTCCAATAGCTGGAGTCCACGTCTAAATTTATGTATATTGTCTTGTCTTTGGCATGAGCAGAACTTCAGTCCAAGGAGCATCAAGGAAAAAAAGGTACCAGCCGCTGCCGGGTGGTGGGTAAAGCACCATTCAAGATTTGTACTCCGCTGTAACAGCCGACCAAACAACAAGAGTTGCTCCCCGCTATTATGTCGAACAACCTAAAGAAACACATAAGGAATAAGAAACACAATCACTCAAATACACCTTATTTGAATTAAATTTAGCATTGATGTTTCCTTAATCAGCAGTAGGCAAAATGCTAATGCCTTTAGCAGAACAATAATATCAATTCAACTAAGATCACAAGAAAAACTCAACTACTCGTGATACTTTCGATTGCCTTACCTTATTTCAAAGCAGATATAAGGTAAACATCCTACAAAAAATTGCTACGCATAATTGTATATCGAATAAAGCCTAACCTCAAAGCGATCTATCAAAAATCCAAGCCATAGTCTGTGGGCGACTATTTGATCAACAGGGTCACTATCAGGTGGACCTTCTGGTTCTCCAGGGGAAAGTTGGGGACTTAATTTTGCAGCTGGAACATAGTATCCCACACCAGATGCAAAGAGTCCTTGCTTTGCATCAATTGTCCATATCCATGCATCAACAAGCTCGGAAAGGACAAGAGATCCCATTTGTGGAGCAGCAGAAACCAACCAGGTCCAAATGAATATTCCAGTTTCCATAGCATCTGGAGTTAACATGTAAGCTGGACACCAACAAAGGAGACGCAGTAAACTAGAGATTCCCTTGATATCTGTTTTAGGCTCAGCAACCTGCTGCAATAATAAAGAATAGAAAATGTAACTTTGGAAGATACTAATTAGCCGGAAGATATGGCAAACACATGTGTTCTTGCTTACCAGATTTGACAGAAGTACTGCAGTTGCATGAGAACAAGTTTCTCGGAATTGCAACTTGTCAGTCTCTCCTCCTTTTTCAGCAGTATTAACAAATTGTTGAAGGCGCCGCACAGAATTGGAAATCAACACGTCATTGCCACTACTGTTTTCCAATCTGAGCATGCCAGCAATTTGTCTGGTCTGGTTGCACTTTAACATTGCATTAACTACACCAATACCAAGTATCTCCAAGTTAAAGGCTTCAGAAGCTTTTAAATTTGCCCCAGACGCTGCAACTGCTGCAGCTATCACAGCTGGAATATTTGCTGTATTTATCCCAGACCAAATTTCATTTTTCCCAGTTCCAATCTTTATCTCAGTTAGAAGAGAAACGACATCAGTTGTAGTTTGCGTTCGCTGCAATGTGTTTGCCTTGCACAACTTATCCTGGGATGCATAATCAAAACTCATTACATGCATGCAACAAACACTCTAGTGATTCCAGAAAGGAAACAATAAAAATAATCTAATTTCACTCAAAGCAACAGGAGAGTAAAACAATAATTTTAAGTGCAATCTCACGAGAAAAAAGAGCATTGACGCGAAAATTCATCTGAAAGTCACCAGTGAATCAATTCAGAAACATTTAACAATAACAATGGTAGAGAGAGGGAAACAGAAAAAAAGAGACATCGCATCTTTACTTCAAGAAAACAGAGAAGCCAAGAGTTTAAAAAGAGATTTAGAAACAGAACAAGGAAGTAATACATGCACTTCGACAGAACAGAGACAGAAATTAGTTCATTGCAACAGGTTTCTCATACTATTATTATTAATTAATAATTATAGATTTCCTTAGATTGAACTGGAGAAAAAAAAACTGTCATAAATAAAGATCTTCGAATGTGCATAAAGAAGAAGATAAGAATTGGCATAAAGAAGGAAACCTGAAGCAAACCCTGACTAGTGCATGGAGCATATGAAAGAGATATTATGATCCATTCTCGAACAACTTTCTGGTATAAAGATCGAATGGCAGCAGTCCAAGCAGGATTGTTGATGACCATTGAAGGTGCATTGTCATGAACAGAGAATAGCAAACTATCCAGACAAGACGAATTCCAGAGGACCTGCATATCTCATTGTTAGCTGGTTCATGTTGCATAAATTAATGCGTAATTGTCAAAAGGACAGTTGATGAAGGCAAAAGCCAGCAGATGTCATTTATTCCTACCTGGGGAAACTTGTCCCTGATCTGAGTCAACAGGTTCACTGAGATATCTCGTATGTGTTCATCTCTCTGTGACAAACTCCTTATGAGGAAACATGCATGTGTGTACATTGTCAATTCTCTAATACTAGCACCTTTCCCAGTATGAGGATCTTCCTGAAACCAGATGAAAATGTCCATAACATTCATCTACTGCTAGAATGTTTACAAAAGCAGGAAACAAATAAACAGAGAAGCAAAGCTGATACTGGTGACAATTGACATAACGACCAAAATGCTTATATATATATAGGCTAGAGTTGCCACCTAAAGATCACGTAAAAAGATTGAGGCTAAAATCAAGAAAACCATGTAATTACATACCAGCCATGACACTGCTGCTTCAAAGGCTCTATGCACAGTTGCTGTCAAACACTGGGAAACAGCAGGAGTGAGGTTCGGAGATTTCAGGTATTCGAAGATGCAACTGAAGGCACTTCGAGAGGCAGACACACTTGAGCCACTATTAAGGATACCCCCATTGCTAATAAAACGCATGACCTCCAAAAGGGCTACTGCAAGAAGATAGGTAGCCTTCACTCCTGAAAAAAGAGAGAGAACCATTTCAGTCATTATACTAAAAGGAATATTAACAACATTGCTATACATCTAAAGCTAACAACGTTCAACAGATTCACAGAAGGAAACTTGTAGATATAACAACGTTCAACAGACACATCACATCTGTTTGACCTGAGATAGTGTTCATTGCTGAAACGTCAACTCGACCACCCAAGGCAGTTGAAAGAGCAATTCTCTGTGTTGAAGCTACTTTCTTATTCCCAGTTCCTAGAAAACTATCAGAATTGTGAAGCGCATTGAGCTCTAATTCGTCTTCGAGCCATTTGACAGAACTGACGATCTACAAGGAGCACATACTCAATCAGTTAAAAGTAAAACACAGACAAAGTATCTCATGGAAGATGAAAACCTCAGTATATAGAAGACTGATATGGAACCAGTAAAATGATACTGTCACTAGACCAACTTACAAGGGGAGGAGTGCCCTGAGAAATCCTCTGAACAGCCAGAGCCCACTGAGTGTTCCACATGTAAGGCCCTCCTACAGCTTGTAGAGCGAATGTACTAATTCTTCCAGCACTGTTCACTGAATTAGAGGTCAACTTCACTTCCGGAAGCGAAGTTTTCAGAATAGGAGGTGCTAAGCCAAAAAGAGCTATATAGAACCATAGATTGCGAAACAATTTCAGAAGTGATGATTCCACGTTTGAAGTAGGATCGAGATCCGAACATATTTCTGCAACAGCAGGAAGAAGAGGACCTAAAAGGTCTGCACCGCTCCTAGAAGAAAATGAAGCACGTCATTAATAATCCAATCATTGTCAATAAGAAAATGTTTTAACATGGAGAAACATTTACTGGATAACTTATGATACTAAGCTACAAGGACAGCGGAAAAGCATTTGATATAATTTCAAGGTTGACACCATGACCACGAACACACCATTGGTACTCTCAATAACCAATCCCTCAAATCTATGTCTCTTATTGTTGAGTCAAGAATTGTCTATTCTATTTCTATGTTTCTCTGTTTAATTCATAAAGACCAAACCATAGCTTTATACAAGCTAGGATCTTATAAATGGTTAATTACCCTCCACTTTTGGACTCAGAAGTCAGGCCTACATCCGAACATAAGGAAAGCAGCCGATGGCGATAGTCTGCACGCAGTTTTGTCTTAATAAGACCACTAGCAATTGTAAGAAATCCCGCAGGAAGAGTCTGCAATGCAATTGGATATGTGAGCATTAGAGTAATAGGAAAAATAAAAAAGAAACACATAAAATGAACTATGTATCAGCATACATTATACCTCTATGTGCTCAGTTCTGGATTTTAATGCTGATGTTTTGCTTTCCACAGATCCTACCCTCGATATTTTCAAGTAACTTCTAGTCATCAGAACTACTGTCTCACGGTAGGACTTCTCAAATCCTAATGTTGCTATCCGAGATACAGCATCAAGAAGCTACATATAAGTGGCAATAGATGCATACGTAAATATGCCAAAAAAAAAAAAAAATCTAACGAGAAAGGGTATATATAGTAGAAATTGTTTTCCATTGCCAAAGTTCGAGAAAGTGACACAGATAGAATAATAGCAAGCAAGTTATCACTTGGAAAATGGAGCCATACTTGGAGTCGCAAAGAGCTAGGAGTTGAAGCATCACCCTCTTCCAGCCTTTCAATAAAAAATGGGAAAATCATGTCCGCTACTTCAGGATTTTTAACAGCAACGATGATATCAGCAAGCAGCTGTATTACATTCAGCTGTACAGCAGGAACTTGCTTCTCTCTATCGACCTGAAGGCCAAATGATCAGGCTTATCAAAAAGTTAGAACTATACTGCAATAGAATAGAGATGAATAAGCCAACTAAGAGAAAGGTTTAGCGTTGTAACCTGCTCTTCATAATCATTTCTTTCATGAATACTTGAAGCTAACCCCACAATGAAGGTGTCCACTGAAGCTCGATCCTTGGCCCAACCAGATTCAATAATCTTGCAACTTATTTTGCATATGCTCTCAAACATATTCCCCTGATTTCTCACCCAAGTATCAGGCTGTTCCAACAAAAAGAAACCTCAATCAGTCACTTAAAAAGGACAAGAATATATGTCCAGACTCTAGAGGATTTGTGACATGATGTGTTCGACTATACTCCGACCTAAGAGGCATTAGTAGCCTAGACTATGTAGCTCAAATGAGTTGCACAAAACAAAATTACCTGTGCGCAGACAGCTAGTACCAGTGGTTTAAGTCGGATAAACAGCGCATGTGGTGGTGGATGTCCTCCCTTTGCCGCTGCCATCTTTGCAATCCCAGAAAGCAGAGATCTGAACAGTTCTTTGCAGGCCTTCATTTTCCGCCACACGGATGCCAAGCAAGCATCTGCAGCATCTAATAGCAATGTAAGAGTCTCCAGAATCAACCTTTTAGATGTCTTTCCATCTGTTTTAAGGGACACGAGACTCTTGATTTTCATTTTAGCTGCAGCTTGATAAACAAACAGTTTGGCATTGACTCTAGTTTTCAGAACTGGGTCTTGGTCATTCCAATCACGTCTTCTTGACTGTGAAACAAAAGGCGGAAACAAAATCATCATCTAGAAAATCCATACTTCACTAAAGCTCTTCAAGGTAAACACCATGATTGCCAAATTTGGAGAATAAAAAGTATTGTCAACCAACAATAGCAGTACCAAGAAATCTTGTAATTCCTCAACCGCCACTGTCAATGGGACCTACATCCATGGATCCCACCCACAGCAGGTTCTATCGCGACAAAAGACCGTGACCCTAACAACCTGATCTAAGAACACCATATGGTAAGTAGCAACAAAAAGCATTACCTTGAGAAATGCAGACATGGAGTGGAGCTGTCTCTTAGCTATGGAACTCACCTGATCATGGAGTTTAGAATCAACTTTCACTTTATCCAAAATATGGGTTATCAATCTGAAAACAATCTCTTGCTTCTCCAAACTCTCAATGGATTCATGCTCAAAAGAAACCACTTGCTGACTAAGCCCGAAATTCAGCTTATCAACATCACTCTCCCATACGAGACTTCCACCATTCACCACGGCAGACATGGAACTCTGATTAGAGGACGCATGGCTCGCAACCTCATCAGGATGAGAATGGTTCTCTGCAAACTGATGGAGAAGCACTGTAATCAATTTATCCCCATCAGACTGTCTAATGGACGGAGGAAAATTCTGAGAAAGAGCAACCAAGAAAGCCTTAGAGATTGCTGGGTCTCTATTGCAACTAATGGCCACCACTGTAAGCTCCACAACCTGAGTACTAAATTCCAGTGACAAATAACCTAGGAAACTGCAATAGAAGGCAGAAATCGACTCCAACGCGAATGATTCCGGCCAGAACGAACGGTGGAACGACTTGGGCATAGCCTGGAGGAAACCCAGGACGACGAATTTGCCGTGATTTTCGGTTGTGTCGACGTTCCTAGAGATAATCCGAGCGACGGCCAAGACCGCGTTGAGATGACTCCGAGAAAGTCTTGCCGATTCGGCGTAAAGCAGGTTAGGTTGCGGACATTGCCGGCAAATCCAACCCACCTTCTCCGATAATTTGTTCGGATTCTCCTCTATAATTTCGCAAAGCTCCGTCCATGCCTCCCCCATCTCCGACCCAAAAACAAACTAGCGCAGAGAGGGAATTTCTGCGATCCAAAACTCAGAATCGAAATCTGCAATGATCCCTTAAGGGGAGAGAACCAGGAATGTGAGTCTAGGGTTTGGGTCTAGAATCGATTTTTTGAGAAGTTATTTGCTCGTAGACAAGTGTAATGTAGGTGTAATGAAAAACCAAAAACCTGTCCTTAAAAAACCTGTCATATAATTTGGTTTTTGTTATAAAAGAATTATAATTCAAGATAAATATAAAGACGAAAATACTATATCATGTGAATGTGAAGAATGTGATATTGAAAAAGGAGAGAAAGATATTATTTTTTTAGAGAGAGATTATTTTCTAGAGATAATGTTTTTCTTCTTGATTAAAGTTGTGTGTTTTGTATGTGTTTACAATGAACAACTATGTGTTCTATTTATAAATTGAATTTGATGACAAAGAAAATTGATGTAATGAAAGATATTATATTTATGGTATTGTGTGAAAAGTGAAAATATAATGTAACTTCCGCACTAATTTTAAAAGAATATAAATTTCTATTAATAGCTAACAATTTAATACTTTATGAGATTTTGGTAGTCTGATAGTCAATCAGTGATAACTATTTACATGGTTTTTTAGATCTAAGTAATGAAAGTTAAATTCTACATAAATGAATTGATATATTTCAATAAATATTATTGATCACATATAATTTTCACCAAAAATATATAAAATGAATCTGCGCGTAGGGCGGATCCGAAAACCTAGTCTCTTATTATATAAAGCAGGATGCACTCAACGTGAGCGTGACACGTAGGCAAAATCGTAATTCACCAGATCGTGACATGTGTTAATTTTAATTGAGATTGTGACACGTGTCAATATATAAATATAAATTTTTATTTTCTATATTATTTATTTTTTAAATCAAATTGTAGTGTAATTAAAAGGAAATAATAGTCTAAAAAAAGAAAATAAGACATATTATTAAAAAAAAAAAGGAAATAGTAAATCAAAAAGACTAAAAAAAGAAAAATAAGACAAATTATTTCTAATTGTAGTATAACTAAAAGGAAATAATAGTAAAAAAAAATGAGACATATTATTAAAAAAATAAAAAAAATAGTAAATCAAAAAGATTAAAAAAAAAGAAAATAAGACAAATTATTTCCAATTTCTAAAAGTATTAATGTGACATATGAAAAAATCATATTCACGAGATTGCGACATATGTCAAAATTTTAATTTTGATATAATTTCCATATATTTTTTACAATACTTTTTAATTTCTTTACTAATATGTTTTGTTAATTTTTTTACTATTTGTTTAATATTAATGACATATATAGACATAAATTTGATAGAATTCATTATGCATATATTATTTTGATATGAAAATTTTGGGTATTATTGATTGACAAGGAATGCATGGAGTAAAAATATGTTTTTAATATGATGGAAGAAATAGAAGAGTTGTATTGCGAGATGAAATACGTGGAGTTGAAATCCAGTTTGAAACAAAGTTACTAATCAACATCAAAAATAAGTGTGCGAGTAACCAATCAAAATATAAATATTTACATCAACAAGATTTAACATATATTTCTTACATTTTCATAAAATTTATCTTTATTAAATTTAGTCGATTCTCGACAAAGGGTGTTTTACTCTTTTTTTTTTTCATTTATAGATAAATTATAATTAAAACCTCGCGTAATCCGTTTTACTTTGCTTTTTATCATTTATAAATAAGTTATAACTAAAACTCTGCGTATTACGCGGATCCTAATCTAGTTAAATATAATGTAAATTGAGTTTAATGTATTTTTTGAAATTATATGATGATATTGGTTCGAATTTTATGTTTTTCTTTATCAACCAAACAACTAACTAAATCACAACAAATTAGAACAAATTTTATGTTATTGATTTGAAATCTTACTCACAAACTTCTTAAGAAAAAAAAACCCACATGGTATTTAATATCAGAGTAAAAGACTTTTAAAATCACCACACACAAATTCTAACATGGATTATATACCATAGAAGATTTCAAACGCTACACTAACTTGGCTCGCAAGGCAACTGGTTTGTTACAAGAAATCTTCGCTAGACATCTTGAAAAGAAAAATTAACTATGGGATCTCCACGAAATCGATCATTCACAAATGGGTCTCAAATGGGTCTCGAAGAATCTATGAGCAGGAGATTCTGAGTATTGGGCAAAGCTTGCAGATGAAGTGCTCGATGACGATGTTTATAAAGACAAGACTGAGTGGGAATTTGCAGAGAAGATCCTCCATGGAAGTGATGAGAGCACGAGAGCTTTAACTTCCGTAAAGAAGAAGAACAGAGAAGAGGTAAACTCTGTTTCAATGTTGTTGGAAGTTAGTGAGAGATTTGGTTGGGATAATGAAGATAAGATTGGTTGGAGAAAAATCAATTTCGAGCTTTTGGGGACAAGCAAAGTTGGTCGGATTCCTAGGTTAAGGAAGACTAATGAAGAAGACGAAGAGAGAGGAGAGATGGTAAGAAGAAGAAGAGAGATTAAGAAGAAAGAGGTTGAGGAAGATGGTAATGGATGGAGGAGAAGAGAGAGGATGAGGCAGAGTCTTGTTGGGAGAGAGATGATGGCAAAACAGTGAATAGAAGTGATCAGAAGGGTATTTTGGGGAAACTCGAAGATATAGAGAAGCAAATTGAGCCAAAGATTCTTAGTCCTTTTCCAGGTCGTGAGAGTTTGTTGAAGAAAGTGATGAACAAGAGGAGATAGATCTCAATGGAAATTTCAAAATCTGTTTTATCTTGTTGTTGCTTTTGATTGAGTTTACATTTTGCAATTTCACAAAGAAATCAAAAAGGCAATTCCTTTCTTAGTTTTGTGTAACTGAAAAAATATAAAGTTAACTAAACCCAAATCGCAAAGATCAAGATCAACCATAGAATCAAAATCAATCAATCAATTCACAGAAACTTCGTACTCAGTTACATATTCTTTTGCATCCAAAATCAAAAGCCACAATCTGTAAAACCATGATTTCCAAATTTTCCAAACTTTTTGCACAATGAGATTGATTAAAAACAAAGACTTTGAGTGCATGCTTATTTCCATTTACATTCAAAATAGCCGCATGATAATCATAGTTTCACGTTGCAATAGAATTATGTCTCCATTCACAAGAATGTGAGAATCACTACATCAGAAAAAAGCGCGTAAGAAGAAACTTGAACCGTCAATAGCAGAGAGAGAGAGAGGCAGCTTTTTAAGCAGGAGGCATTAATTGCCACATCGCAAAGCCGGGGTAAGTTGTGAAAGGGACAAGCTTGCTACCAGGAGCTTGAGCTTGAGAGAGTGTTGGCGGATTTGGTAAGAAACAAGGTTGAGCCTGAGGCTGTGTCTTAATCGTTTTCAGTTGCTGCTTGATTCTATCCTTCTCGATCTTCAGCTTTTGTTTCTCATCACGCAGCTCATTCTTCTCATCCTACATATTGGCATATATAAGATCAATGGACAATCTAAAGATCTTGCAAAGGCTACTATGCCGAGTTTTTTAGTTTTTTACCTTCAACTCCTTGATTTTCTCCTGGAGGCTTGAATTCAAGTCCTTGAATTTCTGTGCTTCGTCTCTTACTTGATTCACCATGCGAATTGCATCATTCAGAATAGCAACTTTGTCTGTCTTTGGAGGTCTCCCAGGTTCCAAAATGGAACTCAATTCCGTAAACCTATTGTTAATGAACGATACTAAAAGATTAAGAACTCAAAAGATAGGAGATAGAAGAGAACGAAGAGAAAGCAAGAGAATACTCGTCATTTAGCCTATCACGTCTTTGTTTTTCCCTACACGCTTTCGAGCTAGAACCAGCGCACGATTCAGATTTGATCCTGAATGAACGAGAACTTTGACCTAAAGACTCAACAGCAAGAACCACAACTAATAATAAAAATATTGCGATTGTTTCATACACCTCTTCCTTGAGTTGAGCCTGATTCTTTGATCACATCTGAATCACAAAGGAAGCCATCAACTTCAACACTGAACAAATATCACATCAACATAAGAGGAAGGATCAAATAACAAAGATTACAGTCAATTCATAGATTACTATGAACAAACATCACATCAACATAAGAGGAGGGATCAGTTACAAAGATTATAGTCAATTCATAGATAGAAGACGAGATCACACTGAGCACACCTGTAACAGAACCTTCTTGTCACAATTTGTAGAAAATCTAGAGTAGAAGTAAAAGATCTAGATTCGTTTTACTTCTTTAGGAAACAGAAGAATGAATGCAAAAACAGAGACAAAAGCTCATTTATGCAGATACAGACTCCAATTTCCATCACAACAAGACCATCTAAATCTGAGTGATCAATTCAACATGATTAAACTCCATAAAAACTTTCTCCAGATACTATTAATCCTAAAACACTAAAAGTCCAAAACCGAAAAACAAAAACAATTGATGGTGAAGAAACAAAACCTAAAAACCGAGCAACCCTTTAATCTAATACAACATGATTCAATACCTGTCACTAGCTGAAACATCGATGTGGTCAATCTGCTATGGAAAAGTGGGATTTTGATCAGAGAAAAACAATCGATGGTGAAGAAACAAACTCCATAAGAACTTTCTCCAATTTATGCAGATACAGACTCCGATTTCTATCACAACAAAAACACTCTGAGTGATCAACAGGATCAAACTCCATAAGAACTTTCTCCAGATACTACTAACCAAAAAAAACAATCGAAGGTGAAGAAACAAAACCCAGAATTTGAGAAACCCTTAGGCTGACAAAACAAAAAACTAAATACCTGACACTAGCTGAACCATCGATCTGCCATGGAAAAGTTGGATTCTAATCAGAGAAAGTACCATCAATCAAAGGGTAATCACTAAGCCAGTTCGTGTTCTCCGGAGACACCATTCTCCAAAATCGCAAGCACCAATAACCCTAAAACACTAAAAGTCCAAAGCCCAGAAACAAAAACATTCGAAGGTGACGAAACAAAACCCAGAATCGAAAAACCCTTAACCTGACAAAACGAAAAACTAAATACCTGACACTAGCTGAACCATCGATGTGGTCGATCTGCCGTGGAAAAGCGGGATTCTGATCACAGAAAGCACCATCAATCAAAGGGTAATCACTAAGCCATTTCGTGTTCTCCGGAGACACCATTCTCCAAATTCGCAACCACCAAATAACCCAAATTCGGCAAATTTTTCAAAAAAAAGGGTCGAATCTGAAATTGGAAAAGAGAGAGACAATATGTGGAAAAAGGGAAGAAAGTAAAGAGACTCTCTTTCTCAATCGGTGTCTATTATATATATCGATCTCTCTTTTCCATGGATATCGCACACTATTGGCCCACCAATCATTATCAATCCAATCCTTCACAGATCCTTATAAACTATGTCATAGTTGCTCAATTATACACATGACACATCTTATGATATCATTTGACATTGGCTTTTCCAAATTTTAAATATAAAAATTCTCTCTTTACGCAAATCTTCGTTACTCAAAGAAACCATTTTAAAAATCCAACACAGAATTGCAAGAATTCGGCAAATCTGCGTTACTCAAAGAAACAATTATGTGTTTGACTTACTCCATAACCCTAGAAACAATTGAAGAACAAAAGATCTTCTTGATTTTGATTTTATCAGAAACTGAAAGATACGAACATTCAATTGAAACCGTAGAGAAATTGGAGAAGAAAGACTCGTCTAATCGTCTTCACAAATACACGATGAAGAAGAACCAAAACCTAATATATATCTAAAAAAGCCCCCAAAAACAAAAGAAACAACATGGAATAGAGAATTTGGTTGATGGTTTCCACGAAGCACCAGTTTTCTTGGGAAGAAGAAGATTTAAAACGGTATACTAACTTATAAGGACTTCTTTCTTCAGCGTTTCTTGGCTCGCAAGGCAACTGGTTTGTTTACGAGAAAGCTTCCTCCTCCACGAAAGCGACCATTCTTACAATAAGATACTTCATTTCGTCAAAGATCTGCTCCCTCTCCATCCTTATAGCATTTAGTCTGCCATTCTTGCTCCAATTTGCTCTTCGACGTCTTGAGGAACAGCTTGACCACCAATTGGATATTGGAGAAGCACGATATCCATTCTGAGATTTTGGAACTCTGTTTCCAACTGCGCCATATCTCGATCTAACTGTGAAAGACGAGTAGAAATCCGAGGCATTATGACGTTGTATTACGATATGCCAAATGTTGATAAACCCTAGTTTCAAATCTAAAGTATATATAGAGAGTTTTATCAAAACTTCATTAATTATTTTTCCCTAGCCCCACCCATCTAACTTTTTTAACCATATCGAATCTTTCTAAATTTAAAACAAAAGCTTTAAAATTTACGTTTTACTTCATCCACTCAGTTAGGTAATGTATTGTTACGCATGGGAAAAATAGATAAATAGCACAAACCAAATTGATATCATTTGCTTAATATATAAATTAATTAATTCTAACCAAGTGAAGTAAATAACGTTGTAGTTGGTTCTATTTTACTACAGTTTTAAATAAAAATATAAGGGTGGACGTTTCGGTTTAATTTTGAGTTCGGTTTAGAGTATACATGTTTCCTTTTTTTTCTC
Organism: Pseudoturritis turrita; assembly: GCA_900406555.1. NCBI lineage: Eukaryota > Viridiplantae > Streptophyta > Magnoliopsida > Brassicales > Brassicaceae > Pseudoturritis > Pseudoturritis turrita. The sequence goes on along the minus strand of OVBL01001057.1, from coordinate 92,798 downwards.
TCTCTCTCCCTTGAATCAGAAGGTCAAAACTAAGGTTAATGCCACGTGTAATTACTAATTCGTTTAGACGAATCTCTTAGCGCCATATGTGTAGTTAGTCTATTAGATTGGCCCTAGGGGTATTTGAGTTTAATCTACAATGGCCGGGTAACTCGACGGATTAGGCCACCTGTCTCCGCCTATCTTTTCAAGTGGTGTGGTCACGCTGCGGAAGATAAATCGGGCTGGAAACTGAGTGGTCAGACGTATAGACAAAGGGCAGAGCACGGAGGCCGGGTTTCCGTGTTAGAAACTCGAGTTAGGTATGAATTTCCATTCGTCTTAAAGCGTGAATGTTTAATTATTTTAAATATGTTTGAATTGATCTTCGGTCAAACGGTTAATATTCTTTACCTTGCGAATATGATAGGTAAAACAGTTAGCCTCTGCTCCACGGAAAGATTAAAGCACACAATGTTAATTCCGAGGAACTTCTCGGCGTTCGATCCGCCGCACTATACGTTGCACCTTATACGTGAATGACGTCGCTCTTCGCCTCGAGACTGTGTTGTCTGGCAACTGGCACATAAAGACAAGGGTGGTAGGTGAAAAGCACTCGAGTGCATCGTACATTAGATCGATAGATCTGAACCAGATCCGACTTAGGACACGCAATTCGGTATTCTAGCCCAGACAGCTAAATCTTATAAATACCTTACTCTTCTACAAGATAAATGATCCCTAACTTTTACTACCGGGTTAAACTTCATAATTATTCTAAAAGCACTTAAGCTTTCTTCATTCATTCTCCTTCTGAGACTCGATCTCTTTCCGACTTCTCACAATCATATTTTTGACTTCTCACAGTCATATTTACGGTTAACTCTGGTCGCACTCAGCCATTTCTCTCACCAAATACTTTTTTTTTCTCTATCTCACCACCTAAATTTCTACCATAAATAGACTAATACATCGTGGATCAACCCTCACTCGACCTAGTATTTCTTCTTTTCCTCCTGCTTCTTTTTCTGACATTTCTATTTTCTTCATGCAATACCATGTGGCCCTTCACTTTTTCTTTATCTTTTTCCTGATTTGAGTGTCGGAGAACCGTCGGAAAACACTCCACCAATATGTTTTGCTAGCCTCAACTCATTTATTGATTGTACATGATACTTACCACTAATAGTTTGATCCACTGGTGAAAAGTCCCTAAACAATATGTTTTTTCACATGGTTTATCCATTATGCTATGTTATTAACATTTTTTCTATTGTGTTAAATCGAAATTTATTAATCACAATTTCAAATTTATGTATATTATTTTTTTAAATAAATTTATGTAAATTTTCTAATATAACATTATCTAAATGATTTTTTTTTTAAAATTATAGATTAAAAAAAATTAAATAATATTTATTAATTTATCGATTAATTAATAAATTAATAAATGATAAAAATATATTTTTCAATATTTACAACATATTTTCTTTTCGCATAGAACTATATATTATTTAATTCGGTTGCTTTTGCTCATACAAAAAAAAAATATATATATATATATATGTGTATATATATATATAAACTGGAAAACAAATCATGCATTGAAGAGTTTCCTGAAGGGACGATCTTTGGCAGAGCTTCAGTAAGAGCAAACAACTTCCTAAAGCTAGTGGTTGCAGCTCCTCTGCCGAGAACAGCTGCTCTGGTCAACACATCCTCGCTGCTCGCAATAAACCCAACGGCTGCAACCGGATTAGTTATTGCCAGTGCCGGTGCATGTGATTGTGGCATTCCCGATGCAACCGAGGGCTGTGTGGATCCTGATCCATGATTGTTGAAATCATCAAGTATACTCTGCTGCTCAGCTTTCGTAAGACCCTCCATCGCCAATAGAACAAATGTCAAGAGTAGTCGTTTCGAGCCAACTGGCTTGAGAGAGTGATCTTTAAGTACTAAAATGGATCTAAGAATACCGAAATTACTTTAAGTTCCAAGATGCGTTGAAACTCCATTGGTGTTCCTTCTGGAAACAGTGCAAGATAACTGTATGGCACTGAGACGATTGGGGAGAGTATTACCTACATCAAGATGATATAATAGTTTTTTGAGAACAGAGAGAAAGAGCAGCGAGAAAAGAAAAGTTGTCTCGATGGTGCTCAGTCCTAATACCTTTAGGACAGCTTCAGCCCTTCTCATTTCACGGTTCACGAATTCGAAATAGCTTGCCGCATATGCAGTCTGCAATCATATTATTGAGATTAACCAAAACTGGAAAAGTGACCAGCTTTTGATTTATAGAGTATCATAAATGCTTTATACCCGACGCTTCATGCTTAGCAACGATAAAAAAACTTTAATCTTAAATACAGATACATAAATTGGAACTGATGAGCTAACCTGTCTGGCAAGAGATGGAACTTTTAGAAGAATCATCTTCATGGCGTGCGTATCTAGGAACATCTGTGAAACCAAAATACATAGATTGGAATTTTTTCTAATTGCAATCATACTACTAGTTGTTAAGTAAAAAAATCGAAAAAACAAATGAGAATAAACATAGTTACTTCAACAGTAACAAATAACAATAGCAGAAAAGCTGAAAGACAAATGGTATGATGGCCACCATATTAATGTTGCTTGAATCCAGAAAAGGACGTGATGTAGACCAAATTAAGCTTGGCACTGATCTTTGAAGTAAACTAGGTAACCAGAATTTTCACATGAAAGTCACTAGCTGACTACAATGGGAGAATATCAGACCCATGCAAATGGAAGAACATAAAGCACGTAGGCTAACCTGTTGAGCTCCAGTTTCTGATATTTGCTTGCATCTGAAAATATTAGCATAGAACCTTGGTCCAAGGGATAATGCCAGCTGCACAATGATTTTCAAACAAAAAGGGTCCGCATCTATAAAGTTGCCCAAGGCTTAACCGTGTTAACGTGTCATTGGCAATAGCTTTAGGCCTTGACAGTTCAAAGTTCAAACAAATCTTAGGAGAATAATGAAAGTATTTTTGATGAATGAAGTATCATAAACATCTATCAACGATTTTTTAAGGAAAATTAAAAAGCAAGGAATTGGTCAAGGCTTAACCATACAAATGCACGTCGCTAAGGTGTTGGTTGTTTACGAGCAGTTCACGCTTTTTGATCATACAGGAACCAGAAACAATAGAAGCTTTACCACCCAGTTAGATCTTACCTGGACTGATCACCCACACTCTCAAGTGTGCCCCCATGGGACACGTGTCATGTCTGCCATTTCTGCGTCAAATTTAGTTTCCAGGCCGCGGACTAGTGTCACCTATGCTTTTGTTATGACTGGTGCCTCCTTTAGGGAGCTCAAGAAATAGCTTTGTAGCATGGGCTTTCAGAACTCGTCGAATTCACAGTCCAATTCTTTGATGTATATAAAAAATCCATTTCAAGCATATGAAAAATGTACCTTGAACAAATTGAATAAAGTCTGGCTCTTGGTGAGAGTACTACACCGTTTCAAGCTCTTCTTTATATAGTAGAAAACAGCTGCAAACAAGGAAATAGTAAACTACTTGAAATACTAAAATTTGAATGGTTACTGATGATAAGATATAATGACACAGATATAGTTTGTATAGGAATGGTACCACGTTTTCACTTGGCTAATTTAGTGATATTGATAGTCATTGTGCACAAAAGATATTTTGCAGAGTCAATCTTGAGTATGATATTCGGTTGCACACAATTTAGGAAACATGGTAGAACTTTTCTTACTAGCACAAAAAATATCATCCTGGACAATGATCAGAAATTTCTATCCATCTCAGTTGTGGGTTCTATGTTTCAAGTAGAGAGGAAAATGGCAATTTTTCATTTATGCGTCTATGTAAACCATCCAACTACTCATGCCAAATTATCATAGTGGAAGTAGTGAATCAGTTAATCCACTGATTAAGGATGTAAATATCTGCCAAAGTAAAGACTATCAGATAACCCTACTTCAAGAAGCTTGCCTAGGTACTTACTTACCTGTATGCTGCTAGATAGAATATTATTCTAAGTGGTTAATTGTTTACCAACTCTTCCCTCACAGATGGCGCTCCAGAGCATCAACAACCAAGCAAGAATCAGATGACTTCTTTAGCAAATTTGTTTCCTCTGTCTCTTTCCCGGTACCTAAACTGAGATCACAACAGTAGACATTATTGGAACAACTAGATTTTGGGAATCTAGTTGGAGGATGCGAGATGGGGAGATGAGAGATTACTAAAAACATCTTAAGGATATAAAAAATAGCCTAAATGATTATGCAGTACTATTCCAACAAACTGAGAGCAGCCAACAAGCATGAAACCTCAATTTATGACACAAGAAGTGCAGATTTCTCAGAAAGATCGTCATGAGGTTCCCTGTATGCTTCGAAATGATTACATAATTCGTTTACAGCCTGAAGTATATTATAAAGTTAGATCTTAAGAATATCATCAGAAAATGGGAAGAGTCATCTGCTAGGAAGTCCACCTAGCGTTAAAATTTAATCATTTCCAAACCAAGAATCAGTTTCAGAGCCATATACCAATCATAGAAGCAAATAAATTATTAATATTTCATGGTGCATACAATATAATTTTTATATCGAAGTTACACATCCGCAAGAAATCCAGAACAAATGATAGACCACTTACATAAAAGTGGAATCACAAACTTTTGTCAAGTAAAAACATATCTAAAGCCTCAAGAGTAATCTTCACATACAGTTTCATAAGCGACCAGTGAGCAGACATTTGTATAATCGATCAAAAATTCACTCGAAATGAAGAACGATCCGCGAAAACAAAAGGGGCAGAGATCAACGAAGAGTTTGATATAGCAATCAAAATTCTCGGAAACCCAAAGAATCAAGAAGAAAACCAGTTTGTGATCTTCCACAAAATTCTCAAATCGACGCCGAGAAAAAAAGCTCCGATCATTCGTTTCTTGTGGCCAACAATATTCAGATATATCTACTACGTTTGTAAATATACGAACCGGTTCGTAAACATGAACCGGACCGGTTTAGGTATAACCGTAGAATCTCAATGATCCTAGTACATTTGATTGGTGAAGTTGGAACCACTAGAACGTCGTCGTACTGAAAAGGCCGGTTATCGATTAGGCCCGATTAAGTTCATGGGCCAAGAAGCCCAGATTATCGTCGGTTTTAATTTATCTCAATCACTTTTAATTTGTAAAATGCTTGTGATAAAAGCTAATCAAGGCTTTGATTGCTAGATAAATTAAAAACAAAAAAGCATGTAAAAAAAAAAGAAGTTTAAGAAAAAAAAGCTGTGAAATGAAATGGTAAATCAATAAACCAAAAAAACCAAATTTGTTAAATTTTACGAATTGCTCTTTTTTTTTGTCATTTAGTTTATGGAATGATCAAATAATTGAAAAAATGGTGATGATTCATTTCACAATTCTGCGAGTTATCAAAAATAATTTATCGTAAACTCGTAGGAATTATTAACATAACTTAAAAGAACAAGAAAATGTGTAGTAGAAATATGAATATTATATATTTATAATATAAGCATTAGGCCTTTGCTTTAAGCATAGATGCTAAACTGAGTTTTAGTAATAACAACAACAAAATGACAACATTAGATTTAATTAACCTCTCTATTAAAGATCAAATTGGATCAAATGAGAAACCTAGACAAGCCTACCTTATCACCAGTTTCTTTAACATCACGTTCACTCTGCTCTTTATACTCTCTGAAACTGAATCTTCTATACTTCTTTGGATTCCCAAAGCATTCGATCTCGGTTTCGAGATAAGGACATACGAAGAAAGCTATCGACAATCTCTCTATGTTTACCGGAGAAATCACTCTATGTCCCACGCTCTGGTACACTCCATTACTTAGTGCCTGTATAGCATATGTATAAATAAACATAATTAACTAGTGTAATATAGATGGTTTTTCTATATTAGTCTATCAAAGAATTTATCATTTGAGTCAATAATATGAAAAAATTTACCAAATTTTTTATTGGTTTGTTTCAGCTGTCAACTCTTTCTTATAGTTAGTTAGATTTCAAGGAAATTAATTACCTAATTGTTATTAAAAAAAACGACTTGCTATATCTTTTAGCTTTTGAATCATTAGACCTTACCTTATAAATTTTAGGAACTAGAATCTTACGCATAATTTTATGTCCATAACTCCAAAACATTGTTTTTAAAAGCGTTAGGGTTTCCCCTGAATTTTTGCTTATGATCCAGATGATTTATAGAGAAACGATTTGGTAAAAAAACGTTATCTTATCTTAATTTATCATAACTTACTTAGTAACATTCGTTCCTGGACTTCCTTGCAATTTGTTAAAGGTGCATTAGTTATCTAGATTCAAAAGCATATGAATAAGAGAGAAACATTATAGGATATGTAAATAACATATGATCATATATGTTATACTAAACGAGAATAACTTCCATTAGAGTTTTAGGGTATAGTTTTAGTCTAAATCATTGGGTTGCGATTAGTCATTGTATGGTATAGAAGGTTAAGTTACCTGAAACATATCGCCGATGTTCACAGTTAGAGCCTCCGAGGAAGGTTTTACTCCAATCCATTGTCCATTTTTTTTCAATTCTAATCCCCGGGTTTGATCTTGAAAGAGTATAGTGAGAAAACTTGTATCGGTATGAGGAACCAAACCAAAAACTTCTGAACCAAAAGCACGAGGATGGTACTTATTAAGCCTTAGAAAACTGTGTTTTAGCTCACGAATATTTTCGAAATACTTCGAGTTCACGTTCAATTTTTTCACCAGTATCTTGCATATCATTTGTGCCACTCGAGCTATCTCTTGCACATACATTTCAACGGTCGTTCTGTAATAAGATAAAAAGAAAAATTAGTCAAATCTATGTAAATATAATGATTTATGATCTTGTATTTATGTGTATCTTTAAGTACGTACACATACCAATCTCTCTCTCTATATATATATATCGAAGTTTTCCTTATATATAACATAATTATGTATATTAATATTAGTAGATAAACGCTTGTGAGTTGTGACTGTGAACCTTGATCTTCCAAAGAACCATATAAAAAATTCCATATATATACTCATAATAAATTTCATAAAAAAGTTTTAAAAAATGATTCTTGAAACTGAGAGGAAAACGAGTAGTTATTACTTGCTAAGAACTCTGCCCTAAAAGAAAACCACTAATTAAGAGTCAATAATTTATCTTCACGAAAAGTAAAAACAATTCAAGAATTAGCAATTAACCAAAAAAAAATCAAGAATTAGGTTTCATCAGATAGATCTCAATCAAACAAACTACAAAACTTATAATTACAAAACCTGAGGTTCTTGTGATCATCAGACAAACCCAAAATATCTGCAAGACTGATGTGAAAAGCTTCCAACAAGGAGTACTGAGCCGGAGAAGTAGCGTTAGGGTTTCCCCACCGGTAACAATTCTTCGATAAGTCCGAGAAATTTTCTCGGACTTTCTCAGAAAAAGGTCGGTCAAAGAGTTTCTTTTCTTCGAGAAACATCATCTCAAATACCTCTTCAGGAATCCCATGGTTAACAATTTGAAAAAATCCCCACTCTTTCGCTGCCTCGACCATTTGTTTCACACATCTTTTGCGTCCCATCTCTTCACCATTAGTTAGATGGCTGAGATCGATCACCGGAAGCTTTACTCCTTCGGTTTGGACGGTTGATGTGTCCATATTGTTATCACTAGTTGATCCCGAATAGGAGCTTCCGAAAATCGAAGAGAAATTTGTTTTAAAGGGAGGTTGAGACGCCATGTATAAGCTATGGTTAAGAAGAAATGAAATTAGAGAAGTGATTCTTTTCTACGAGTCTTATCTTTTGCTTTATATCGATATAAGAGGAAAAACCCTTACCATCTATATATAGATATAAAATTTCATGTGTCACTATCCCATCTTCTGTTGGTGGAAGCAAATTATTAAAGGAGTCATATAGTACTGTTAGGGAAATTATTATAATATTTAGGGTTGATGCATAACAACAACATGTGCGTTTCCAAGAGAAGAAAAATGAAATTTCTGTGTATATTTATAAATTTAACATCTGATCTTTCACATTATCGATGGATTTACGATGATTTCAAAAAATATATATATATATATACATAACTTGATCACGAATTAATTACAAATTCCGTAATAGGTAGCCATATTTATTTCTTTCTTTTTGTCGTCAATAGGTATGTTCAATTATTCTATAAAATAAATTAATGATAATAATATATATGGCAATATGGCATTTACTTGTACGTTCCACGCCGTTCAAACAAACAGAATTAAGTGCTGAAATCTTTCTATTCATTTTCCAAATATTTAAATATAATGGGCCTGCGAAAATTTCAACAAAAAGAAGATTATATATATATATATATATATTAAATAGATCCAATAAATATTTGATGGACGTTAAGACTTGATCGAGCATTTATGATAATTTTTTCAAGCTATGAAACCACGTGTTTATGTCTGTCTCTATTCTTTAATTTTCTTTCCCTAAAGATTTTTTTTTTTTTTCCAGAAAAGAACATCAGAGACATCCCGCGAAAAACTCTCGAAAGTCCTAAATAGCGACATAATTATATGTATAAATTCTATAATGCATAGTTTTCAAATTTATATATAAATCTCCACACCGTATTAAACACACAAAAAAGCTTTTAAATAGTTATCATTTATACAAGTATTAGGGCTGAGAAAACTATCCAATAGATTCGTTCCAATTCGATATTCATTTTGATTCGATCCGAAAAATTCGGATATCTGTTATGAATCAAAGCGGAAAAAATAATAAAATATAGCTAGTATCCGTCTAAAGTGGAGCAAATCACAAATACTAATTTTAAAAAATCCGGATATCCGCTCCGATCCGTATATTACTTATATATACATATTATGTGATAAATTTATAACAAATATTTGCATTTTTGGACTTTTTAAATACATAAGGCGGAAATATTCATAGTAAAAATAGATTTGAAAATTTTATATTAATTAAAAATATTTATAAAAAATATAAGAAAGTAGATACTAGCTTTTTAATTGAAAATGTATTTTATTGTTTACTTTTTCCTTAAATAAAAAACACGTTTCATTTTTCACCATTTTAATCTTCCACTTTTTATTTATTATATTGGGTAAAATTAGGTAATGTAATATATTTATTCACTAGTTAGTTTAGATATATATGTTAGGAGATCTCAGAGAATACGAGATCGCCTTGAATATATTTTCTTATAGTTATTAGGAAAGTTAATATTTGTATATAAGGTAGATTTTCTATTCCATAAATGTAAAGAACTTGTTAGACAAGTTATGATTTTGTATAAATAACACTATTGACTAATCAATAAAACTAAGAGAAACTATTATACTTCTAAGGTTTCCTTCAAATCTATCATTGTATCAGAGCATTAGCTAAATTATACAAATTTTTGGCTCTTCTCGATCTTTGGCCGCTTTTTGACATCTCTTTCTTATTAAACGACTATGTATTTGACAAACTTGTTGTCTCTCTATTTTTTCTCTTTGACCTCCTTTCTATAGTTTCTACTCTTTGACCTCTTCTCTTTCTTTATTTTCTTCGATCTTCTTAGTCTATGTTTCTATCTTTTTTATATATAATTTAATTAAGTTTTGATTTTGATTTCAAAAAAAAAAAAAAGGAAATAGATGTGATCTGTACTTCTAATTTTGAGTGTGGTGCTGTGTTTTGTTCAAAATACAGGAATTGAATACCAAGTCTTCATGTGGTTATCTATCAACTACGAATTTGATGGTGGCCACGAAGATACTGGTGGAATGATGACTCCGGCGAATATATACGGATCCTATTCCGCAGCGATATGTTTTCACTTTCTTTCCAAATTATCTTTCCACTAGTGTAATAAAATTTCGAAGTTTGTTAGGAGCTGCGGTTTTGTTTGGAAGCAAATAAATCCAAAGAGACCTAGAGTTGTCATCAACAATAGTGAGGAAGTATCGAGATCCACAAATCGAAGTAGTTCGATACAAACCCCAGAGATCACAATGAACAAGCCGAAAAGTATCCGTTGTTTTATTCAAACTGGTAGAAAACACATCTTTAGTTTGTTTTGCTCGGATACAAACCTCACAAGCGTGAGAATCAAAACCATTAGAACTACTAAAACCAGAAATATGTAATAAACTAAGAGCACTAGAAGACGGATACCCCAAACGTTGGTGCCATATTTCACTAGAAAGCTGATCCGTGAGATGTAATGCTGCCGCAGTCTCCGTTCCTCGAAAGAAATATAAACGATCCTTCTCCTCAACCGCTCCAATCAACATCCTCGTGGCGAGGTCCTGAATAACACACAACTTATCAGTTATCTGGAAGACACAAGCTCGATCATGATTCAACTGAGATATAGATATGAGATGGCACTTCAAACCATCCACAAAGAAAACATTCTGAAGACTAAGATGTGATCCCAAATAAACCGTTCCTTGTTGTGTAGTCTGTGTAAATCTACCATCAAGCAACTTAATCAAAATAGGTGACATGATTCTAACCTCTGATAGGTATTCGAGAGAACGAGTCATGTGGTTCGAAGCTCCAGTGTCAATGATCCAAGAGGAAAGAAATAACATACCTGACAGTTTGACACCGTGACTCTTTTCACGTTCTGAGAGAAGTCCCACCAAAGTTTTCCATTGCGTATCACCAAGGCCACTCAAACCAACACGATCTGCATCTGGGATGATCTCATTAGCAGAGGCCGTGGAGCTACTAGCCATCATTTGATTCGAATGAGCCACCGGAAGTGTTCTGCCACGAGATGGAGTAGGAAGCAGTCCGGACTAGTTTGGTTGAGATGGGTTCGATCTCAGCCTATCTTCCCACCAAGGTGGATATCCTATCTTGCGGAAACACTGATCAGCAAGATGACCAGTCCTACCACACATGGAACACAACGCTAATCGTTGTCTAGTATCCACAAGTGTTTTGTTCCGGGTCATCGTTTGAACAGCAAAACTCACACCTTCTATTTGTTCTTCTAACAAACGACTTGTTATCTTTGACTCTTCGTCTTGAGTCACAACATTGTAAGCCTCATCCAAAGTAGGAAGAGGAACTCGTGAAAGCAAGGCTGATTTCACCGATCCAAACAAACTTTCATCAAGGCCCATAAAAAATTGATGTAGTTTATCCTCTTCACGTTCTTTTTCAACCTCAGCCATTGTCTTGGCCTGTTGATAATCCTTCAAAGAGGACCACAACTTCATAAGCTTCCCATAGTAAGCTTCCATCGCCAAACCCTTCTGACGGCATGTCGCAAGCTCTGTTTTCAAGCGTTGAACTCGTTGTCCGAATATGCTCCCACAAATCAGAAGCAACATCATAGTGTGTAAGATTGGTTCGTAAATTTGGATCTATGGTGAGTTTGATCCATGAGATCACCAAGGCGTTGTTTGCACACCAATCTTCATAGTCTTCAGATTTGACACTTGGTTGAGAAATTGTACCATCTGCAAAACCAAATTTCTTCCGAGCTTTGAGAGCAAGAAGAATACTCCCAACCCACTCATCGTAATTGGGGCCACGCAAAGCAGGTTGAGAGATCACAAAACCAGGATTATCTCCGGCATAGAGATTGTCCGTCGTGTGGTTTCAACTTTGTCCCGAGTCTGTGAGACAAGAATTGAACTGTCTTTGCCGTCATTAGACATGAGAAAGTGTTGCTGTCTCAAGAAGAGATTCGACAGAAGCAAGGTCAAAGAAGAAGAGAGAAGAAAGAAAATGATCGAACAAGCTTTTTGTGTATATGGCTTATTGCTCTGATACCATGTTAGAAACCATAAACGTACGAAGGTTTCTTCTTATTCATCTCAATGCCATAAGGCCAATATTTATACATACATCATTTAACCTAGTTACCTAAATTCATAATTACATTATTCATTTAGATATACATAAAATATGAGAATATACGATATGTAAGATATGGTATTTTAACTTTCTTTCTAAACTGTCTTTCCACTAGTGTAATGATCCATTTTTAAATGGTGTTTTGGTATTTTTTGTTTAAAATGGATATCCGCAGATATACGAAATTTTCCGGAACAAATCAAATCGCAAAATTTAATATCCGATAAAAATAAAATAGATCATAAATACAACATTTTTTCAGATATCCACTCCGTATTCAGTCCTAACAAATCTTACCGTATTTTTTTTGTCTCTGTTGCCTCTCATGTCGACAAGTCTTTGCTTGAAATTTGGGGGACTCTTCTTGCCCTTTAGCCTCTTTTTAGAAATTTATATATTATTTTTTAAAAAAGTCTTATTTTTTAATTAGCTCACTAAAGTTAAAGAAAAGCCAATTTTGAAAAGTCAGATGTATTGTTGTTGTGATTAGAGTTTTTCATTGTTTGTCCTAGATATGGGTTTGTTTCTGATCGGTTTTTGGACTTTTACATGATAATTGTAATTTTGTATGCTTTTATATCTTAGAGTTAGGTTTCTAGAAAAATATTGTGTTTTGTCGGTTATGTTTTTGGGGAATTTATTTTGCTCTGTCGGTTTTGTATTTCTCCAAATTTTAATTAAAAAAATTTATATGTAAAAAAGAAAAGTCAGATGTACTGTACCATCATTAGTAACATCCGTTTACTCAATTTGGCGGCGGTTTAAAAGCTAATCCAAATCGGATTTTCTTTTGAGTCATGGTCGGTTAGACCGGACCGATTAGATTGGATCAGGATTTAACGATTTTAACTCTTTTTTTTTTTCCATCTAAACTTGTTGATTTAAACCGGAGTAAAATACAGTGGTGAAATATATAAATCGATATCAACAAGTTCGACATCGGAAATAAAAGCCCGTAACATAGGAGACAAAACCCACAACAGGAAAATCCTTACATGTTATAATCTAAAATTAGCTTAAAATAATTTGAACATACAATACCCTGAATTACAGAGAATCCAAACAAATCGAAACCACCTCTGCAAACTTATACTAAAATACCAGATAAAAACGGGAGATTAAACTATGAATCTATATTTCATCCCAAAAAAAGATAGTTACGCATGAGCTGAAAAGATCTTAGAAATCTTACTTCAACGGTCAATGACTAGGGATGAGAACCAATCGAGATGACTAAAGTAATAAAAAACCAAGGTATAGAAAACCACCAACAAAGTGTTAACGACTTTAACTCTATTTAAAGTGTTTAAAATTTTATATTATCTAGTCACATTTTTAAATGTAAAAAAAAAACCCGAAAAATTACTGCATGGACGCTGAGCAATCACGTCACATTTGGACAACGAAAAAAAAAATATATCCAAAATTTTATTTGAATGAAATATTAAAAAAATATGTTAAAAAACAATGTAATTTCCCAAAAACGTGACATTTTACTGTTTTAGATATAATCTAAAAGTTGCTCCAAAAAAAAAAGGGATATAATCTAAAAAAAGCTGCCACAATAAAGAAGATATAATCTTAAGAACTGTTGACCCCCCCAAAAGATAGAATCTTTAGAACTTCAGATTTAGTTACTGTAAACTTTTAAGAATATGCTTGAATCGTTTTAAGTTGGAAACTTGGAATTTTCCCTCAACTTCATATCTCCATCAAATCCAATTACACTTTAGTTTTCATACATAATAATATATTCACTGAATCAATAGATACAAACTGTTCTCTTCCTTATTTAAAAAATCATAATTGATTAGAATCAATTTCTCAAGAATACTATAAACTTCATTAATTTCAAAAACAAGTCGACTGCATCTTCAGCAAGCCGAATAGGAACAAATGTATCACATAGAATTGTTGGACAAAATAAATTTACTAGTAAAGTGTCAATGAAATTGTGCCATGTGCGAAATCACACGAACCAGATCATCGGTTGAATATGTGACAAATAGTAAAATACAAAATTGCGTTGTCTTTAGTTTGGCCATCGTCCAAAATCAAACTACATAGCTGATAGCTTCATATGCAAAGTCGACGTTTTTTTTTTTTTTTAACGAGATCACGTATATTAAATCAAGTTTAAATGGTAGAGTGATTGTCCTGAAATCCGAGGAACAAACTATACCGGTTTAGTCCAATTTATATGGTAAAAAAATAACCACGTGCATGTGCTACTTTTGTAAGGGATCGAATTGATACGGCCATTTGCCGTTCGAGGAATAGAATCAACCTAAAATTCTTTAAATAATCTCTAAAATTATAGAAATAATATAGTTCTGATCGAAAAACAGGCAGTGTTGACTTTTTTAAGCCCCAACAAGTTGCTTGTTCCTGGGTGTTAAATTTTTTGATTTCTATAGCCAGTTAGATTTTGTATAATAAAAATAACCATTTAGATTTTGTATATTAAATTTTTTAATTTCTATAGCCAGTTAGATTTTGTAAGGGAGTTGATACGGTCATTTGCGGTTCAAAGAATAAAATCAAGTTAAAAATTTTAAAATAATTTTTAAAATTATAGAAAAAATATAGTTCTGATTGAAAAACAGGCAATGTTGATGTTCTTTAACCCCAATAAATTGATTATTCCGGATCTGGGTGTTAAATTTTTTTATTTCTATAGCCAGATAAATTTTGTATAATAAAAGTCCTAACAAGACCCATTATTCAATGAATTCGAAACCCTCAATGTCGACGATGCATTGTTGCAAATTAGTGAGATTTTAATGAATCGGATTGAAATGAATTTGAATTGACTTGACCGAATATAAAATAAACCATTTTTGTGCCAAATCTAAAAACCAACATTACAAGTTACTCATGAGTAAGATTAAGATATGGTACGGGCATGGAATGTAGATGTCGGCACCATTGGCAAAATGACACGTGGAAAAGTTGGGATCATCGACATTATATTATATTAACAATAAAATAAAAGCCCAATCGTCTCTCTTAACTACTTTTGGGCCTCTTTAGCTGTCTTATCGAAAGAACAATTTTGGAGGACACACTCTCACTCTCACTATCACTACTATCACTCTCACTCGCTCACTTATCATTATCACTATCATTAAATAATCATTATACCATTGTTTCCTCTTTTTTAATAAAATGTTATAATCACATTAATCATTACTATTTTTTTTTTTTTTTTGGGGGATAGGTTTTGTTTCTCTTGTCGACATGCTTACAAAAAGTTTTGATCTGATTTAGTGAGTTATGTTAGATATTTTATTTGTGATCCACTAAGATCTAGCTAGTTAAGGCATTAACACAATACATATTTTGGGATTAGGAATTTTTTAGATCCTGTTATATATACGTGGGATTTTACTAAGGATATCTATTAGATCAAATAGCAAATTGTAAATAGAACGAAATTATAATTTCGGTTAGAATTTAGTTATAATAACAAAATTTGAACCGAAATCACCAAAACACATCAAAAAAAAAAAAAAAATCAAATTCAATGTCTAAGGAACGAAGATTACGTGATGAAATTGATGATTTATGTCTAGGCAGTGAAGACAAACTTATGATTGATTTGTTACTTCAAAATGTTTTTCATCAAGTGGAAATGCAAGTGAAAAACATGATAAAATTTTATCATCTCTAGGTTTTAGATTCTATCATTCTATATATAAGTAAATTATTATATGTTAATGACAAAGAACAAATAAATATAATAGAAATTTATTTGACTAAATCAAACTGATATTAATTGAATCAAAATTAATTATTTTTGTTGAGGTCCATTTGAAATTTTGCTATAACCAAACTATCTCAATCGAATCGAATTAACTGAATCGAACAGAAATCGAACCAAACTCGAAGTGAATCCGAAATGTGCATCCTTAATCCGAAGTGAACCACTCAATCATTTAAAAATTTCCTAGGGTTTGGTGTTTCTTTGGGGGTTATGTTTTGTTTCCGCTGCCTTGCGATTCAAGCAATCGGTAGGCTGTGAGATAAAAACATGTATGAAGATACCTTAGGCACCACGCTACTATTATTATTATTATTTTTTTTTTTTTTGGTTTGACGATTAAATATATTTCCAAAAAATTCTTGGACAAAGGACTGTTTGACCTAGGGTGTAGTAACAAAAGGAGGAAGAAAGATACCTAAATTGAAGAGAATAAAGATGAAATAATGTATGAGAATACGAAATGGAGAAGCAACTTCACTCTGGTACGATCATTGGACTACTATGGGACGTTTGATAGAACTCACGGGACCACGCGGCTTCATTGACATGGGCATCTCTGAGCATGCCACTGTAGCTATGGCTTTAACGGGTCGGAGAAGAAACCACCGATCGGACCATCTAAATGCAATCGAAAATGCTTTGGACATTCAGAGAGCAAGGGGAATTATTGTGGCCGAGAGCAAGGGGAATTCAAACTTTCTTGACAAGGTATGTGTTCCAAGCGGCAATACATGGAATTTGGAGAGAAAGAAACGCTCGTCGCCATGGAGAGGTAACATCCCCATCAAGTCGACTCTCTCAAAACATTGACAAGCACGTAAGAAATCAACTTTCTTCCATCCAAAGTCTCGGACATCAAGACCTAGATGGAAGCCTCGAGTATTGGTTCGAAACAAGGATCTTTTCTTAACCAATCTATCGTAAAATTCTGTTTTTAGTTTCCAAATAGATAAAAACGTCAAAAACAAGAAACACTTGTTGTAAAAAAATCTTTTTGGTTTGAATAAATTTTACATTTAATTAAAAAAAAAAATGTATATTCTTCTATACTCATTCAATCTAGTGATCGTTTTATCATCTATTAATCTTCTGTGCAACGGCCAAGACTATGGAACTTGGAGCAACGAACGCCACACATGAAAATTAAAGGGTTACAGCACAGTTGTGGGGGAGTTTAAAGCGTTTGCGTTTGCGATATTTTTCTCCCCTGTTAGGATTAATCGCGTGTGTGATACGTAATGTTAGTGTTTTTCTTGAGCAGGAAGTCAAATGCACGTTTGTTGCAAGAAGCAAAAAGACCAAGTTTGCACCAAGAAGCTACTGAGATCTCAACATTGTCTAAACATTTAGCCAAGAAGAGCTCAAGCTATAGGCATGGTCTTGGCATCTTTGAGGTACTAATTTAACATAACAAGATTCGTTGTTCCGTTGGGAAGATCTTTGTAATATGATGTCTGTAAAAGTAATTGAATGTATATTCTCTCGTAATCCCAAAAAGTATTATGATCAAAAACTATTCAGACAAGCAATGACACAAGAGATTCCAAACATTTATGCTTTCCTTTGCCTTTTGTTCTCAAGAAATCAAAAAGGAGTTTAGAGAATCTGAAGTAAGGTCGCTTAAAAGCCTTACCTTTATATATAAACTCTCTTGCTTTTACCATTTCTTCTCAAACACACATATATACAACTCTCAAAAAGCTTAAAAGACCTAAACAGAACAAAGATGCTTCATGGATTTGCTTTTCTCGTTTGTCTTCTCGTGATCATTCACACGGTCTGCGCCAGAGAGTTTGTGGTAGGAGGATCAAAGGGTTGGACCGTGCCATCGGATCATCAACTATACAATCAATGGGCAGAGCAAAACAGATTCCAAATAAGCGACTCACTGCGTAAGTTCCTAATAAACCCACTCTACTCGATTCTTCAATACATAAATCTTATGGAGTCATGGTCAATGCAGTGTTCGTCTACCGACCAAACCAAGACTCAGTGCTTCAAGTGACAAGAGAAGCTTACGATAGCTGCAACACAGACCCAGCCACCGCTAAATTCACAGACGGACACACTTCCTTCAGGCTTAACCGGTCTGGACCATACTATTTCATCAGTGGAAACAAAGACAATTGTCACAAGAACCAGAAGCTTATCATCATTGTAATGGCTGACAGAAAGAGCAGCAACAACAACAACACTACAATCTCATCTTCACCACCGCCTTCGCCTTCAGTAGAATCCTCACCTTCTCCTCCTTACACAGGAACCTTTGAAATAACCCCGGCGCCTTCACAAGAGACTCCCGGAAACACAGCTTCGCCTTCTTCCTCCTCTGTTTTGCCTTTTGCTTTCATTGTTACTCTGTGTGTTGTTGTTTGTTTCTAATGTAAATGATATACACAATTCATATATACCAAGAATCAAGAAGAAACATAAATGCTGCAAAAAAATAATTTGTTTCTTTATTCTCTCTTTGAAAATGCTATTTGAAAATAGAGTCTACAAGGTATGTAAAAACTGAGGTTTTGTTTTCTATGGTTCTGTAGAACTTGATAAAACTGAAAAACCAACATCTAACCTCTCACTCATATTCCAGATCAAATGTTTTTCCCGAGTTCGACTTTCTTCACCAGTTTAACTGTGTTTTGAAATATCGAATCTAGTATCCCCGCGACCTGAAATCCAACGAGCAAAAATCTTACTTTCACACCATGGAATCAAGAAGAGAATGAAACAAAGCTAGGAGAAAAATTTGTCATGAAATGCAAGAATACTATTACCGTGAAAACGCCACCTATAATGGCGCAAACATTTGTGATGAAATGCGAGAATGACCTTGGGTTCTCGGTTATTAAGACCTGCAAAAAATCAGAGCAAAGATCAATTGTAAGGTATAAGAAAAGGAGAATTGGCATTGACATTGGTGAGAGATAAAATGCGGAAAGTAACCTGCATAGGAGAGAGCTCAAAGTGAAACTTTGCAACGGGATAATAGTAACCGTGAGCTACATTGCTATGTGCAGTATATTCATATTCCTCCATCAACGAGTGTTCTTGACCGAATCTTCTTGAAACGACCTCTGTTTTGACTACTTGAAGATAGTGTTCGATCTGTATTTTTCCACGATATAAGAGAAAACTCGAGTAGGAAAATACTTCATTTGAAATTTGTAGGACTTACGGTAACATTAGCAGCAAACTGTCCTTGATTTATGAACCATTTTCCATTCAGCCTATCATGGCTATGGCCAAGATAAGAGAATAATAGTTTCATATCATTCCACAAATTTTCTGAAATCATTCTACCAAATGTGAGTTGTGAAACAAAATGCGACATGTTCATTTGAGATGCATCGAATGAATGAACTCCCGAATGAGCTGAGATTATAAGATCTCCCGGAACCTGAAAACCAACAACATAAAAGAACAAAATGGCACACCATAAGAAAAGAAAAAGCAACGACAGAAAACATCGAAAGTCTCAAAACATTGGATGTACGACATTTTTACCTTCTTCGCACGCACATAGCCTTCGATTCGACAACCTCCACTAACTGGTGCCTTTTTAATTCTTGAAGCTGCATTATCAGATTTACCATCCAAAGCTAAATTATGATCCTCCTTTTTGATAGGTTTGAGCAATCCTTCCACCATCTGGAAGAAACAAATCATTGTATATGAAATTTTCTCAAAGAAGCACACAATTTTCTTATGTAAATACACAAACAGGTGTAAGGATGTGACTATGTTCTTGATGGTAGAATCTAATTTAGATAAGTCTACCTTGAGTAGGCTCTCCGTGTCTCGATCTCCATAGTAAGATTCATGTTCGTGGTGCCCATGATCCTCCCTTAATAAGATAACATTATAAAAGCAATTGATCACCAAAAAGGATGTGGAGTTAATGAGCTAATGAGATAATTTGCTCACCTAAGATCATTGCCTTTGCGGAAAATCCGAATAGACGGGTAGCCTTGTATATGATTCCTAAAGATTTCATTTGATAAATTAGACCAAGTCCAACTGAAAAAACTAATCCGAACAATACCCGAAAACAACAAGAAATAGGGGAGAAAAACATCAAATCTTGGTAAATACCTCTTACATAGAGTAGGCTCTTCTGTGCAATCAACACTTCCTAGAAGAACACGCCCATCAGTTTCAGGATCATATCTGTAATTCCCAAAAAGAAATCATTAGAAAAACCGTAACTTGATGATCCTTCGAGGTTTAAATAACAAATAGAAAAAGAACACAATGCACACACCTCTGTCTTGTTATTTCAGCTGCCTTCTCCCAAGATGGTTTCTGAAAAAGTTTAGCAGAGAAAACAAATGAAGCACAGTAAAAGACCAAGAATGAACATATTTTTATCGAGCTAACATACGTAATCAGACCAAGAAAAACTCTTACAACAATTTGATTCATCCACCAGAAAGATATTATAAGCTAGAAAGCTAGTAATTGCATACCAAATGAAAAACATGGCAAAACAACATTACCAGGCGATTACTCCAGTAGCACCACGGCGCATAAAAATTAACAACCATAATTTGAAAACTGCATAAAGAAAGTCCAATGTCATTGATTTTATCTTATAACTCTTGGACATGTACTCATAATAGTATAACACAATATAAAAGAAGTTGCCAACTTACTGTTGTGAAAACTTCTCAAAAGTAGCACCGGTTAATTGTATAGCAGCATAAGTATTATTATCTTCATGATCTTCGTCTCCATGGTTGATAAGATGTAATCCAGTGGTGGAGTGGAATTCCACACCAGTGGCTCTTAAATGCGGATCAATCGGAACTTTTTTAATCGTTTTCGTTAGATTCAACCTGTTCTGAAGAATTTTACTAACAAAGTTTAGACATATGATATGACATGATTATTATCATTTCATAAACCGTCTCAAACACCTTATCGTGAGTACTATAACATACAATCAAAGAATCATTCTCTGCAATCCAGGAAAATGTCAAGACTTTTGTGTTTTTCTTACAGAAAGACATGGAAATTGGAAACAGAAACTTACAGTTCCCAACACGTCGCTGACATCAACCGATGCAAATTCACATGAGAGGGCAGGAAAGCTACAAATGAGGTTTAAAAATGGAAAATGTTGGTGTTGTTTCATTTCTAAAACCCGTAAAACATGATTTCATCTACCTGATGTTGAAATCAAGGTGTAAGAAGTCCCCATCAGAGCTTTTGTCAACTATTACAGATGTGGTAGTACCAACTGCCAAATAATTACTCAGCTCCTGCAAGTTAAAAGGACCTTATCTTAATCAAGAATCATTAGCCAAACGCAATGCGAACCGAGGAAGAAGCAACAAGCAAAGAGTTTCGAGAATCATAAAACATGAAATTTTGAAGAACAAAACAAGGCAAAAAGAGGATTTCACCATTCCAAACAAAAACAACATAGCAAGGGCAGCTACAATGGATAATCCAGCACCAGAGAGAGATGCCTCTGTCAAATCTCTTGGGATTTTCCTGAAGAACACCCAAAAAAAAGGGATCATAATCAAAGACAACACAGATTACACAATCAGCTCTAAATTCAGACAACACAATTCTCAGAGTAATTATCCAAAATCAGGACAAAGAAACACGCAGAATCAAGAACATTGTAAAGGTACAAACTTTGCGCATGTGCATCAAAAGCCAAGATCGAGATTTATCATCAAAATTGTAACACGAATGAGGAAATGAGAGAGAGAGAGAGATAAGAGGAGGGTTTGTTCGTACCTATAGAAATCAACGGACTTGATCCTGGTGGTGGAAACCATGGCTGCCACAGAGAAGAAAGAGAATATAACAGAAGCAGATCTCGACAATAACCTCTCTCTCTCTCTCTCTGTATCTCCGAACCTGTTCCTAATGTTGTCGTGATCCCACTTAAAGCTAAAACTATGGCAAAATCCTCAACAAAACTCAAATGCCATATTTTTGGTAGGAAGAACTTTTCATCATTTTACGTTTATAAATTTTTTTTTTTTTTTTGGTTCTTTTGCGTTTTAAGAAGGAAATAAAATATGAATGAATCATCTTACTATAAAAATTAGAATGTGGATTGTTCATGTGAAATCTGAGTATCTGAAAATCTAATCTAAGAACGGAAGTGAAGTAATCAGTTTTTGATCTTTGAACATTGAACTTTGACCATTTTAAGGTTAGAGAATAAAATCCTTGAAAAAAAATATTTATATTTGCTATATTATAAAAACGATGCCGTTCGAGTAGATAAGAAGTAAAGAAATGGCGCCGTTTGCTATGTTATAAAACGAACGCCGTTACTACGATTCGACAAAGAAAAGAAGTTTAACGGCGCCGTTTGCTACGTCAAGAAGTTAGTAAACGACGCCGTTTGGTGTGTTTTTAGTTTTATTTATTTTTTCGAGAATTTCCGAAATCTGAGGGAAGAAACCAAATCAGAAGAGGAAAATGATGACGAGAGCTGTTCTACTCAGAGCTCTGACGAAGAAGACGAAGCTCGTCGTGGCCTTCAATGGTACTCGATCATTCTCCATCGCCAACCTCTCTCGATGCGTATGATCTTTATCTCCAACCCCTTTTTCCCTTAGTTTGATCCATTCCCGTGGCTTCTTGTCTGTTTTTTCGTGTTATTTGTTGTCTTTCCTCGAAGATCGATTTGCAGCGTTGTAATTGGTTACAAAATTTGGGATTGAATCAGGATCGATTTGTAGCTTTAATTTGTAAAAGTATCAGTCTTTTGTGATGATGATTTCAATTGTTTCAGTCCTGGAAACAAAAAAAGGAACTAGATTTTTGTATGATATAGTCAATTTGTTGTTCTTGTGCTGAGAGTTTCACAATAACACTGTGTGTTTTGTACGTTTTTTTTGGTTGCATATAGATTAGCACTCTGATTCTAGCAGAACATGAGAGTGGTTGTATCAAAGCTCAGACAGTGAGTACTGTAGTTGCAGCAAATTCTTTGAGTGAAAGCTCTTCGATTTCTTTGTTATTGGCTGGTTCTGGTTCTTCTCTGCAAGAAGCTGCGACTCAAGCTGCTTCTTGTCATCCTTCTGTTTCCGAGGTAATCTACATTTTTCGTCGCTTCTTCGTGTGTTTTTCTTTTTCTGCTTGTGGTCTCAAATGTTGTTACTTTTGTAGGTACTTGTTGCTGATTCAGATAAATTTGAGTACCCTCTAGCTGAACCTTGGGCTAAATTGGTTGAATTTGTTCGACAACAAAGAGATTACTCGCACATCCTTGCTTCTTCGAGTTCGTTTGGAAAGAATGTATTACCACGTGTTGCTGCTCTTTTAGATGTTTCTCCTATTACTGATGTTGTCAAAATCTTAGGATCCAATCAGTTTATCAGGTACATTCAGTGGATTTAGAAATATCAACTCTCACTTGTTCTGTTGAATTATGATGTGCTGAGACACGTGTTTCTAAACTGAAATCGAGCTTAAATTTGTCTCAGGCCTATATATGCGGGAAACGCTTTGTGTACAGTTCGTTATACTGGTCCCGGTCCTTGTCTGTTGACTATTAGATCTACATCCTTTCCTGTCACGCCAATAACTGCAGACTCTGAGTCAAAGAAAGCTACTATCTCTCAGATTGATCTCTCAAACTTCAAAGAAGGTTCGTTTAATGTTCTCTTGTGCATTCGTGTTTTAAGCATTGGTTTTTTTTTCTTAAATGAGTTTGCTATTCTCCATCGCAGACTCTGTCAGCAGATCTAGATATGTGGGACAGTCAACTCAGGATACAGAACGGCCTGATCTTGGAAGTGCACTCGTTGTGATTACTGGTGGAAGGGCTTTGAAGAGTGTTGAGAACTTTAAAATGATCGAAAAGCTTGCAGAAAAACTTGGTGGAGCAGGTTAGTATAGTTGCTTGTCCTAATCACTAGTGAGTGTGGCATCGTGGCGGAAGGTTTATGTGCTTCGAAATATACATATATAACGATTTTATTTGTACAGTTGGTGCTACTCGTGCTGCTGTTGATGCTGGATATGTTCCTAATGATCTTCAGGTAATATTTTTGGATCTTCTCTTGATTATTCCTTCCATTTTAACAGCTTTTTAACTCCAATAAGAGTTTGTTTGTTTGTGTGTATTGTTAGGTGGGACAAACAGGGAAAATAGTAGCTCCAGAGCTATACATGGCGTTTGGTGTTTCAGGAGCCATTCAACACATAGCTGGGATTAAGGATTCTAAGGTGATTGTCGCGGTTAATAAAGACGCGGATGCACCTATTTTCCAGGTAACAAGCACACTTGAAAGTTGAAACCCTTCATCTCGGTCAATTAAGTTAGGACCAAACTATGCTGAAATGATTGGCAATGATATTGTAGGTAGCTGATTATGGACTTGTTGGAGATCTTTTCGAGGTGATACCCGAGTTGCTGGAGAAGCTTCCGGAAAAGAATTGAGAACCCGAGAAACCGAAACTCGTCCCTATTATCATCTCCTAAGCTCTCTGTATTTTTAAGGTGCAGACCATAAGTAGTAAGTAGTGTATATAGCAAAACTGTAATAAAAAAGGGTCTAAAGTATCTTTGTCATATATAAGCTTTGGTCTCACTTTTGATTCTAAACAAAAAAAAACAATTTGCAAAGTGTTTTAACATTCAATAAGAATTCGATTTTCTATACATTTACTTGTCAAATAATAGTAACAATTTTACATCAAAGAATCAGAAGAATAAATAAATAATGATCACAGTTAAAACTTAAAATAAAAATAAAAGAATCATCAAGCAATAAAGTTAGATAACATTGATAAAGGAACTACACAAAGTCCTCTCTTCTTCAATTCTGCAGAGAAGATTTCTTCATTCATAACTTCATTTATCTTTGATCCTGTGTCTGTTATGCATCCTCTCTCCTATAAATTTCCCAAAAATATGAAAAATAATTGTTAGTTAAAAATCAATTTTAGTTTTGATGGAAAATATTATATTTTCATGCAACAAAATGTTTCTTATTATTACCTCGGATGTAATATTGTCCATGGATTTTCCATTTCTTGTATTTTCTTCAGCACCATCCAACACACTAAAGCCCTAAATAAACCCAAAAGAAAAATGTTAGAAGATTGTAACAAAAACAACAAAGTCAATACCACAAATTAAGATACCCTCATATGTCTATCTAACCTTGGTTTTATTAGAAGGAGAAGATGCTGTGTCTTCTTCTTCTTTTTCCTCTACTTTGTGTTCTTTATCTTCTTCTTCTTTGTGTTGATGAATGGTTCGTCTCTTTTTAGGGTTTGTATTAATATTATTAGCCTTTCGACGAACAACATTATTAATCTTTGATGTGTAAACAGGAGATGCAGCATCTGAGATCATTGAGGAATCATTATCGTAGTAATGACTCATATCTTCTTCGGTTTCTATCATTTCATCATCTTCATGATCAATATCTTCGAAGTAGATTAACCAACTACTCTCTTCTTGTTGATCTTCTTCGTGTATTGTTCTGATTTGATGATTAGAGAATGCTCTTTGTCTCACGCAATTGTTTACGGAGTTCTCCATTTGAAGTGTTTGGGGGGTATATGCAGAAGCAAAAGAAAGATGTGTATGTAAGTTGAGACTTCTGTTGGCAAATGATGTTGTTATAAAATTTGCTCTCATTTATATAGTAAAGAGATAGAGAGAGATCATGGAAGTTGTAGGTGTGGCACATTTTGGTCCGTTTGTCCTTTTTGTTTTTTTTAAGTATTTTATTTCTTTTTTAAATTGTATTAGTTTTTGTTTTGTTTATATCAACTAGTTTTGGATCTTAGACATGTACTTTTTCAGGTCACAAGATTCACTGCAAGAAATGTGTTTGCGTTTACATCTGACAAGTTTGTGTTTACGTTTACAAGTTACATTTCATAAAGTTTAAAAAATTTATACCAATTATTTCTACAAATTTAAAATGTAAACACGAAAAACAAACAAAATTTGCAATTTTAGTAGTGCTTGTCATTTGCATTTCACGTTTTGCATATACATTTTGCGAAATAATCTGATGAGAAATACTAACAAATATAGTCTCGCATAAAAGTAAATATATTGTGGTAACATAAATTTATATGAAAAAAAAAAAAAAAAAAAAACAGCCATGATAACCTATATCTAAATATTTAAATTATATAAGGTAATTAGTTTGGTTTCTTGATGTGCAAGAAGAAAAAAGAAGGGAAAGTGGTCGACCTTCTTGTGGGTTAGTGGATAATGTGATTGTGCACGTTTCAACTATTCTCGTTGGTCTCAAAATGAGTTTGCTAAATCTAATCCTCCTCAGATTATTTTATATTATCATCATAAAACTTAACAAAAACTGATTTCATTTTTAAAAGAGATGTATATGCTAAGCCGTGACATAATTTATCCACAAGATTCACTCATTGAGATTGAGACTATCTGAGAATTTTAAAATAGATAACATACCAATGGTAAAACAAAAAATCCATGGTAACACCTGAAACATTATGGGTTAAATAGTTCTTTGGGTCATCAATATAATAGTTTTTTTGTTCTCTTTATAAAAAAAAAAATAATAGTTTTTTTTTATAACCAGAGATTTTACGTTAAAATATGATTGTTATATAATTTCGAAATCGATGGAAAAAAATAAAAGTTTATCACTAACTTCGAGCAACAAAGTGATAATTGTTGAACTATTATCATTTAGTTTTGTCGGTATTATAATCTTATACTAAATATTAAGCACCATGCTCTATATGATAGTACTACTTCTCCTACATTATATATACAAACTTATATATCTTTTAATGATATAAACAATTCTTTTGATAACTATCACACGATAAGTAGTTATGAATATTCGCTAGTGGCAACCACATATTAACATCAATCTATTTCACCATGACGAAATCCAATCTAGGTCAAATTTTCGACACCTTAACATGCTTACGCATCCTCCAACGTCACACATTTTTTTGCGTCACTAAAATTGCGAAGAATGGGTTGTTAAATTATTCATAAGATAAAATTCGATTCATCAACTATATTTTTAAAAATTCACACATTTCATTTTAATATATCTTGGAAAGTGATTTTAACATCCTAAAAATACTATGTGTTACATCAAACTATTTTAACCCAATCAATAATAAAAATTAAAATTAAAAAATTGTCCTGCCGGACTCAAAAGGTTCAAGAATCGTGGACCAACTATATATGCAAACCCATAGATTAATTACGTCGCTTTTTGTTATTTGGCCTTAACCTCACTATTATCTTCATCACGTTTCGTTAATTTAATAATTTATTTAGTGTTTTAAAAAATAAATGAAGACTATTTTCGCCTGCTTGCCACGTTATAAACCACATTCTCGTTGAATCTTTATTAC
The DNA here is from genome assembly GCA_900406555.1 of Pseudoturritis turrita. Taxonomy (NCBI): domain Eukaryota; kingdom Viridiplantae; phylum Streptophyta; class Magnoliopsida; order Brassicales; family Brassicaceae; genus Pseudoturritis; species Pseudoturritis turrita. The sequence continues at coordinate 65,755 of OVBL01001057.1, read as the reverse complement.
CACTTCCCCACGAATTACATGTCTTGATCATTGACCAACAAATTTATTTATTTCAAAAAGTAATTAAGAACCAAGCACTTTGTCGAAATCTTTCTTTTTTGCCGTCTCTTTAAATCATTTAATTTCTAATTTTGTTTCACACACATGTCATCTAGTTCGTAGAGCAAGCTAATAATCTAATTTCTCAGAGAAGATTTTTTTTTTTTTCCTTTAAAAAACAAAAATAGAAGGCTAATTTTAATATCGTTTACGTTGTAGGCTAAAAACGGGGTTTCCAATTTGAAAAAGTATGTCATTCGTAGTAAATCAATATAAGAAATTCTTTACACACAGTACAAATTACATGAGCAAAACTATTTGTAAAGGAAACAACAATTATTATAAGATTCTCGAATTTGTTTTGTCAAGCAGATTAATTAAAATAACAATTCTCCATTTGTCGACTGATGTATTTTAAGTTTATTTATTGTAAGTTGTAACAGTGTGCTTGCGCAATATCTTCGTCACATTAGTGTGCTTACGTAATATGTTTTTGCACTAATTTTTGTTTTTTTAAACTCTTTTTAAAGAATTTTTAAATATTAAGAAAAAATATTAAATTTCAAATTACTGTAGATATATACATAAGTTATGTATGAGTATAAGATTCAACTCAACCTGCAAAATACCAACATTTGTTTTTTATACGAACAAATGCTGTTAAGTTATTAAGGAAAGCAAAAAAATAGAGCACTAGGATGTAATTAACGTGTAACTTGCAAATACCAACATTTGTTTTTTATACGAACTCTCCTATATTAGTATTAGTATGATATTCCGTTTTGATCCAAGTGGTCAAAGTCCGCACCAATTTATTTTTAGATTTCTTTTAAAAAAATTTCATATTAATTAGAATTAGACTTTACTTATATATTATACAATTTTTCGATGTAGAATTTGAATTGATATCTCAACAATTTTTCCATTCAAACCAAAGACCACAAATTTTTGACCCTCTTCAATGAACTTTCTTGGCATCTATTTTGTACGGCCGTTATTCACTAACAGAATTCGCCGTCTAATTTTCTGTACAGTTAGAAAGACTTTCGACACAAGACACCGACATTCCTTAATCAAAAGTATATTGAGAACTCCTTTTCCACAACGAACATGTAATCTACATCCACTTTTCTATGTCCATATTTTCTTGAACGTAGGTTCTGATACTAATTGTTGGGTTTACAGGTCCATGTAAACTATATAATTAGTATGATATTATCCACTTTGGATCAAATGATCAAATCTATGCTAATTATTTTTGGATTCTTTTAAAAAAATTTCATACTAATTAGAGTTAAACAAATAGTATATAATCTTTCGATATAGAACTTGAATTGATAGGATCACTAAAAGAGAGGGTCTTGGTGCGGCAAACTCTTTCCCTATAGTGTTTTTGCACTAAGTTGTAATAGTGTGCTTGTGCAATATCTTCGTTTGAGAAGTGTTTCCTTCTTTTGGGATGGTGGTTTTCCTTGTTTGGGTTTGTGGCTTTTTTTGTTGAGTTTTGACTCCAGAAATTTCTTAAAGATCCGCCGGTTTGTGTATTTTTCTTGGATGAATGAAAAAAAACTAAATTTTTCAGATGGAAAAAAAAAAAAAAGAACTTGAGATCCTAATATTTGGTATTTTTCTTGTAAGTACCAACATTATTTATTACCAAAAATAATATGAACAAATAACGGGCCAGCCCGTTAACGGCATACATTTGTTGTTTGATGCTAGTGTTGGTTTAGGGTTGGTTCTTGAGTTATATGATGTTTTCCCCAAATTAAACCGATTTAAATTGAACCGTACCCGAACCGACCCCCAAAGAAAACCGAAAAAATTAATCGTTCTTAACCGAAATTGAAACTTTATTGCAGGGTTTAAGCATATAAAAAACCCTACTTTTGTATCTTCGTCTTCTTCGATCTAGAGCAGTTTCCAGAATCAGATTTTCATCGAAAATCCACTGTGAATTTGCTGCTGGAAGAAAGAAAACTCCATGGATGATATTCAAGCTAAAGCTCTTGAGGAGAAGCTGAAGAGTCAGCTTCGTCAGCTTGAATTTGAGCACGCAGTGTTCGAGAGGTTGATTTACAAGAACAAGAACCAGCATCGAAGATGCTCTTATTTTCAGTACCTTGAGAAGGTATAAACACAAATCTTTCTCTCTGTTCGATTGGATTCTCAATATGAAAAAAATAAAGGGAGAATTTTTAATAGAAAAATTCGATTTTTATTTGGTTCAGGTGAGAAGGGAATTGAGACTTTTGCGAACAGCAAACATGGAGGAGATTCTGAGATCTTGCTTTCATGTTATTTCTGGGAAAGGAAGTAAACAGAAAATCCATGTTTTGGAGAAGTAAGGTTTCTCTTACCGTATGTTTGATTACTGGTTTTATGAGAATTTGTGTAGGAGCCTTAGTTTGGTGTTTTTGGGGTTTGTGTTTATGCAGTTTGAAGTTGAAAAATCTATTACTGGGAAACCAAATATCTTGGAAAGACTTCTTGGAGCTCTTCGTTTACTCTCGCAGGTATGCTCTCTAATCTATTCGTTTTTATCGAGCTTTTTGTGTTCGTAATTGTTTTTTTCTTTCAAATTTTGTTCTACGGTGGGATATCCGTTCTGCTAGCTCGTTCGTTTTTCTTAGCATTTTCCATGACATTGTGGGGAGTTTCTCCAATCCAGGATCTAATTGATACACACTGTGGTTATGGTTGATCTTATTGTACTTTTAGTTTGTGTAATGTTAATTTGTTCATCTATTTGGCTTTGTGCAGATATTACTTGATTCTGTTTGAGTTTTCAATGTGGTAACCTCTACCTCCCTGAAGAAACAGTCTGTAAAGATAGCACAGGATGGGGTTGAGGTCAGTCTAAGCTTCTATGATTGACCCTCGTTAGATTTCTTACATAGCACGAGAAATTGCAGAACCTTGATAGTATTAAACCTCTAGAGGAAAATGTTTCAGGAGATGCTACTACTAGGGATTCTTTGGTATTAGTATAAACATCTGTTCCTTCTCTCGGGGGTAAGAACCTTCACAGAGTTACTGTTTTTGGTTGTATTTTTGGTTCCCTGGTTATGTCCCTACTACCTAGATCTACAGAGAACCACTTATTTGGCTCATACTTGTCTAGAATCCTGCCTCTAGAGTTTAAAGGAATCAAAGGTTGTAGAGTTTGGGGTTTTTAGATGGCTTTATTGGTTAAAGCGTAGCAAGATCCAAAAATTCTATGGTTTTTGTACTTAACTGAAAGATTTGTGCTTTCGATTGAACTGTCCCACATGCTGAAGACCCCTCTCCTTCTCTTGAAGCAGACAATGGTAGTGTTACTGCGAGAGAAAGTTTGACTCCCATTGCCGAAGCAGCTTCTTCCAAGACTAATAATGCGTTGCAACCAGAAGATTTACAAAACCCAGAAGATGCTACATCTAGGGATTCTTCAGTTCAGTATCAAACATCTGTTTCTCCACAGAATTACTCTTTGGTTAGATATTTTCAGTTCCCTAGACCGTATGCTGGTTATGTCCTTAGCACCGATCCACTAAGTAGGCTTATACTTGTTTAGAACTTCGTGGTTTTAGTGTTTCAAGGGCTCAAAGGTTAAAGAGTTTTAGGTTTTAGATGGGTTTTATTGCTAAGGGAATTAGCGATGAGATACAAAAATTCTCTGTTTTGCACTTCACTGAAAGATCGACTTGTCCATTTGCAGAAGATATCTCTCCTCCTCTGCTTGAAGCAGACAAAAACGGTGGTGTTACTGCTACGGAGAGTTTGACTCCCATTGTCGAAGCAGCTTCTTCCAATAATGAATCGCAAACAGAAGATTCAGAAAAACCAGAAGATGGATCAAGCCTTTTGAGTGGAGTAGCCAAGGATCAAGTCACGGATCTCTTCACTGTTGGCTCTAAGCAGCTCCTCGATCTTAGGCCTGTCACCTTCTGTACCGGCTAACATGAACAAGATATCGACTGGGTGAATGTTTAAGTTAAGAAGAGCTTCCATCTTTGAATAAGGTACCTTCTACCGCAAGCATACCCATGTAGTTGAAATACTGCAGAAAAAACATATACATTTATACATATCAGTTATACTCTTTTTTTTTTTTTTTTTTGTAAAAATAATAATAATAAATCATTTTTATAATTAATTTCAACCGTTAGATTTCAGATTCTGTTTTTGTGTGCCAAACCAGAACAAAGTTTTAAAATAATCTACAAATCATTAGTCTCTTTTTTTCTTTTCTTTTTCATCTAAACTTGTTGGATTAAATCGGATGAAATACATAGGCCGATGTTAACAAATACGACATCGGAAATAAAAGCTCGCAACAAGGGAGATAAAACCCACAACAAGGGAATCCTTACATGTTGTAACCTAAAAACCAGTTTAAAACATTTTGAACAAACAATACCCCGAATTACAGAGAATGCAAATAAACAAAAACCATTACACTAAAACACCAGGTAGAAACGGGAGACTAAACTCTCAACCTATACTTCATCCCAAAGGAAAACGGTTACGTATGAACTGAAAAACCCTAGAAATCATTACCTCCACGGTCAATGACTAGGGATCCGAACCAACAGAAAAAATCATTAGTCTATTATCTAATCAAAATTTTGAAAAATTCTCTTTTCATAAATTCTATAAAAAAAAAAAACTACTTTTTGTCTTTAAGTTTGTAGAAAATCTAAAAACTATATTTCTCTCTCAAAAAAATCTAAAAAAATAAAAAACTAAAATCAAATAGCTCCATCATTTCAAAGTCTTAAGCTTTTGGGATTGGATTAATATTTTTTTGGGGGTCATTTATGTTTTTGGGGGTCAACTTTCCAAATTGATTTAAAACAGAATATTTGTCAGATAATTTAATTGAGAAAATTTTTAAAATAAATAAATAAAAACAACAAAGCATGACATGGCAAAGACGTGGTCTCCACTCTCAGAGAGAAACCCAAACAGAAAAAAAATTAGCATTCTCGCCGGAAAAACCAGAGACGTCTTCTTCCTTCTCTGACCTATTTCTTCTTCCCATGATAACGATCATCAAAACTCCACATTAGGGTTCATCGAAATCGAAATCTAACCGTAAAATCTCTCAAAATCAGCCATTGAAATGGCTCACCAAGCTCTCTGATACTCACAAGTGTATAAATCTCTCTTTCTCTTCCCTTTCATTTTCGATATTGTATTGCAAATGGGATCACAAACCGGTACGAAGCATTTGAAACCATCGATGAGACCTTCGAATGCTTCTTCGTTCACCGTCAGATCCTCTTTCGCTGTCTCGTCTCACTCGGCAATGGTGGAATTGAAGCAGAGAATCTTAACATCTCTCTCTAGAATCGGTGATCGTGACACTTACCAGATCGCAGTCGAGGATCTAGAGAAAATCGTCGTCTCTGTCTCCGATTCTCCCGAAATCCTTCCCGTGTTACTCCATTGTCTTTTCGATTCCTTTGCTGATCCTAAAGCTCCCGTCAAGAGAGAATCAATACGACTCCTTTCCTTTCTTTGCCTCTCTTATTCCGATCTCACCTCTTCTCAGTTGGCTAAAATCATCTCACACATCGTCAAGCGTCTCAAAGACGCCGATAACGGCGTACGCGATGCTTGTCGCGACGCGATTGGGTCTCTCTCCGCGCAGTTTCTGACGGAGATGGAGGAGGGTAATGGTAATTATGGTGGGTCTTCGTTGGTGGGTTTTTTTGCTAAGCCATTGTTCGAGGCAATGGCGGAGCAGAACAAAAGCTTACAATCTGGTGCTGCGATTTGTATGGGGAAGATGATTGATTCAGCATCGGAGCCTCCCGTTGCAGCTTTTCAAAAGCTGTGCCCTAGGATATCCAAGCTTTTGAATAGCCCCAATTATATAACAAAGGCTTCTCTCTTACCTGTAGTTGGAAGCTTGTCCCAGGTTTGTGCAATGTGGTTCTACAAAAGTACAATGCCTTCACTTTTTTTTCTTAGATTGAGATTCATTGGTTGAATGTTCAGCTGCATTTTGTTTGTGCTTCGTCTCTACTTTTTGGCTAATTGTGTTTCTATGATAAGAAGTATAGCTGATTGGACTGGCTTGTCTGTGTGAAGGGATATGCTCAAAATTTTGGATTTTTGATATATGTAATCTAGAAATGTTTCTATGGCATGACATGAAAGCAGATTGGTGTGGCTAAATTTCATTGTTCATCTCTGATCAACTTGGTGGTCGAATCTACTGGGTGTCCTCTATGGATTACGTATTCTGAGGTATGAAATCCTTGCAGGTTGGAGCTATTGCACCCCAGAGCTTGGAATCATTGCTACACAGCATTCATGAGTGCCTTGGATGTACAGATTGGGTTACTCGTAAGGCAGCTGCTGATGCCTTAATCTCCTTGGCTGTCCATTCTAGCAGTTTGGTTGCAGACAAAACAGATTCCACTCTTACAGCTCTTGAGGCATGTCGTTTTGATAAGGTACTCGAGTTTCATTTCTTTTCGGTAAAACTATGCTCCTAGTCCTACACCCGCATGGATCTCTGTAAAAAAAAGCCTCTGTAATTTTTCGCGATTTACCATCTTAGCCTATAACAGTTAGCAATAGCTATGGTTTTTTCTTGAGATCTTCCTGGAAGAGGAATAATTGGCCAATATCTAAGGTAGAAAGAAGATTTACACCAGGAAAAGAAATGCAGATTACTCTAATGGTCATGAAAACAATAGCTCTTTCCATTCTTTTTCCTTGTCTCTAGAACCATATGTGTAAGCTGATGCCTGATAGTGATAGCTGTATTTAATTTTTCTGATCAACTAAGCAGAGCTAAAGGTATTCGAGCTAGATTGAAAATGAAGCTTGGATAGCAATAGCAGATGTTTGTTGTAAACTGTAAATTCCTATGGGCTGAAACAATTTGCTTGGGCATGTTTTTTTTGCTAGCATGTAGAAACGATAATATAGTATGATTGAGCTACTTTGATCTAATATCATCATTACTTAAGAAGGGAAACTACTAGACTGGGTCACATTGTAACTTTTTGCTACATTTTGTTTTTTTGCATAATTCCGAAAAGTAGCTATATTTGCTTTGGCTTGCAGATAAAACCTGTTAGAGAGAGCTTGTCTGAAGCACTGAACGTCTGGAAAAACATTGCTGGGACATCTGTTGACCAGAAGGATGTGTCATCTGAGCAATGTATGTTGGAAAGGAATGGAGAAACCGATTCAGTTGCATGTGAGGGAGCAGGACCGGTGTTGCAAGGCTCTTCTGATGATATGAGCAGTAATTCTGATTCCATTTCAAAAGCAGTTCTCATTTTGAGGAAGAAAGCTCCTCGGCTGACTGGCAAAGATCTTAACCCAGAGTTTTTCCAGAAACTGGAAAAAAGAGGATCTGGTGATATGCCTGTTGAAGTTATTCTTCCCTGTAGGCAAAAGAATTTGTCGAACTCAAACACAGAGGATGAATCAGACACCAATACTTCAGTATCGAGGAGTAGGTCAAAAGATGTGTGCAGAATAGCTGGTGTCCATCCAAAACAAAGACATTTTGGAGATTTTGCAAGAGAAAAATGGGTAGATGAAAGAATGAACGGAGGCGAATCACGGTTGAGAGCATTTGATGGAGACCAGAACGAAGTAATCCAGGCGGAGACATCTGAAAACAGAGGGCATTGGCCACCTTTACAGAGACAATTATTGCACTTGGAGAGACAACAAACCCACATAATGAACATGTTGCAGGTACTGTTCCGATTTCAAATCAATATAGTGATTCGCTTTTGAAGCAGTTTCACTCTTAAAAGGTAACACTAGCTTATCATTGCAGGATTTCATGGGTGGTTCACATGACGGCATGATAAGTTTGGAGAACCGTGTTGTAGGTCTTGAGAGGATCGTAGAAGAGATGTCAAGAGAAATGTCTAAACAATCAGGTAAGTATAGGTTACTGCTTGATCCATCAATTTGAAGAAAGATATATACTAATTCCCAAAATGAAATTTGCTTCAGGTGCGAGGGGAAAGGCGGCTGCATCATGGAGGTCTGATGTTGTAGATGGATGGGATAGTCCTAACTATGGAGCTTCTTCGAGAAACACTCATAGCAGTACAAGAAGGACACGTGGTACTGGTCCTATGGACTCTGAGCACTCAGGTAACAGCAGAAGAGCTTGGGACAAAAGCTCTGTACCTATTAGACTAGGTGAAGGACCTTCTGCTAGAAGCGTATGGCAAGCTTCAAAAGACGAAGCTACTCTCGAAGCAATACGTGTGGCTGGGGAAGACTGTGGAGTAACGTCAAGGACAAGGCGAGTATCTATTCCCGAAGCAGAAGCAATAATGGACGAAGATGATGACTTCCGTGGAGGACAAGAGCGAGACCCTGTCCGGACTAGTTGGAGCAATGCGATGCACGCACTCCGAGTTGGTGATACCGATTCTGCATTTGCTGAGGTATTATCAACCGGAGACGAACTTTTGCTAGTCAAGTTAATGGACAAAACCGGTCCTGTTCTTGATCAACTCTCGAGTGATATTGGAAACGAGGTTCTCCACTCTATTGCACAGTTTCTCCTGGATCATACTCTGTTTGATATCTGTCTATCTTGGATTCAACAGGTAACAACATTCTTCGTCTTTTTTCTTTCCGAAATTAATATTTTTACCTTGAATCTCTTTGAATTAGCTCGATCGTAATTCCTTTGTTTATACATTCTCCAGCTGCTAGAAGTGAGTGTAGAAAACGGAGCAGACTCTATGGGAATACCAATGGAGTTAAAGAAGGAACTTCTGTTGAATCTACATGAAGCTTCTTCGACAACAGATCCTCCCGAGGACTGGGAAGGTCTAGCTCCCGACCATCTTTTGATCCAATTAGCATCTAACTGGACCATCGAGCTCCAACATTTCGATCCGTAAAAATCTTTGAAAATAACATTACACTGTACATATACGATTCTTTCACTTGTGAATCAGTAAAAAAACATTGTTCTTGGTTGGATATATGATTCTTTTGATTCAGGGAAAGCTACTCTATACATCTGATCAGAAACATAAGATTTATAAAGTTGCATAAATTATGTATCATTCTAAAAGGAAAACAAAAAACCAAGAAATTGGTTCTATTGACGTTTGCTTCCAAGTCCATTAGTGAAACGTGGATGGTACATAAATCATCACCAGCATCAGTAATACACGACCATTTTGGACATACTTTTAGATCTAATTTACTGCTGGTTTTGTATGTTTAATGATGCAGTGTATTTGTGAGTCTTGTTTGTGACTCTGGACATGCTTTTAGATGATCTAATTGATGTTGGTTTGTTGTATATGCTCATGTTGCTATATATCAATATATATATTAATTTTAATTTGGTATCTATCTGATTTTTTGTTGCACATTGGTATATATCCTAGAGATTAATTCAAAAAACTTCCAACTTTAATTATAATACTAAATAATTTGGATTATAAAGCCGAACCTCTGCTTGTTTGGTATGTGGCCCTTACATTATCAGGGCCGGTTCTTGATACGTGGAGGTTCGGCTTTCTTTTTAACCTCGAAAATCCAGAAGCCGTACCGCCGTTTTCCTTGTAACTTGAGAGTTGCTTGTGGTTTTACGTAGCTGAAGAAGATAAGCAAATGGTTCGGTCCAAAGCTCCTGCAAAGAAGCAGCAACTTGATTTCAAGGTTAGGGTTTTCAACATTGTCTCTTTTCTATTATGAATGAATCTTCTTCAAGTGTTGGTTTTGTTGAATAATTGATTGTTTTTTTTTTGCAGAAAATCAAGAGAAAGCTCGGGAGAAAATTACCTCCATCGAAGAATGAAACTAACACACAGATTAAATCCAAAGGTATAAACTTTCTCCTGCAAAAAATTCAAACTTTTTTAATTTCAAAAACTGTTTTTTTTTGTTGTTGCAGCAATTAGACTTCCTATGCAAAGTGTTGCAGCAGAAAAGAATGGCTTTGCTACAAGTAACAAAAGCTTGACCTTGAAGGATCTTCTACAAAGAAGTGTTCATCCCAATGCTAAAGTTCGCAAAAGTACTATTTTTTGTTTTTTTCTTTCTTTTCTCATGTTTGTTTTTGGTTGAGGAAAATATGAAACCTGCGGATCGATTTTGGTTTTTGTCTGTGTAGATGCATTAAGTGGTATCGACGACCTTTTCAAAAGACATCCAGCAGAGCTGCAGTCAAATTTTGTTGCTAGCATAGACTGTCTTAAGGGACGCATAAGTAATGGTGATTTGCATGTGAGAGAAGCTTTTTATAAACTATTTAAAAATTGTATCTTTCCTGCTTGTAAAGAGGTATGTCTTCTTTTCAAACTTTCATGTTTTGTAATAATAATCATCATGTCTTTTCTAGTTAAAACTGTTGTGTATCTAAACAGTTTGTGAAGGATAACCAGGGCCTTATGGTATCATTTTTGATGATGCCATCCATAATTCTCGCTATGGCTAATTCATCGGTTGATGTTCGTTTGATGGCTTTCGATTTTCTCCACCTTCTTGTGTGATTTCCTCAGATTATTACAGAGTTTTGCCTCTATTGTTTTTCTTTTTTATTCAGTTCCCTGAAATATTCCATCTGCTACTTGATGCAGATTCTCAAAAACTACAAGGATATCATTATTCAGATAAACCATTTTTATGTGCAAGATAAACGCCGTCTAGAGGTACTTCTTTCCGGGTTGACACATTGCCTATCGCTGTTGCCATGTGATGAGAGCCACACCGAATCACAGAAAAAGGTATCTATTTTCACCAGGTAGCATTAGCAATGTTTGTTTTGGTCTCTCGCTTCGCTTGTTAGAAGATTGAAAATGTATTTACTAACATGTCTTTGATTTTGTAATACTCGCCAAGCTAACCACTCTGGGAATGTGCTCTGTCTTTTTCTATCCCAAACTGTTTCTTTTTACATTTTTTCTGCCCTTTTGTAGGGACTTTTACAGAATGAAACGCTGCTCGCCTATGAGCAAGATGCTCCAAAAGAATGTGTTCGTATGTGCCATCCCTCTTCTTTTTCTCATCAATAAGTTATTGGTATATATATGGCTCATATCATGTTATTTTTCTACGGTTTCTTATAGGTTTTGCCCATGTCTCTGGGATATTGAAGGAGATTGTTGGAGCCTTAATCAATTGTTTCCAAGATTTCATTCCATTGATTCATGTTCCGCGAGGATGGGATGATGCACAATCATTATTTGGTTGCGTACGCCATATCCTTTGCAGCATACGTTATGCAATCAAGTTTTATATTCCTAGGCACACTCAAAGACAGAAGAAGTTACTCTGATGAAACTGGATCAGGACATTGCATCAATGTTATCCAAAAAGTTACTCGGTCCTTTTCCTCTTAATCCCAAAAACAATATTTCTGTAAGGGTGTGAATCATCACAACGCTAGATTAATAATAGCCTATGCTTAATAGTTAATTTGTGGTTATCTTTATATCCTCCTCAATGATTATTTTTATTATATAGACCTTCCTAAACACTTAGTTGATTGTTTTGTTGACAGAATGATGAAAACTACTTTATCCTCAACGGTGTATTGACAGAAATCTTTTTGGTAGTAAGTGAATGGAGCCACCTTCCTTGTGATCTTTCCTACAGATTTCTGGAATTTATTGAGAATACCCTACTAGACATGGTTAGCTCTCATTACTATATAACTCAATCTGATTAGTTTTCATTGAATATTTTTCGATTGTCCCTCCCTCTGTCTGCATTGTATCCTGCTAAGTTTCCTTGCGAACATGTATTTTTGCAGATCACCAGGAGCATTAGTAAACCTATTCACGAAGAGACTTTACTTGCACTCTTGCCTTTTGTTCCAAAACTTACTTTGAGGGTAGACCGTGATTGGAGAGATAATCTTATGCAGGTTTGTCTATACTTTCTTAGTTCCTTTGATAGCTAGCAGTAACCTCATGTATATATGATTGGTTATGTTTTTCAGGCGCTTACTATTACCTTACGCGATAGCAAACCAGAGTCTCCACTTAAATTAGCCTGCATTTCAGTTGTTAGAGACCTGATTATCCCTGTAAGTAACTTTTTTCATGACATGCTCAGTCTAACTTTCCACGCACGTTGATGAAATCTAAAATCTGTTTTCTTGTCATATCTGCAGAATGGAGATATCCTTTATCCCAATGATCCAACCGTAAGTAACCACCAGCGTGCTTGGGTCAACAAACTTCCATCACTGCTTAACCAGTTGGGTGATAAGCATCCCGTATCTACCCAGGTGCTAACACATGACTCATACAATTGTATTGTCAATCCAGTAATCTTTAGGCGAAGATCCTTAGTGCATGGACCCATTTTTGATCAACTAGGCTCATGTTTAACGTTTTTTGTAATTTGTTTACTTGAGGTTGTTTTGCAACTTTTGCTCGACCTTGGGCGAGTTGGGTGGCTGAAGAATGCTTCCCCCACATTTGAAGAAGACATCAGAAACTTCTTCAACCCTTATCAGGGAGAAGGTGCTGCAAAACAGAAAACTGTGTTATGAGATTCTTTCTTAGTGTCACTAAAAACTAAAAATCGGTATCGTCATTGTTACAGGTGATGTGCTTGGTGGACCATTTGCAAGTCTCCCTAGGGAAGCCCAAGAACTGGCTCTCAGTTTCCTTTACTACTTCACCATAGACAATTTCAGCTCCCCTATGCTGAGAACAATAGTTTCATGCTGTTTATGTGAGTATCTCACATTTGTTTCCTTTCCTGATGACTCAAAGTTGATGACAGAATGATCAAAAAAGGGTATTAACCGTATATTGCAGATCAACAACTTGAGCCAGCTGTGTTGTATCGGATAGAGGAAATTCTTCACACTGCCTATAGAGATGGATATATCCAGATTACAGATCATTTTAGCTTCGATGATCAATGCAAATATAGACCTTAATTGCATGTTTCAGAGTTGTCCGAGGAGGTTCTTTTCTGGAATCTGCAAGTCTTCGATGATCAATGCTTTGTGATAGCTTTACCTTATTATATTATGGCTTTATGTTCATTGCAGAGTCGGCGGCGATTGAGTGGGATGAGCGGCAGGAGACAGCATTTAAAACACTTACAAAGCTTGTGTGCTCATGTTTGTCAGGAATGGGTGATAGCTCTCTTGTCCTCCAGATTCTAGAGAGAGTTTTTGTCGAACAAATAGTAAGTTTTGTGGTTTTTGATAATTACACTAAAGACACAATCATATAGTTTTTAATTAGCATGGCAAAATACTTAAATGGGTGCAGATTTTGAAGCCTGCTTTGGACAATGGCTGTGGCATACTCAGGATGATCTACACGTTGGACTCTAAACCCACCAGACTTTCTGAAAGCAGTGTAACCACTCTAAGTGAATTCTTACCGGGATATTTGATCGATATAGTCAATGTGAGCACTTACTTCCCTTTTGCTTGGTTTCATTTTTTGAATCTTTCGCGATTTCTTTTGACCCATCTCTTGTTGCCAGTGTATACCAGAAGACAAGGAGAACCCTTGTTCCCTACAAACATGTCTCTACTATTTAGTACCTTGCTTTTTCCTGTTTGACCGGAGCTCCAAACTCACAGAAGAGGTTCTGAAAAGAATGCGATTGATGGTTAGTGATAACGTTAAAGCGATGCTGGAATCATCTGTCCAACAAGACATGGAGAGTAGTCGAAACTCGTTGAGTTTGATACAATGCATTGTCTCTGTGATCTTGCTGATGCACAACGACGTCAAAGTTAGGAAGATAATATTATCATTCAAGTCAGAGATCGATTTGATTCTGCACAACGTTATCACGTTGCAGGTGATCATTTTGATTTTTTAACGTTTATATATTATTGCAGAAGTGCAAATCCATGTTACTGATTTTGAGTTTTTACCTCTTAATTTTTCACAGTCCTCGAGCTTGTTGACTGTAGAAGGAAAGCATATGATGAAAATTGCAGTAGAACGACTAAGGATTGCATCCAATAGCTTAGTAAGTTGTACAACTGTGACAATAGAATGATTCTTATAACATACATCAGTAACCTTAATTAACAAATGTTGCTGATGTATAAACACCAATTGTTCGACTAGAATGCCAAAGATGACGAAGAAGAGAAATTTCGATAATGGAAAAAGATTTGAGATTGGAGAAAAGAGAGATTTTTTTTTTTTTTTTTACCAAACAATATCATTAAAATTGCATATATGATTGGTTACGAGTCGCTTACCCTAGAAAATTAAAAAGATCTAGTACGTACCGGGCGGGTTAAGTAGTTCGTTTTTAAATTAATAGAACGAGAAATGAGCGAGAGAGAGGACAGAGAGATTAGCTGTGGGATTTTGGTATTTTACACTTGTGAAAGTCTCTAACTGAGTACAAATTGTCTTAAGACTGTACTAATAGATGATGAAAGTGTTTAGAGTGTAATATTCTTTTTCATTTTTATTTGGTTTTTGACATAAATTACTAACTAATACTCTATCTCGTTTCACAAAAAAAAATGTTTTAGTTTTGTTTCACAAGAAAAGTTTTAATTTTGTTTATATTTTCAATGTAAGATTTTAAATAAAAATCCAATTTTAATTCTATTATCTTAATGTATTAATTGAAGAGACAAATTTTAACCATATTCTTATAACTAGGAATCAGAAACAAACAAAGAGCTTCTATCTAATTGCAGCTTCAACAATGAGATTTAGTTTTTTTTTTTTTTTTTTGTTAAAATTTAAAAAATATATAAAGTAGATAGAATAACAATATCATTCTATTCTATTTATGTTATATAGAATATTATAACATATAATAGCAGTTCAAAAGAAAAAGTATAACGTATAATTAATTACGAATATAAATAATTTTACAATTAATTTATGTAAATTCAAACTATGATATATGAGAACAAAATTCAGATCTTTTAGTATAATAATGAAAAAAAAAAAAAAAACAAAAATATATATATATATATATATGTAAAGAGATTTAAAATAAATAAAATTAAATGGGATGAAAAAAAAATTCAAAGAGTAAAATTAGTTTTCCAGAGTTTCCGAAATCTGAGGGAAGAAACCAAATCAGGAGAATAAATGATGACGAGAGCTGTTCTACTCAGAGCTCTGACGAAGAAGACGAAGCTCGTCTCCTTCAATGGTCCTCGATCATTCTCCATCACTAACCTCTCTCGATGCGTATGATCTTCTTCTCCAAACCCTTTTCCCGTATTAATTTGTCTTTGCTCGAAGATCGATTTGTAGCTGTTATTGGTTACACAATTTGAGATTGAATCAGGATCGATTTTGTTATCTGTATATATTTGGTAAAGTGTCACTCTTTTGTGATGATTTCAATTGTTTTTCAGTCCTGGAAACAAAAAAAGGGAACTTTTTTAAGTAACCAAAGTCAATTTGTTGAGAATTTCACAATAACACTTGTGTGACAAAGAAACCGAAACTCGTCTCTTTTTATCATCTCCTAAGCTCTCTGTAATTTCAGGTGCAGAATATAGTAGTAAGTAGTGTATATAGCAAAACTGTAATAAAAAAAGGTCTCAAGTATCTTTGTCATAAGCGTTACCTCACTTTTGATTCTAAAAGACCAATTTGCAAAGTGTTTTTAACTTTCAATACGAATTCGATTTTCTATACATTTACTTGTCAATAATAGTAACAATTTTACATCAAAGAATCGGAAGAATAACAAAATAATGATCATCACAGTTAAAATTAAAAAGAGAAAAAAAAAAAAATCATCAAGCAATAAAGTTGGATAACATTGATAAAGGAACTACACAAAGTCCTCTCTTCTTCAATTCTGCAGAGAAGATTTCTTCATTTATCTTTGATCCTGTCTGTTATGCATCCTCTCTCCTATAAATTCCCCAAAGATAGAAAATAAACTATTAGTCAAAAAGCAATTTTAATTTTGATGGAAAATATAACATATGAAGTAGATTTTTCATGCAACAAAAATGTTTCTTAATTATTTACCTCAGATGTAATATTGTCCATAGATTTTCCATGTCTTGTATTATCTTCTGCACCAAGCAACACACTAAAACCCTAAACAAACCAAAACAAAAATTGTAAGAAAACTATATTAACAAAAACAACAAAATCAATTCCAAAAATTAAGATACACTCATATGTATAATGTATCTAACCTTGGTTTTATTAGAAGGAGAAGAAGCTGTGTCTTCTTCTTCTTCTTCCTCTTCTTTTTGCTCTTTTTCTTCTTCTTTGTGTTGATGAATGATTCTTCTCTTTTTAGGGTTTGTATTAATATTATTAGCCTTTCGACGAATAACATTATTAATCTTTGTTGTGTAAACAGGACGAATAACATTATTAATCTTTGTTGTGTAAACAGGAGATGCAGCATCTCAGATCATTGAGGAATCATTATCGTAGTAATGACTCATATCTTCTTCTGTTTCTATCATTTCATTATCTTCATATATGATCAATATCTTCGAAGTAGACTAACCAACTACTCTCTTCTTATTGATCTTCCTCTTCGTGTATTGTTCTGATTTGATGATTAGAGAATACTCTTTGTCTCACCATGGAGTTCTCCATTTAAAGTGTTGGGGGATTTGCAAAAAGCAAAAGAAAGATGTGTGTATGTAAGTTGTGACTTTTGTTGGCAAATGATTTTGTTATAAAATTTGATGGGTTAATTTGGTGCATAACAAAAAAAAAAATTTATATCTAAAAAACTAACCAAAAGCTCTAGATCTAATGACTAGATTTTTTCACATAGAGAGCTTTTGATTAGTTTTTTAGATATAATTTTTGTTTGTGTTATGCACCACAATTTCTCAAATTTGATCCCATTTATATAGTAAAGAGACAGAGAGAGAGACATAGATCATGGAAGTTGTAGGTGTGGCACATTTTGGTCCGTTTGTCCTTTTTTGTTTTTTTAATATTTTATTTCTTTTTAAATTGTACTTCTTCCATTTCATAAAAAGTGTTATTCTACGACTTTATTTTTGTTTAAAAAAAAGTGTCGTTCTGTATTTTCAATGCAGAATTTATGACAAAATTCTAGTTTTAACCCTTTTATTGTAATGTATTAATTAGAGAAAAAAATTTGTTTAGTGTATTAATAAGGGGTATAATAGAACTTTTAATATTTTTTCAATCTGTATAAAATCGTAGAATGACACTTTTTGTTAAACGGAGGGAGTATTAATTATTTATTTAATACAACTAGTTTTGGATCTTAGACATATGTACTTTTTCAGTTTACATGTGAAATATTATATATATGTTCATATTTGACAGACTTTAAAATCATTTTTTATGTCATTTAGTTTTCTACATATTAAAAATTTAAACACCGAAACTATATATTATTTTCATGTTTTTAATAAAATGTATTATATGAATTTCAATTCGGATGGTGGAGCAAGGAGCACCACTACAAACCAATAGATTATATGTTTTGATTATTTATATTTTGTGTGTTTGCATATACATTTTGCAAAATAGTTTTAGGGAAAAATGCTTTAAAAAATAGACTCGCATAAAATTAAATATAGTGTGTTAATATATAAAGTTATATGCAAAAAAAGGCATGAAAACATGTATCTAAATATTTAATTGTGTAAGTTTGGTTTCTTGATGTGCAAGAAGAAGAAAAGGAGGGAAAGTGGTCGACCTTCTTGTGGGTTAGTGGATAATGTGATTGTGCACGTTTCACAATTTTTGTTTGGTTTCTTAAGTGAGTTTGCTAAATCTAATTCCTCAGATTATTTTATATTATCGTCACAACAAAAAGGAACAAATGTGCCTTCAATAATGTTTTGATTTTGTTTATAAAAGAGATCATGTATATGCTAAGCCGTGACATAATTAGTCCAAAAGATTCACTCATTGAGATTGAGATTATCTGAGAATTTTGAATTAGATATGATGGTAAAATAAAGTCCATGACTAACTAACACCTGAAACATCATTGCTCAAATAGATCTATATCTTTTTTTTTACATCAAATATCTGAAATGAGCTCAAACAGATCTATTTCATCTTTGCTACATTACAAATTTCTTTATATATTTTGGATCATCTATAATCGGAGATTTTATATTAAAATATTATTTTAAAATCCACTGCTGTTATATAAATTTTGAAACCAGATGATTCCCACCAAAAATTTGATAATAAAAAAATAAAATTGATCACTAACTTCAAGCAACAAATAAACTATTATATTTAGTTTTTTTTTTTTTCACTAAATCTTGGAAATTATGGGTTTTTGTCCAATAATTTCATATAATGTCTAAAATAAATCATTAATATATAATATCGCATCTAAAACGTAAATCACATCTCACAACTAATTGATATATTTTCATCTAGCTATCATAAATACTTTGATATTACCATTTAGTATTGTCGGTATTATAATCTTATACTAAATATTAACCATCATATTCTATATGACTATATGATAATATCATTTCTCCTATACATTATACAAACTTATATATGTATATATCTATTAGTGTTATAAACAATTATTTTGATAGCTATCACACGATAAGTAGTTATGAATATTCGCTAGTGGCAACCACATATTAACATCAATCTATTTCACCATGATGAAATCCAATCTAGGTCAAATTTTCGACACCTTAACATGCTTACGTGTTCCCTAACGTCACACATTTTCTTTGCGTCACTAAAATTACGAGAACGGGTTGTTAAATTATAATCATAATTGTAAAAAAAAACTCATAAGATAAAGTTCGATTTAACTAGATTTGTTACAATCACACTTTTCATTTTAATATTACTTGCAAAGTGATATTAACAACCCCAAAATACAATAGGTGTTACATCAAACTATGCTTATTTTAACCCAAACAATAATAAAATTAAAATTTAAAAAATTGTCCTGCCGGACTCAAAAGGTTCAAGAATCGTGGACCAACTATATATGCAAAAACCATAGACTAATTATATACGTCGCTTTTTGTTATTTGGCCTTAACTTCACTATTATCTTCATCACGTTTCGTTAATTTAATAATTAGTGTTTTTAAAACTAATGAAGACTATTTTCGCCTGCTTGCCACGTTAAACCACATTCTCGTTGAATCTTTATTACCACTTCCCCACGAATTACATGTCTTGATCATTAATTGACCAACAAATTAATTTATTTCAATTAGTAAGAACCAAGAACTTTGTCGAAATAATTTCTATTTTTGCCGTCTATTAAAATCATTTTATTTCTAATTTTGTTTTGCACACATGTCATCTAGTTCTCTAGTTCATAGATCAAGCTAGAGAAGAAAACTAATTTTCTCTTAAGAAATTCTTTCTAATACTCCATTATTAGAATTTACACAGTATAAAATTACATGATAAAAAAGCTATGTAGAAAGAAAACAACATTTATCATAAGATTCTCAAATTTTGATTATCAAACAGATTAATTAAAATAACAATTCTCTATTTGTCGAGTGATGATTTTAAGTTTTCTCTTGCAAGTTGTAACAGTGTGTTTGCGCAATATCTTCGTCACATTCGTGTGCTTACGTAATATTTTCGTGCACCAAAATTAAAAAAGAAATGAAAAAACTCTTTTTAAGAATTTACAAATTGAGAAACAATATTAAAATACAAATGACTATAGTTATATACATACAAGCTATGTATTAGTATAAGATTCAACTCAACCTAAGTTAGTTTATGAATCTATGATAATTAGAAAAGAGAGCACTAAGATGTAATTAGTTTGTACGATTGAACCTTGTAAGTACCACCATTACACAAAACAGTATAAATTTTTTAATGATAGAAAATAACGGTATAAAATAGTAGTAAAAAAAAAGTATGAATAGTGATAGGAAATAATAGTACAATAAAAATAATAATACTATTTTTTATAGCACTAACGTTTTACCATTTTACTAATTAGGTGGATAGGAATTCTAGATTTAGATTTTTTTGGTGAAGATTAGGTGAATAGAAGTTTAGATTCCCGTTCGTGGTTCTTTGATCATGTTTTTCGTCGTATTTGGGTCTATTTCTTCGCGGTTGTCTCTAGCCTCGTCTTCAACTTGTGAATTTTGTTTGTTCCGCGACTTCTACTCTTTTCGCGCTCTCCGTTGATTGCAATTGCTTCTCAGCTCCTTGCATTTAGTGGTAGATTTGCTTTCTAGTCTCTCGGTAATATTTCGGGTTTTGTTTTCCGTTATCATTTTGGGCTTTACTTCCCTTGTTGTGGAGTTTTGGTGCCGATGTCAAAAACGTTGACAGTCGGTTTCTGTATCGTACCATGTATTCCACCCAATTTATAATATAAAAAGTTAAGATGAAAAAAAAAAAAAAAAAAAAGCTAACTAGTTACATAAAAAATGATACACGCTATATAACATAACGATACGGTTTAGGAGTTTGGGTTGCTTTTGGTTTTCTGCAGATTGCGTGGGCTTAGTCGACGTGTCGAGGCTGGAAATTCTTCGCTTAGCATCCTTGTTATTTCGGTTTCTATATCCGTCTCCTTCCACCGCTTTTAGTTTTAGTGAATAATCAGTTTTCGCCTTAGGTCTTCTGTAGTCAGTTCTCGTAAGTCTAATCTTTTGTGGGAATGCAAAGTTTTAGATTTAGACTCTTTAGGGTGAAGATTAGGTGGATAAGAATTTAGATTTCCGTTCGTGTTTCTTTGATCATGCTATTCGGCGTATTTGGGTCTATTTCTTCGCGGTTTCCTCTAGCCTTGTCGTCGACTTGTGAGTCTTGGTAGTTCCGCGATTTCTGCTCTTTCCGCGCTCTCCGTTGATTGTGATTTCTTCTCCTATTCTTGCGTTTAGTAGTAGATTTGTTTTCTAGTTATCCGTTGTTTAAGACTTTGTTTGCCATTAATCTTTTGGGATTAGTCTTCCGGTAAAATTTCGGGCTATGTCTTCCGGTAAATTTTCGGACTTTATTTCCCGGTAAATTTTCGGGTTACGCTTAGTTTCCGACTTTGTAATATGGTTTGATAATATATAAAATTACTGTCTTTAGATGAAAAAAAAATAATAATAATAACGATACAACAACACTAATCGGAGCCATTATTTATTACCAAAAAAACGAATATTATTTGTTTTTTGGGCTCGGTTCAGTAATTGAGCTCATTCTGGGCTGAGTTTAAAACACCCGAGTGATAACGGGCCGGCCCGTTAAAGGCATACATTTGTTGTTTGATAATAGCAGTAGTATTGGTTTAGGGTTGGTTCTCGAAATTAAACCGATTTAATCGAACCGATCCCCAAAGAAAACAAAAAAAAATCGATGTTAATGCGTCGTTCTTAACCGAAATTGAAACTTTATTTTATTGCAGAGCTTAAAGAAAGATTTAAGGCATTATATAAAACCCTAAATTGTTTATCTTTGTCTTCTTCGATTTTAGAGCAGTTTTCCAGAATCCATTGAATTTGCTGCTTGAAGAAAACTCCATGGATGATATACAAGCCAAAGCTCTAGAGGAGAAGCTGAAGAGTCAGTTTAGTCAGCTTGAGCTTGAGCATGCAGTGTTCGAGAGAATGGTTTACAAGAACAAGAATCAACATCGAAGATGCTCTTATTTTCAGTACCTTGAGAAGGTATAAACACAAATCTTTCTCTCTGTTCGATTGGATTCTCAATATGAAAAGAAAAAAAGGGAGAATTTTTAATAGAAAAATTCGATTTTTATTTGGTTCAGGTGAGAAGGGAATTGAGACTTTTGCGAACAGCAAACATGGATGAGATTCTGAAATCTTGCTTTCATGTTATTTCTGGGAAAAGAAGTAAACAGAAAATCCATGTTTTGGAGAAGTAAGGTTTCTCCTACCGTATGTTTGATTACTGATTTTATGAGAATTGTGTAGGAGCTTAGTTGGTGTTTATGTTTATGCAGCTTGAAGTTGAAAAAATCTAATACTGGGAAACCGAATATCTTGGAAAGACTTCTTGGTGCTCTTCGTTTACTCTCGCAGGTATGCTCTCTAATCGATTTGTTTCTTCGAGATTTTTGTGTTGCTCGGTTAGATTTAAGCTACTGGAACAAGCTCTGATTATACATATGAACAAGACCTGACTGTTAGTGACTGATCATTGTGTTTGTTGCAGATGACTGAACCCATATTAAAGGCAGCTAGGTATTGATTGATTCATGAATTAAACTGTTTGTGTTATATCTTAGAGCTAATCGCATTCAATTTTGTTCTACAGTGGGATATCCATTCTGCTAGCTCGTTCATTTTTCTTAGGATTTTCCGTGACATCTTTGGCGCTCCTTGGACGTCTCCGAGTGTTGCTTCAACAAGTAAGTTGACTCTTTCTTTATTCTGTTCTGTGTAATCCAAAGAAACCAAAAGAACAGTGTGGCCAGTTTTTTCATTCAATGATCTAATAGATACACGCTGTGATTGATCTTATTATAATTATAATGTGCTTAATTTGTTCATCGTTTTTTGGCTCCGTGCAGATATTACTTGATGCTGTGTCAGTTTTCAATTTGGTAACCTCTACATCCTTGAAGAAACAGTCTGTTAAGATAGCACAGGACGGGGTTGAGGTTGGTCAAAGCTTCTCTCGTGGACCTTTTGGTGGATTTCTTACACAGTTTAATGATCATGTCGGTAAACTCTGTTTTCTCTATTTGAAACAATACAGGTGTTCCGTGAGTTCTATCCAAAGGATGAAGAGTGCATCATCTTATTGGATTGTGTATGGAAGACCGATAAATATGTCTTACTCGAGACATTGCAGAACCGTGAGGGTAGTAAACCTGTAAAGGAAAATATTTCAGAAGATGCTACTACTAGGGATTCTTTGGTACAGTATCAAACATTTGTTTCTTTTCTCGGGGGTAAGAACCTTTACAGAATTACTACTTGGTTGTTGTTTTTGGTTCCCTAGTTCGAATGCTGGTTATGTACCTAGTACCTAGATCTAGTGAGAACCATTTGTTTGGCTCATACTTGTCTAGAATCCTGCCTTTAGAGTTTAACGTTATCAAAGGTTGTAGAGTTTGGTTTTAGATGGCTTTCTTGGTAAAAGCGGTAACAAAATCCAAAAATTTAAGTTTTTTTGTACTTAACTGATAGATTTGTGCATTCGATTGAACTGTCCCATTTGCAGAAGATCTCTCTCCTTCGCTTGAAGCAGACAATGGTGGTGTTACTGTGAGAGAAAGCTTGACTCCCATTGCTGAAGCAGCTTCTTCCAAGACTAATAATGCTTTGCAACCAGAAGTTTCAGACAACCCAGAAGATGCTACAACTAGGGATTGTTCAGTTCAGTATCAAACAACTGTTTCTCCTGTCGGAGGTAAGAATCTCCACAGAATTACTGTTTGGTTAGATATTTTCGGTTTCCTAGACCTTATACTGGTTATGTTTAGAACTTCATGGTTTTAGTGTTTCAATGGCTCAAAGGTTAAGGAGTTTCGGTTTTAGATGGGTTTTATTGAATTGTCCCACTTACAGAAGATCTCTCTCCTTTGCTTGAAGCAGACAACAGTGGTGTTACTGTGAGAGAAAGTTCCACTCCTATTGCCGAAGCAGCTCCTTCCAACACTAACAATGCGTTGCAACCAGAAGATGCTACAACTAGGAATTGTTCTGTTCAGTATCAAACATCTCTTTCTCCTCTCGGAGGTAAGAACCTCCACGGAATTACTGTTTGGTTGTTTATCTTCGGTCCCCTAGTATGCTGGTTATGTCCTTGGCACCGATCCAATAAGTAGGCTTATACTTGTTTAGAACTTCATGGTTTAGTGTTTCAGTGGCTCAAAGGTTAAGTTTTAGATGGGTTTTATTGCTAAGGACGTAGCGATGAGATACAAAGATTCTCTGTTTTGTACTTCACTGAATGATTCGTGCTTTTGATTGGCTTGTCCATTTGCAGAAGATATCTCTCTTTCTCCTCTGCTTGAAGAAGACAAAAACCGGTGGTGTTACTGCTACGGAACGTTCGACTCCGTTGCTGAAGCAGCTGCTTCCAAGACTAATGACAATGGCTCCCAAACAGAAGATTCAGAAAGACTAAAGGATGAATCTACAAATCCCGTGAGCCCGGCAAAAATTGTCACAGACACAAAAAAACCGACTTTTAGAGCAACCAAGGTGGCGTTTCTACCCATGAAAAGACCTTCCTCTGCAATAACACCAAACGCCATGGAAGAACCCCAAAGAAAGAAACCCGAAACAGGCAAGAAAGACAAAAAGGGAGAAGAAGAAGATGGATTTTATAATCTACTCATCCATGGAACCCATAAAGACAGTTTGTTCTAGCACAACAAACATTTCAAAACCCAAGAACATAACGTGCGCGGTTCCATTGTGTCAAAACTAACCCGCAAAGTCAAGCCTTTTGAGTCGAGTAGCCAAGGATCAAGTCACGGATCTCTTCGCTGTTGGCTCTATCAATAGCGGTTCTTCCATCAGCATCCTTGACCGAGTAATTAGCACCGGCTCTAAGCAGCTCCTCGTTCTTAGGCCTGTCACCTTCTGTACTGGCTCTAAGAAGAGCTTCCATCTTTGAATAGGTACCTTCTACCGCAAGCATACCCATGTAGTTGAAATACTGCAGAAAAAACATCAAGAAGACATACATTTATTCATATCAGTTAATATTCAATTGAGTGTTTCACTGAAACTCTGTCTCTTTAACGCTTCTTCACATCTACAAAGTGAAGAACTTGGCGATTTGATTCATCAGAATCCAGCTTAAGTCTCTTCTTCTTGCTCGAAATTGTTAAATCGATTTGAATCGAGTCTATGAGAAGAAAAAGAAACCTGTTCAACGTCGTCTCTATGGAAGTCATCTCG
Source organism: Pseudoturritis turrita (assembly GCA_900406555.1). Classification (NCBI taxonomy): domain Eukaryota; kingdom Viridiplantae; phylum Streptophyta; class Magnoliopsida; order Brassicales; family Brassicaceae; genus Pseudoturritis; species Pseudoturritis turrita. The sequence goes on along the minus strand of OVBL01001057.1, from coordinate 40,939 downwards.
AGATTGACTTCCATAGATTCCGGCATTCTCAGGATCTCAGAGAAAGACCCAAACAGAATTCTCGCCGGAAAAACCAGACGTCTTCTTCGTCCTCTAACCTATTTCTTCCTAACCTTAAAAGCAGCCATTGAAATGGCTCACCAAGCTCTCTGATACTCACAAGTGTATAAATCTCTCTTTCTCTTCCCTTTCATTTTCGATATTGTATTGCAAATGGGATCACAAACCGGTACGAAGCATTTGAAACCATCGATGAGACCTTCGAATGCTTCTTCGTTCACCATCAGATCCTCTTTCGCTGTCTCGTCAGATCAAAGAAATGCAGATTACTGTAATGGTCATGGAAAAAAAAAGCTCTTTCAATTCTCTTTCCTTGTCTCTAGAACCTTATGCGTAGGCTGATAGTAGTAATAGATTTATTTAATTTTTCTATGGGCTGAAACAATTTGATTAGGCATGTTTGTTTAATATATTCTGATGAGCTACTTTGATATATATATATCCGTATCATCATTACTTAAGAAGGGAAATTACTATACTGGAATCACATTGTTACTTTCTGCTACATAGCTGGTGTCCATCCAAAACAAAGACATTTTTGAGATTTTGCAAAAGAAAAATGGGCTCTGTACCAAAGCTACTCTATACATCTGATCAGAAAGATAAAGGGCTTGATTGGTTCATTATTGAACCTAAATCCGTCATCCGCGATTCCTTTAAATTCGACTCTTCTCAAAATGTTTCTCTTCGGATCAAAATATAAAACATAAAACGATTTCAGAAACGTGGATGGTATGTAAATCAACTCACCAGGATATTCAAGTTCAGGAATGATAAAATTATTAGAAGTATAGTACCAAGTAAAATAAAATGTGAAGTCGTGAAAAGATAGAAAAATATATAAAGTTGCATAAATTAACAAGTGTCCTTAAAAAAAGAAAAGAGAAACAATTAAAAAGACACGAGAGTTTCAATGTGATTAGGGAAAAATTGTAGCAAACTAAGAGGTACATAGTTCCCATGTCCAAATCCATTGCGTTGTAGAAAATCATAATCCACAATTCCTCTATATGCTACTCTTCTGATTGTCTCTCTCTCTTTGGATCAATATATATAAGATCAAAAGATTTGAGAAGCGTTTTTGATACATAAATCAACTCACCATCATCAGTGCTACCAATTAGTTTGAGCTGGTTATACAAACGCTCATAGAGAGGAAGAGGTGAAAAATTATGATCCGACCATTCGCGTTTCTCTGCATCCTCTAAAACCCATATTGTAATAATACTACTCCCATTGAAATCAACAAAAGCTAACTTTCCCTCATAAGATATCATCTTCATACGCGAAACGTTACTACCCCATGGTGGTAATTCAATCATATCAAGCTTTTCAGATTTGACATCGAAGCGCATTATAACCCGAACATGAACATGATGTTGAGTAACGGCTTGATAATACAAAACGCCGTTGATGCATCTCCCGGAAACTATATCGTTACTGCGATAGCCAGTAAGAGCTCGATGATTATGGTCGGTTTTGATCCTTTTCCATGATTCTTCTTGATCTGATCCCAATGTTAAAACCATACACTCGTCGCAGGTTTTATCACAAGGCATGGACACTACTTTGTGTTTACACTCGATTGGATCGTATCCTAAAAACACTGTTATACGCTTCCAGCTATTATCCGGTTTCGACAAGATTGAGAAGTGTCTCATGGTAGGGTTCCATATTATGAGTTTTGTTGATCTTTGAAAGCAGATCAAGCCATGGACCGACTCGGCTTTAATGGTGAAGGAACAATTTTTGGGATATGTGATGTTGTAACTATCAATAGGCTGAGCAGTAGTATAAGAATAAGACTTGTTCGGATTCTGATTATGTTGTGGAATCGAGAAAACAAACAACTTGTCACCTTTTTTGAAGGACAGTAGAAGACTTGGCCCTGTTGAGGACTGAGTTTCGAACGAGTTAATGTGGTGCCTTGATGATTGATGACCAAAGCTTCGAAACAAAGCGAAACCTCGCGATGGATTTTGCAGGAAGCTTTGAGAGTATCTCTGAAGTTAGATCGAGAGGAAAGGAAGATGAAGATTCTCTTCTTATTATTTTTCTCTTGATATTTTCGGTGTTCTCTTCTGGTTTCTCCATCTTTGTTTAAAACCCTAATTCGCTACTTCCTCTTTACGATATCGTTCCTATGTAATATATATATATATAGCTCTCTGTTTTTGACTTATTACATCGATTCGGTTCGGTTAGTTCGGATCGGTTAATTCGGTTTTTTCGGTTTGGACAAATGCTGCTGAATAAAACCGAAATTGTTTTTTGGTTCGGTGCGGTTAGGTTCCGCAGTCGGTTTATACGGACATGAAAGCCCAAAAAACTTCTGGTCTCTTTAGCTTAACCTATGCTACCAACGCTCGTTTTGACCGAGACACTTGTACTTGTTGGAACAAACTAAATGGGCCATGGGCCTCGTTAGCTTTAGTAAGATTTGAAGAGAAAATGATAATTGATTTGTTCCACATCAACCAAATCAACCTTTTTGGCTTAGTATAAATATAAATAAAGATATGTCTTTGTTCAAATGGTTAACACCATGATATGTGTAGAAGATAAAAAAATACCACACCCGCGTCGCCGCCGAATCGAATCGGGCCAGGCGTGGGCCGTGGGCCGTGGGCTCGTTGGCTCGTTTGTCTTTTAATTTGCACTTAGGACACTTGGGTACGTTGGACGAGATATATCGGTACGTTGGGCGAGATATATCGTTGGCTCGTTGACATGTATATTTTTCACTTTTAGCATTCTCGTTCTCTTTCAACCATGACATTTTTTTTCTGGTGAAAAATAAATTTCTATTTAAATCAAGAAAAATAACTACATATAAAATAAATTAATTGTAATTTTTATGTTTTTATGATTAAAAATATTTTTAAATTAAGTGTAATTTTAATTTTTTTATGACTAAAAATATTTTGATGACGTGGCTGATGATTCAGCTGCCACGTCAGCTGGCTATTGATGACTCAGTGATGTGGCAGCTGACTCAACACTGTTGACTTGTCAATGTATGTTTTAGCCAAATTATATGAATTGATGTATGAATTCGCACAGGTATGCCGTTCATGTCTGTCCTGTAACCGTGGCCAATAATTGGTGTATGAATAAGCCGTTCTCCCAACTTTAAGGACGAGAATCTTGACCAACCAGAAAATGTACTATCCGCCGACCTCATCCATCTTTGAGTTCCCGATCTCACCAGTTACGGAAGATAAGCTCGGCACATACAATCTTCCATTCTCATATGCTACAGAGATTTAGTTTAGGAAATCATGTTTAAATTATTCGCTTGTAACCAATTTACTTTCTATAATCTTGTATTTTCGATCTGAGTTTAAATTAACGAGAATCTCCGAATTCTTTTTCTCTCTTATTTCCAGACTGAATATATCGAGTTGGACACTGTTTTTTTCTTTATGCATTTTTTTTGGCTTGATAACAATTATGTATAATCCTATAAAAATGTTATAATTTATAAAAAGTTCATACAAAACAATCACTCAAATATCATATTATTATTTGGTGCCAACAAGATATCAATATTACTATAAAGTTTGTCTCTAAACTTAGAACAAGCTTGCAGAAAAGAAAGTATTATTCCCAACAAGATATCAATATTACTATAAGGCTCGTATCCAAACTTAGAACAAGCTCGTACAATGTTTTTAGATTCGAACTTCACAGACGCAAGTATCATCCGATGACGATTTTACGCATGATCCTCCTTTCATATACTTTAGTTCAATGCATTTTTGGTTGCAGTCTTTGATTTCTCCACATGGACCGATTGGAACTAACGTTTTAATATCCTCCCTCGTAACATAAATTTCTGCTGCCGTGGAAAACACATCCTTTTTCGCAACACCTTGAATAATTGATAATTTGAAACAAAATCAATTTGTCTTTTTTTTTTATCAACAAACATAATTAATTTGTTAAGAATTGATAGTTTAAACAATAATATAGAAAAAATGAGCCGTTGGTTCGTTGTTACAATGGATTTAAGAGATGTACGGTTTCAGCTGGCTTATACATGTTGTAACGTTAAAATTGTTGTAATTTTAATTACAGAACCAAGAATGATAAGTTTAAAATATTATGAAAGTTCAAATCTGAAATATATAAATGGTTTATCTTCGATAATAAAACTACTTTTTTTTTGTTTTTCATATACTTATAGAAATATAAAATTTTAAACATATTTATCATCACTTTAGTGATTTTATACATCAAATAGTTCTGAAATCATTTTAGGGGTTTGAATTTTTTTCTTTTGTAAATCCAACAAAAAGGCTGCTTAAAAAAAATGATTGAAACGATAAGAAGAAGATGTCTAAGATTCGAATAGCTTTTCTCATTCCAAAAAATTTATCAAATCACACCCTAAAACTATAATTGATTAGGAACATGTTGCAAAAGAAAATGAAACAAGAAAAACTTACTTTGAATCAAAACAAGAGCAATACATAGGAATGTAAGAACGAGGCATTTGTGTGCAGAAACCATTTTTTATTAATATTTAGCATTAATGTCTGTGTAAATATTATCTTGCTTGGTTATCAAAAATAAAAAAATATATATTATCGTTTTTCATTTTTTATTTATTTATTTTTGTGATGTGTAAATTATCTCTTTTTGTGATCCCGTGCAAATACACACATATTTATAATCTAACAGTTCTAATATATATTATATATTTCTCTTAAATTAAATTTATATATTTTTCTTACAACTGATTAAGTTTATGGTATATATATATTAACATGGGAACATTATCTGTCAAAAGTTTTTAATAGTATAAAAGATAAATATATAATACTATATATATAAATATATAATACTATATATATATATATATTAACATGGGAACATTATCTGTCAAAAATTTTTAATAGTATAAAAGATAAATATATAATACTATATATATAAATATATAATACTCTATATATATATATATATATTCACATTATCTCTTAAAAAAAATAGTACTTATAAGATCAACGATATAATACCCAATTTTCAAGATATTATTACAATAATATTCGTTGTCAAAAAGGAGGAAAAAAAACTTGGTATTCAATTGAAGACATTATTATAGTTGGATTATCTTCTATTCTGTTTTTTATATGGTCAAGGCTATAACAATGTACACATGACACAGGGGAGTAATACAGCTTTGATATCTAAGAGAGTTTAGGATGTAAAATTCAAATAACTAAATAACTTTATTTCAGTAACTTCTATATATATATCTTATTATATAAAGGAGAATGTACTCAAAATTATAACTCATTAAATCGTGACATGTGTCATTTTAATTGAAATGATGACACGTGTTAATATACTAACGTATAAAGTTAATTTTAATTTAAATAATATTTTATTTTTATCTAAAAATTAAAAAAAAAAAATACATCATCGTAAAAAAAAAATGTCCTAACGTAACAAAAAAAAGTCAATGTCCTTCTGTAAAAAAAAATTGTCATTAAAACAGGAAAAATTTGTAAACAAAATGTCACTACAAAGGTAAAAAGAAAATTTGTAAAAAATATCATTAAAAAAAGGTAAAAGAGAAAATTTGTAAAAAATATAATTAAAAAAAAAGAAAAATTTGTTTCATGTCAATACGTTTAAAAACAAAAAAAAAGAAAAAATGCCATAACTAATCGAGAAAGAAAAGAAAAAAAATACATCATTGGAAAAATTTGTAAAAAAAAAATATCATTAAATAAAGGTAAATGGGAAAATTTGTAAAAAATGTTATTAAAAAAAAGTAAAAGAGAAAATTTGTAAAAAAGAAAATATCATTAAAAAGAAAAATTTGTTTCATGTCAATACGTTTAAAAACAAAAAAAACAAAAAAACTGTCATAACTAATCGAGAAAGAAAAGAAAAAAAAATACATCATTCAAGCAAATCATGAATTCGAGAGTTCCACAAATCGATCAAAGCTATTTTATTTTAAATGTTGTCTAACGTGAGTGTGACACGTAGGCAAAATCGTAATTCACTAGATCGTAACATGTGTTAATTTTAATTGAGATTGTGACACGTGTCAATATATTAATATAAAAATATAATACATCATCGCCAAAAAAAAAATGTCCTAACGTAACAAAAAAAAGTCAATGTCCTTCTGTAAAAAAAAATTGTCATTAAAAAAAAGGGAAAATTTGTAAACAAAAAGTCACTAAAAAGGTAAAAGGAAAATTTGTAAAAAATGTCATTAAAAAAAGGTAAAAGAGAAAATTTGTAAAAAATATCATTAGAAAAGAGGAAAAATTTGTTTCATGTCAATACGTCTAAAAACAAAAAAAAAGGAAAAATGCCATAACTAATCGAGAAAGAAAGAAAAAAAAAATACAAAAAATTTGTAAAAAAAAATGTCATTAAATAAAGGTAAATGGGAAAATTTGTAAAAAATGTTATTAAAAAAGGTAAAAAGGAAAATTTGTAAAAAAAAAAAATACCATTTAAAAAATACATCATTCAAGCAAATCATGAATTCGAGAGTTCCACAAATCGATCAAAACTATTTTACATTACATTTTGCCCAACGTGAGTGTGACACGTAGGCAAAATCGTAACTCACCAGATCGTGACATGTGTTAATTTTAATTGAGATTGTGACACGTGTCAATATATTAATATAAAAAATATAAATTTTCTTTCTCTACATTATTTATTTCTTAAATCAAAGTGTAGTGTAACTAAAAGGAAATAATAGTCTAAAAAAAAATAAGACATGTTATTAAAAAAAATTTAAAAAAATAGTAAATCAAAAAAACAAAAAAAGGAAAATAAGACAAATTATTTATAATTATAGTGTAACTAAAATGAAATAATAGTCAAAAAGAAAATAAGACATATTATTAAAAAATAAAAGGGAATACTAAATAAAAAAACTAAAAAAGGAAAATAAGACAAATTATTTCCAATTTCTAAAAGTATTAGTGCGGCATATAAAAAATTGATATTCATGAGATTACGACATGTTTTGTTAATACTTTTAAATTTATTTACTAATATATTTTGTTAATTTTTTTACTATTTGTTTAACACTAATGACATATATAGACATAAATTTGATAGAATGTATTATGCATATAATATTTTGATATAAAAATTTTGGGTATTATTGATATGACAAGGAATGCATGGAGAAAAAATATGGTTTTAATATTATGGATGAAATACATGAGTTGTATTGCGAGATGAAATACGTGGAGTTGAAATTCAGTTTCAAACAAAGTTACTAATCACCATCTAAAATAAGTGTGCGAGTAACAATCAAAATCTAAATATTTACATCAATAAGATTTAACATATATTTCTTACATTTTCATAAATTTTATCTTTATTAAATTTAATTGATTACCGACACGTTTTACTTTATTTTTTATCATTTATAAATAAGTTATAATTAAAACCCCGCGTATTACGCGGATCCTAATCTAGTATATATATATAGCTTAACTACTAAAACTTTTAATCACATATATCATTCTCAAATTGTAATATTTTAAAGGGTAAATTTAATAAATGATAATAAATAAGTTAAAAATGGAGAAAGTAGCAGTGATAAAAAAAAAATTAGAAAACTAACAAAAATAATTTTTTGTCAACCATTTATATCTTTTTGATTCAGTTTAATTACATAAAATGCCATTGGACTTTAACACTATTCATCACCGAATATATAAACAGACATTAGTTTTAGTAGATAACTAATTGATTAACATGATAAATAATATGATATCGCGATAAGTTGACGTTTATCGTGTTAATTCAGTTGTCATATCATTCAAAATAAAATTAAAAAATTAAGATCGTGAATTCTCTTACAAAATTAACATGATAACAATTATAATAACATGTTATATCGAATGTTAACGTACTAACAATAATATCTGACATTTTTAACATGCTAACAATAGTATCTGACACTTGTAACGTGCTCACATCCGTCCGATGACGTTGTTCATCTGAGTTTAAGCCACCCCAATACTGTTATTATGCAAGTAATGTGTTAAACAAGTTAGTATATTATAGAAAAAATCTTGTTAACCCATTTATCATATCATAAAATGTGAAATTATTGTGTTAAACGAGTTACCAAATCATAAATTATCGTGTTCATCCAGTTATCATCTCACAGAGAATATGAAATATAAAAATTATCGTGCTAACCCATTTATATGTAATTTTATCATAGAGTGAATAGTGTCACCGGATTATGAATAGTGTCACCGGCTAAATCTATCAGGAAATGAGTTTTCAGGTTAATGGCATTTTCCATAATTATTTAAAGTAGAAGGGATATTTTGGATTTAATTCTTTTTTTTGTTAGTTTTTTAATTTTTATTTTACTACTGTTATTTTTTAGTTTTCAATTTATTCATAGATAGTTTGTGCAATTACCGTATTCTAAAAGCTAATGAGCTAATAATGATAATGAGGCATATATAGAGCAGAATAACAAGCTTGACATAAAGTAAATGCGTAATGTTGCCTTGTCCATTTCATGTTCTATAACTTTTCACTTTTAAATCACAAAGAACTAGTAATGAAACCGGATAGAATCAAAGTAAAGAATGAGAAATTTATAAGAAATCCGGAGATTACAAGTAAAAATACTAAAACCATAAAGTTGCATAAATTAAGTTGTCATACTAAGGAAAAAAAGAAGACAAATTGTTACAAAGACATGAAACTCTGAATGTGATTGGAGAAAGTATGGAGCCTATTCATACTTTTGCTTCCAAGTCCATTACTGAGCCTAAATCCGTCGTCCGCAATCCCTTCAAATTCGACTTTTCTGAAGCTGTTTCCCTCCGTATCAAAATATAAAATATAAAACGAGTTACGAAACGTAGATGGTACATAAATAAACTCACCAGCATGAGTTATACCATCTAGTATGAAATTGGTTTTCAAACTCGGATCATAGTGAACAAAAGGTGCAAGAAAGTGTCTACATGACCATTTATGTTTCTTAGCATCCTCCAAAATCCACAATGTAATACCATCGTTGTCATTGGTATTATTTTTATCAAAACAAGCCAACCTTCCCTGATAAGGTATCAGCATAACCCCAATAGTATCCATTAATGGTAATTCTATCATATTAAACTTTTCAGATCTGACATCAAAACTCATTATAATGATAACATTCGGTTGATCATTATAGGCTGGATAATATATAACACCGTTAATGCATCGACCATGAGTACAGTAGAAAGAACGATGCTTATGATTAGTTTTGATCTTTCTCCATGATTCTTGAGTTGATCCCAATGTTAAAACCCGACACTCGTCGCATGTTTTATTACGAGGCATGCACAATACTTTGTGTTTACGTTCGATTGGATCGTATCCTAAAAAGATTGTTATACCCTTCCAGCTCTTTTCAGGTTTGGACAAGGTTAAGAACTGTCTCAAGCTAGGGTTCCAAATTATGGGTTTTGTTGCTTTTCGGAAGCAGATCAAGCCGTGGACAGATTCCGTAAAGGAGAAGCAACAATATTTGGGGTATGTCATATGGTAACAATCCACATGCTGAGAAGAACAATGGTTCTGCGGAAACGTGAAAACAAACAACTTGTCCCTTTTTCTGAAGAACATTAGAAGATTTGGCCGTGTTGAGGACTTAGTTTCGAACGAGTTTGTGAAGTATGGATCGGTGGTGGTTGATGACCAAAGTTTCGCAACAGAACGAAACCTCACGACAGATTTTGCAGGCAGCTTTAAGAGTATCTCTAAGATTAGATCGAGAGGAAAAGACAATGTTGATTTTGACAACGATGAAGAATGTCTTCTTCTTCTTTTTCTGTGGATTCGTTGCTCCATATCTCCCTTAAGCCCTAAATTTGTTCCTTCTGTGTTACTTGCTCTGCACGATCTCGTTCCCCTCTCGACCCTTTCTTTGATCCTATAGTAATTCATATATCTATCTATTTATATTGTTTAAATTTTCTCAAATACGCTCTATTTGGAACTTATCATCAAAATTTAGAAATATAGAGAAAATAAGAAGATAATTTCCACTTGTTTTTTTAATGAAAATGTAAAGAAGATCGAAATTGATCCGGCCCGAAGATGCCCCATCAAAATCGATCCGGCCCAAAGATAACCCGATCGGTTTGACCCGAAATTAATCTAATATTGGAATTCTGTCGAGATTAATGGTTATATGGACCATTATCTCAAGGGGGCGTGTGAAAATATCACACATCGGAAGTGGGAAGAGACCTTGAACGCTATATAAGGGACATAAACCAATCCACTAATAGCCAATTAATTTTTGAGTTGGAAGGTCATGAAACTTAACCGGAGAAATGGAGCCGACTCATGGTTATACCTAGGATGTGTACATTATCTCTTCATGTCTATATATTTATAAACCCCGTGCAAATACACGCAATGGTGACATTAAGCTCTGCATCTTTCGCTTGTGAATCAATAAACATAGTGTCCTTCGTTTGATATGATTCGATGAAAGCAAATATATATACTTCTGATCAGATTGATCCCTTAATTAAACTTCAAAAAAAAGTATATGCTTAATGTTCTCTTGTCCAATTCATGTTTTATAAAGCTTACATTTAAATAAAAAGAAGTGGTAATCAAACGGGATAGAATCAAAGTAAGGAATGATGGAGAGCGGAAATTTAGATAGCAAGTTAGGTTACGTGAATTCCAAGAGAACTCGCAAACAAAGTTGGGTTTAGACGTAGTCGTAGAGATTTCGATTACGGCTAGGGTTTGAGAGTCCTCCTCACAGGGTTTTGCACAAGAAAGTTCTTTGAGAAACTTGAGTTTTCTCTTTTTGATTTTTTTATTGATTTATCAAAACAAAGACTGAAGAACAATGATTCGATGACTACTGGCGAAACGTTTGTAGATCGTTTCTTAGGGCGCTGCTCATTAGTATTGAAAGCTCTTTTTTTCACTCCAAAAGTCACCCACGATGGTCAAGGCATCTGAAACCTCGTTGATGAACTTACTGACTATAGCTATGCAAGTTTTAGGCTCACGGCGACTCCTTGTCTTGACCAAGTTCTTAAACCTTATGTAGACAATTGAACATTTGGCGTTGAGTCTCTCACTCGGCGGCTCCACAGCTTCCTTAGTTTCTATCACCACTTTCACAATCTACAAATGAGACAGATAGTCCTGCAGCAATAAACCATGTTAGTTAATTATGATTATTAACAAGAGTGTCACTCATGGTATGTCATTGGTATGCAAACTTACTTGTGTATTGGTCCTAGATTTTGTACAAATTGCGAGTTGCAAATATAGACGAATCCAATCATTAGCTTGCAACTCTGAATCTTGACCTGCAAAAGGCAATAAAACATAATAACTAGTTAATTAAATGTGTGAGATTATGGGTTTCCAACTCAATATTAATTGTCAATGAGTGGATTATATTCCTTATATACTACTTAAGTCCCATCACAACTTTTGATGTGTGATTCTTAACAAATTGATCATGAGCCAAAGTAAAACTGATCATGACACAGCGCCCGCGAAGTGTGTCTTAATCTTACCACGTAGAAACGTTTTGTATCATTGAAAGCATTCTCTGACGGCGGCCACTCAGGCAAGCTACCTTTCTAGAAATCATCCACCGCTTTGTCAAGTATGTCTAGGTAGGGCTTCTTCCTCTCTTTTGCGGATATCTTGGTGGTCACTATATTATATATATGCAAAACATTAAAATTAATCAGCAAATACTGAGATGTAATTGCTGGACTTGTAATACTTAAATTATAAACAGTGCACCACAACATACAAGTCGTTAACATTTTACCTTGAGGTCTAGCAATAGTGCACCTCAAATGGAGGAAGCAAACACGTTGTTCATCAACTCTTTCTTTGGATCATTTTCGGTTTCGATTTCACTTACGGTTTGCTCAGATATAGAAAAACAATTGAAACGAATCAGTTTATTTTCTCTTTGATTCAAACTAATTTAACACACTCGTATGTATGGTTGAAGTTAGAGGAGCTTAATAATCGGTTTCATGCTTGTATTGAATTTACTTTAAACATTGTCAAGTTAGATGATTAGAGTAGAGAAATCGATTTACACAGCCCACTTGTATAAAGGCTTTCTAACATTTACAACCACACAAAAATAAAAGCCGAAAAAGCCAAATCTACTACCCAAAACTGCCTTATGCCTCATCAGAAACTGTAGTTGAAGAGCAGTAGCCAAAAATATATTCTTCCGTCTTGTTAAGAAGACCCTCTCTAAGCTTATTTAGCAGCATACCAGTTCTGAGCACATTTTGCATCAACCGATAAATCGACCGAGAGAATATTCCTTCCGTTAAAGGGTTTCGACATGCAGTCCACAACTATATCCTTGGCGATTTTCTCTGACTCCATTGGTCCTTCCAAGATTACTTCATCATGAATCTGTTTCCAATGAGTAGTAATCTTTTGTCACTCAAATTTCAAACGAATAGAGGCCAAAAGTTCAACAAAACTGAGCTTCATCCAGTTTTTGAGGGGAGTGTTTGTTACCTGTAGAAGCAATGTCCAACCAAGCTCCTTCAACCGTTGATTTGTCGATATTTCCAACATTGCACACATTGCAACATCAGCTGCGCTTCCCTGTAGTGTGGATCATCGATGCTCAGAGTTGAGATTGGCGAATAGCAAAGGAAATTGGTAAATGATAAATCAAACGGAAAAAAAATGAAAACCTGCACTGGAGTGTTGATTGCTGCTCTTTGGATATGATTCCTATGAGCACGTGACTGATATGCCGGGAATCTACGAGCCCTTCCTAATAAAGTGAGTACATACCCATCTCTCATAGCTTCTTTCTTACGCAATTCTTGCCATTTCCTCACTTCTTGTCTGTCATTGTACCAGAGATTGACTGTGTCCTGAGCTTCTTCCCTTGAGACCTTTAGATGATAAAAAATGGCATAGTCGTAGCTTTATCACACACCAAAGCATGTTTATATCAACCAATTAGTTACAACAGTAATATTGTACTACCTTCCAATCTCTAGAAAGCCCGATCGCTGTTTTCCCATATGCAATTGAAAAGTTGAGCATCTTAGCTTTTCTTCTCTCTGAAGCAAAGGCGTCCTGAGTATTAAACATGTTTGCAAACTTAAGTTTATTGCAATTTTAGTGTATCAATGATGGGCTCTAGACATCTTGCAGAGATTTTTGTTGCTCTATAGCTATTCGAGCCATTCCCTTATTGTTCATCTAACAATCAAAATACAAAAATTTACGACTTATTTGAAAAATTTAATACCATTTAAATAAGAATCCACCTTTAATAATGGCACTGGTGGCTTGTCTTCCCCAGGTCGTGGATGCCATTCAAGGAGCACTTCACCTTTTTCTACAGCTTCACGAATATGTGGATACATATTCATGGCGGTCCTCGAGTGGAAATCTCCGCCTGCTTTGAAAGCTTCCATCATGCTTTTGCAACCAGCAAGATGTGCCAGAATTCTAAGTTCCAGCTGAAGATAGAGGCAGAATCACAGTCAATGAGTGAACCAGGTTATACGAGTTTCTAAAACTACCAGAGTTTTATAATTTTCACCTGCCCATAATCAGCGACAATGAGGGAATTTCCAGGCGCTGCTATGAACGCTTTACGTATCTTGTACCGATCCTTCTCCAAAGCAGGTTGATTCTAGAGAGATAAGGAGAACTTAAGTAACAAATTGTATATGCAATTACAAGATCATAAGTTACTTACTTGACAGTTGACAAAAATAACTTGACCATTCCAAATGAAATTCTCTATTACCTATTGCTAACGCAACACATAATTTGAATCAAATTGTCTCACTTTTAACATTTTACAACATGCTTGCCAAAAGATAACACAGAGAAAATTTGCTACATAATGGCCTCACCACTCAAGTTGATTTCTCAAATAAGGTTCAAGCAATGTTGATTTGAACAATATTACAAAGCTTCTTAATATATACCTGTAAATTTGGCCTTCTAGCTGATAAGCGCCCAGTTTCTGTATTGATATTCAGGGAGCAATGGACGCGACCATCTTTGCCTGATACATTACTTCCCTGTCAGACAGGAAAAAACGATTCCATAAACATCAATCTGAAGGGAAAGAGATAAGCAGCATAGAATTCAAGACAAGTTGTTAGGAAAAAAATACCTGTAATGGAAGAATAAAATTTGAGATCAAAGAATCTATCGAGCAAACTTCACACAATGAGGCAATAGCATGGCATGCCTCCTTTCCCCTTTCACCCCCTCCAAATGCAACATATGCTGTTCCATAAGCAGATGTGTCGGTTTCAACATCTATATTGGACTTTTTTGTTTTTGAAGTTTGATTTAGTAGCTGAGTAGCAGCATCATCGTCGTCATCTTCAGCAATTTCTTCTAGTGAAATATCTGAAACATCTTCCATAAAGTCGTATTCAGCAGAAACTTTCCCAGCTAAGGTTTTCAAAGTATCCCCATTAAGAGAGGGCCAACCACTGGCAGTGAAGTTTTCAGTTGACAGTGGGCTGTCGCTAATCCTATGCAGTTTGATGTTTCGGAACTTCGTCGGTGTTTTTTTGCCTTCCTCAATAACCTTATCAATATTGGGAATTTTGAAAAGTTTTTCACCTGGAAGCACCTCATGATTCTCACTGTCAAAGAAATAAACAGAACTTAGTATCCATAAAACTAAGCACTGAGAGACTAATTATGCAACTCTTGTTAGTGTCCTGATGGGAAATAAATTTCTTCTCAGATTCATTCTGAGAGCTGTGTGCGCAGTTTTGGTTTAACCAAAGGGAAAGGAACACAGTCTTCAAAAACTTTTGAGATAAGAGATTATACGCACAATCTCTGTAATTAAGCAAGAACCTCTGAAATACCAAGATATGACTATTTTCCCTCATGATATCTAAATTTAAACCTAAACTTAGCAAATATTTAAGGCTGTGCAAGTCAAAACGTAAAAGAAGAATACCCGTTAGTAATGCCACCAAAAAAGAGCTGACGCAATTGTGTGTCACTGCCAACATTCATATACTTTGCATCGGGGCAATACTTAGAGGCCCAATTTCGAAACCTACTAACAGCGACTTGTTGTTCTGCTTTGGCTACTTTCTCTATCTCAGCAAGATATTCCCTATCTACAAGTATTCCTTCCGCTTCCATTTTAACAAGAAGTTCACCAAAGGGTCGCCAGTACTCATGGTAAAAGTCCAACATTGTCCTTCCTAAAATTGGCTTTCCATCAAGACGCCATTCCTTCAATTGCAGTTTCTTTTTCATGCTCTCGTAAAGCTTCAGCGTGCTTATCGCATCCAAGGCAGAGTATGAAATCCAAGCCTCACGATCTTCTCGTTGAAGCTCTTCAACAGGGGGAATGACGACAATTTTTCCTTCGGATCCATCTTTTTTTAGCTTTTTCTTGCCAAAAATGGTCTTCATTGAAATTTTACCAAGGAACTCTGCTTCCTCCTTTGTCTGTGTGGCCCCAAGAACTTTTGGGTCACTGGTAAGTGCTTCAAGTGAATAACCACCTTCTGTCCGTCTTGCAGAATCCCACAATCGTGCCATGTGCATTGTGTCGGCATGAAAACCAGAAATCTCAATTCCATGGTTCCTAATGATGTGACTATCAAAACTGTAGTTGTGCCAGACCTGAAACGAAGAAAGCCAACCTATCAGGGTTTAACAAAGGATCTTCACGCTAAAACAGACAACAAGAAAGTTGAATAAGATTTACAAGGTACTAGTAAATGCAAATGTCACCAAATATGAAGAAACAATCGAGATTTAGTTCACATGGGAAAGAAAGTTTGAAACTCACTTTTCTGATGGAGGAGTCTTCAAAATAGGGTTTAAACTCGGACAACACCTCCCTGCCATTTTCACCAAGAACATCTACCCATATGCACGATTTTCCGTACCCGAAATCTACTTCTGACCCACAATAAATACTGAAACATATCAACTCACCATGGTCAACCGGTGTTTCATCCTTCACCTCAATCTTGGACACCTATAAGCATAGAATAATCACAAAGTAACAAAAGCATTACAACGAAATTCAAATTGCCAATTGTACAAGTGTTTCTGAGCTGAGGGGATGATAACTTGGATAGAAAAATGAAGCTCACCTCTGTATCGCAAGAATGAACAAGATTCCTACACTGATTAACAAGCATAGCCACAGCATTCTTTGCAGCGGAAACGTTATCAACAATAAGAACCTTATCAAATATTTTACTGAGGTTTGCACGAACTTTTGATGGTTCAGTGCATTTCTCCGCTTTGGAAATGGTCACTTTATTCTCATTACTTGCGCTAACAGAAGACTTTCCGTTGATAAGAGGTTTCTGTTTCCCATCTCCTTTAAGATTCACATCAACATTTGTCCCAACCTCCAAATCCTTGCTTGGCAATGGTACAACAGGTCCAGATTGCGTAACACCAACCGATTCTTTATTGATCGTAGAAGTAGTACTGTTACCTCTGGGCTCGAACCCATAATCAAGCTTCTGAGAGGTTTCATAAGAGGAAGCATCAGGTATAATCGGAACAGAGCCATTGAAATAACTACTGTCATCGACGTTTCTAGCAATTTGGCCATTTCTTTCTCTAACCTTATTTGCTTCTTCCCTCCAAGCGCTAAAATTCCCAGGAACTCGATGATTCACGGTTTCACAAACTTCCGTCTGATTTCCCACTTTGTTTAGCTTCGGAACCATCCTTGCCTTGTTAGATTCCGATTGAAGTATCCACTCTCCATTAAACACAGCAGAAGATGACCGTTGATGACCCGAATGTTGAAATCCATGACAAACTGTGGTAGTCGAATAACCAGCATTACCTTCTGTAAACACTACTTTCCTGAAATTCATAAGAGCCACAATAGTATCAACACGAAGAACAGCTTGCAAAATCAAAACCCACAAGAACAAATTGAGCCTAAAACCCCAAAAATTACGAAACAGAGCAGATTAACTCTCGACGAACCCTTCAACTAAACCTCCAATGTAGACACGAAAAAGTTATCATCTTTCCTGAAATTCACGAGCGAGCTTGCAAAAACAAACCCAAAAAAGAGCAAATTGAGCCTTAAAACCACCTAAGTAAGTACGAAACGGAGAAGATTAACCACACCCATCAACGAAACGACACAAAAGATGTGGAAAAACTACAAACCTGCGAAGGGTTTTACGGCAAGGCGCGAGGAAGAAGCAAGGTACCGAAGAAGAAGAGGAAAAGCGAGAGGAAGAGCGAGAAACCCAGGAAGGGGAAGGAGATAAGGAACGAAGAAGAAGGTTATTGTGGGAGGTAAGAGAAACCCCCATGGCTATAAGCGAAGCTAATCGACCCAGCTTGGAGAGAGGAGTGTCTCTTCGCAAGAGATTAAAAATAGGGTTTATGGTGGCGAATTTTGTCGTTATCGCAACGAGCTTGGTTTCAGGCAAGTGGGTCTGCTTGAGAAGGAAAGGAGCTGACGAAGATTGTGGCCATCGCTTGAAGACGCAGTGCTTAGCCTTAAACCCTTCGTTTCCAATTTTTATTATCTTTTTAATTTTAATTAATCATAATGTTTACTTATACTAACCACACTATAACCTAAGATTAAAGATTAACATTTTTCTCTGCAAAAAGTTTCGATTTTTTTTTTTTTTTAAAGAAACCCCTCTCTTATAAAACAAATTACACTTTAAACACTATAGTATAATAATTTGAGCAAAAAACCCCTCTATATAGATATGTAATCATCTAGTATTAAATAAGACAATATTCATCATAACTCTCCGCTATAGCTCTATGAGCCCCCTAATTACTTTTTATGTTGACATGATTGAAAACCACTTTGAAACTAAATTATCATTACATAATTTATTATTTAACATTAGCTATATATTTTTTTTTTAAATAAAATATAAGTATTATCAGTTTTTTGTGTCGATTGCAATAGTATATAAACAATTGTTGTCAATATTTAATTAATACATCAACTTAATATATTCTAAATTTTTCATTATTTCGTGTTAGGATTTGTGTTTTTGTCATGTGAAATATTTTCAAAGTATTATCAGCTTAAATAATTTTTCTTATATCAAATCTAAGAACGAGTGAATCTTAGAAACTTATATACATTTTCATATGAAAATACGTTTGATATTAGAGTTTCGTTCACCACATCAAAATGTTATTATCTTGAAGTTAATGGAAACAAACAAAATTAGGGTAATTTGTAAGGAGGAGAAGAAATCTGACACAATCTCTGTAATAGTTCCTTCCCTCGCTAAATTTTTTTAGCATATTTGGTATAAAAATATAATGGAATGGAAGTTACCAAATATTTGTGCTTGGCTACTTATGCTTTCAATATGGCATTTGAATCTAATTTCTCAAAAAGTTTATACGTTTTCTTTTGAAGAACCAATTATTGGTGAACTCTTTAAATCTTTAATGTAAAGTTATTAATTGTGTTCATCCAAAAATGGGAATCCTTTTCCATTTTTCTGCCATTTCATTACTCCGTTATATTTTGATTTTTGAATGTTCCATTTCCAATTTCTGTGATCCAGAATGTTATATTAATTAATTTTCCAATTTAAATTAGTATATACTATATAGAAAAAGATATCTAATGCTACCTGAATGTTCATCCAAAAATGAGAATTCTTCTCCAATATTTGAACTTTCCATGATATAAATTTCCTGTTTGAAATTAACTTTTAGAAAAGAAGATATAAAATGTAGCTATATGGTTTATATACTAAGCAAATGATTATTAAAGTGCTTTTGAATTTGATCCTTTGCGGTTTGGTTGGATTCTTCATATTTGAAATGTTATCCGAAACTCTCATGCCATGCAACTTTGAGTACCATATAAGTTCGTTACATTTATGTCAAATTCATGTAAGTAATATACACAAAATGCGTTTGGACAAGTTCAATATTTAATGGGTTATCACAATTTAATAATAAGTAATTTATTTGTTTTGGTATAAATTATGTGTAGATATTTTATATATTTTTTAGAATGAGTGATGTTTTGGGTAGATGGCATGAAAAGAAAATTGTAAAATTATTATATTATCTTTATATATAGTAAATGATAAAAGTAACAATAAATAATTGTTAATTTTTTTGACAAAAAAAATAATACTTAATAAATTGTTAATTTATTATAAGGACAAATTGGAGAAATCAGTCAATTGTTGCATTGAAAAGATAAAACATCAATTATGGTGAAACAAAATAATAATGTTTAATCATTTACTAAGGCTCCGAATGGTGTACTGTCCCATACTGTCTCGTACTGAACAATAACAAAAATCTATAATTATATATATATATATATATATATGCATTTTTGTCACTATTCGAACCGTCCCGCATCTATCCCGCTCTGTACCGCAGTGTCATTATTCGGAACCTAAAAGATAAAATACACTGCACTTTTACATTAAAAAATGATGATTTGTATTTTCAATGCAAAATAATTATTATGTATTTTAAATTTGAGCAATTAGGTGGGATGACGAATTTTTGGAGACAAATTAAATAAATGATAATTATATGACTAAAATATTTAACTATTACGGAAAACGTAATTTTTTCGTAACTCGTAATTTTTATTTGTAGCATATTTTAATTGGCTTTAGGATTTCGAAATTAAAATTTATTTTTACTAAAATATCATGTGATAGATTAAACATTTACATAAAAATAACATGTTACAAAATAAAATTCTATATATATTATGTGAAAAAAATGAATGTCACATCATTGTCATTTACATAATTTTTAAAAAGGATTGCTATTTGGCAAATTCTCTCTTTAAATTTTCTCATAAATAAATGGTTTTTCTTAATAATATACATTCAACAATAAAATATCAATATATTTTTGAAAAATAAAGATGAAATAATTTTTTACTAATATCTCTGTTATAAATTTTTTTCTCTTAATTTACTTTGTCTATTATCTTTCTTAACTCTATATATATCACAATTTAAAAAAAATAATAAAAATATTAAATTCTAAAGTTTTATGCAGTTTTCTAATAAATGAAATTGTAAGAGAGAGAGAGAAGAGAGAGTAATTATTATATTTTGATGTGAAAGATTTTCTTTAAAAAAAAAAAAAAAAAACTACAGTCGAAATTTCAACTTATGTATTAGTACGAAAATGCTTAATCGTTTGCAATATCAAACAACGGTTTCCGTTTAGACTCTCTTTGATGTGACATTGAAAACAAAAAATTTGCTTCTTCCTTTACCGTTTCTAAGCAAATTTTCCGGTAAGTCTCCTCCACGACACTCTTCTCTCCATCGTGACTTTCAAAATCTAAACAAATTAGGATTTTGTATTTTTGGATAACCGTTGAAAATTTTGAGACTTTTGATCGTTTGTTTTGCTTCAGATGGAGAACAAATCTTCATCACTCGATGTAGATCTCATGGAAGAAAGAGAAGAAATCATGGTGTTTCCCTTTGAGAAAGATCGCACTTTGATGAAAACCCATTTTCTGAAACCTTATGTAACCACCATTGATGGCGGTTTTGTAGCAGAGCTTCCTCGTCGTCGTCGACGACACTCTGTTTCTTCTTCATCAGACCTAAAGGACTCGGTTTCAGAGATTTCCTTCAATGGGTTTTGGTCTGCAGACGATAATTTCAAATCGTGGGCTGCAAAAATGGAAACTTTACACGAACCCACTTGGAGAAAAGCTGGGATTTTGGAAGCAATCAAGGCATCAACATACAAAATCCTTAAAAATCAGTCTTTGGTTTTAGCCCTTGTTGAGAAAATGTGTCCTGAAACCAAATCTTTCGTCTTCCCTTGGGGTGAAGCAACGATAACGCTCGAAGATGTAATGTTGCTTCTAGGGTTTTCTGTTTTGGGTTCTCCAGTTTTTGCTCCATTAGAAAGCTCAGAGATGAGAGACTCCGTGGAGAAGCTGGAGAAAGCAAGGCAGGAGAATATGAACACTAGTTGCTGCGTGAGCCAAGAAAAATGGAGTTTGATCTTTAGAAACAGAGATGATGAGACTGAGCATGAAGCTTTTCTTGCATTGTGGCTTTCGCATTTCGTTTTTCCAGATAAGTCTCGTCGTTCTGTTTCGAGAAATGTTCTTCCCATTGCTGTTCGTTTAGCTAGAGGTGAAAAGATTGCTCTTGCCACTCCTGTTCTTGCAAGTTTATACAGAGATTTAGGTCATATTCGTGATAAGTCTACTCGAAATGTTCATCTCAAGTCTCTGTTTAAGTTAGTCCAAGTATGGACATGCGAGAGGTTTAAAAACATAAGACCAGAAGCTAAAGAGATACCTAAAGGCGAACCAAGAATTTCTCGATGGGGCGGTTTGCAACAGAAATCTGAGAATGTGAGATTGAATTTTGAGGATTTCGATTGGCGTCCTTATACTAAACCTTTAAAGAATTGGAACCCTCTTCGGATTTACGTGGAAGAAGCTATGTGGATAACTATTGATAACAATCTTGATGATGAGTTTGTTGCGTTTGCTCGATGCGTAAGGAGTTCTCAGCTTGTTGGGATTGGTTTTGTAGAGGATTACTATCCGAATCGAGTGGCGATGCAATTCGGTTTAGCTCAAGATCTTCCTGGTTTGGTTACTCATCATAGTGACTACACAGAAAAGGAAGCATGGTATGATTACAATAAGTCTCTTGATGGTTTAAAGATATACATGCCTTCTCGTCTCGCCACAACTTCTGTTACCGCAAGATACCGAGACTGGTGGTTGAAATCAGTTTCAAAGTTTCTCTGTATTGAAGAATCAGCTGAAACTTTTAATGCAAGTAATACAGTTGATGATGATGATGATGTATCTCCTAAGGTACTGCCATTATGTCAAGTGCTTCAGAAGTTGGGAGAAGGATTTCCTGCAAAACTCAAAAGATATAGGACGCGTAGAATATCGAAAAACCAGAGATTTGAGATAAAGAAAGGCAAGATAGGTGATTGTGGTGGATCATCTTCAACAGAAATGCACTTAGTCGTTTGTTTCATAAGGAGTTAGTGAAGAGGACAAGTGAGCATTTGAGAAACAAGAGATGCAAGCGAGCTCGTGTGGATGATGAAAGTTCTATGGATTACGAAGATGATAACATTACCATTGCTCAGATTATCAAATCTAGAGAGAAAACTGGAGGAAATGCTTCTGAATCACTTGGAAAAAGAAGTAGACTTGAGGCAGATATCAACAATGATTCAGGGATTTGTCAAAAGCTTGCTTCTGAAGACGAAGAGAATGATGAAGAAAAAACAAGAAGCAAAGCAGAAAAGATTATGGTTTTGGTTTCATCTTATGAAATCAACTCTTCAGATTCTCCTCATGTTGCTTCTAATGGAGTAGTAGTTGATGATGATGATGATGAAAGATTGAAGCAGAGAAAGCTTGAAATAGAGGAGCTGATTTTGAAGCTAGAGGCACGGATTATGGAAGCTGAGAAGAATTTGACAAAGATTAGAGAATGGAAAATCAGAAGAAACCAGATCCAAACTAGAGTTTCTGCTTAATTAGGTAGCTTGTGTTGTGTCATGAGGGGCTTTTTATGCCTAAATGATCGCTTTTGGAGCTTATCATGACACAAAGCTTTTTTTGTTTTTTATGGTGTTTGTATTTTTTAGGTTTTTTTTGTATAGATAATGTGTATAATATTATTATTTAGAGATGCAAATTATAGTGCATCAATTAACTTTTTTGGCCAAAATGATATAAATTATTATCATAACTATTGAAATTGCAAATTATAAGTGACTTATGTTGCTTTCGCCAAAAATTGATATATGCCTTGCCTGCCTAAAGATTTATTTTCACTCAATTGAATATATAATAGGATTTTTACATTCTATAGGACTTTTTAAACGTTTTTTATTTATCCAAAATCAATTTATATTTTCTTTAGTGATATCGTTTTTTTTTTTTAGTATTTGCAACTCATATAGCATAATTGGTAGGACATGCAAACACTATACATTGCAGCTATGCAATTTTCATAAACCTAATACAGTCCCTATTAATTGTGTGTCAGAGAAAACCATATGTTATATTGATTTGTATATACACATATACATACATATAATTACATATATTATTTTGATAACTAATATTTTCTCTCTCTTTTTTATTTTCTTCGTATGATTTTTGAATTTTTCTTTCTTCTTTCTTCATCCACGTTAATATTTCTCCATTTTTTGCATCTATTGTCTTTTGAAAACGTTTATCCGTCTTTGATTTCAACGACGATGCGCCGCCGCCCCATTCACCATCTCCGCGACATCTCTTGAAGCCATTTTCAAGTCTACTAGCAAGTACAACAACAATACTTCGAAACTCTGAATGAGAGATTCTCATGTTGTAAGTTGATTACCACCACTGTCAAATTCAAAGTCTTTATAGATGAAGAAGTAAAACAATGATCAAAGAGAACGATCGAATAAAATATTGTTCGTGTTGATTCGGACGCATCAAGTCGACTCGGTATGATGACTCAGTGAGTTGGGTTTGAAAAATGGAGTGGGTTTGTGCTGATTCGGTAGTCGAAACAACAATGGCATCTCTGATGAAAATGACTATATCTGATCTGATTTCTTTATGAAGCTCTGGCGAACAAAATTGTTTCCAACGAAGAATTTGGTCGGAGAAGATGATCATCTGTCGTTGTATGTTACTAAACAACGTTACAATTATTTGTAATGAGCTAAACAACGTTGCAATTATTTGTAATGAGCTAAAAAAATAATTTCATGTTTAACAATTTTGTTATTGCGTTAAATAGAAAATTAGAGGTATAATATATATTTTAACATGTTTTTAAAATGATGTTACATTTATTAGTAACACGCTAAATAAATAATTGTGCGTCTAATATTTTTGTTATCAGGATATATAAAAAATTAGAGATACATTTGCATGTTCTATGGTACAATAATTAATTTAACCTTTCACGTTTCCCACAAAAAATTGTGCGATAAACATCAACAATCATTCCATGAATTTATCCGGCCGAGGATATCCTCCTCCACGACTCGAGTCGCCTCACTGAGTTAGATTTAACTTTGACTGGTAGGTAAGCGACACTGGTGTTGTGTCGAGTAACAAGTATCTGGTATGGACAACCCCCGGCAGGGCTTCAAAAATCTCGTTCTCACGGATCATCGCACCAAATCCTAGGTCAGACGGATCGTACCTGAAATTCCAGTCGCCATTTTCAAATTTCACCCACATCCCACGTAGAAGCCTCACAAGCCTTCCCATCTTCCCAAAACCTGAAAACAAAACAGCCATGGTTAAACTTATACGGTAAAAAATATTGTTTGCAGAGAGAAGATGCAGGTAAAAAACTTTGTCGTCATTTTAATCTGGGTTTATAGGGCGTATGCCGAGAAACCGTCATTAATGGCCTACCCAATGATTGAAAGAAAGAGTGATGTAGTCTCGAAAATACGGTTCACATCCATGTCTCATCAACAAATGATTCAATGCAAATCAAGCCCAAAATTCAAAGGACTTTCTATCATTAAATGATTTCAAGGCCTACGGCTTGAAATGGACGGTGGGACGATGGTGAAGATGGAGATGGGATTGACGTTGATTGAATCACACAAATCAACACATGAAAGAACAACTTGAATCTCACAAGTTATTATTCCACACGAACAAGAGAGTAATGTAATCTCACACAATACTCTATTGATCAAAACTTGTATTTTAGGATGAATCCACAAACTAAAATAGACAAGCAAAACAAAGCACAAAGCTTTAAGAGGAAAAATCTCTCTTTTATATTCCAAATATTCTATATCTATTTACAGTGAATGGAGAAATGAGCTTATATAGGCTCAAATTACAAATCATCAAATAAATCAACATAAATCAAATTAATTACAGAAATCAATCAAGAATTAATTTTGAGAGATTTTATCACTCGACATTAATGGAGATTGGTTCTTTGTATCTAGAAACTTTCTTGATATATCCATGAATTGATTGTCTTCTAGAAAGTCCTTTGAATTTTGGACTTGATTTGCATTGAATTATTTGTTGATGAGCCATTGATGTGAACCGTATTTTCGAGACTATATCAAAGAGGCTGGGAACAAAGCTATTAACTATATTGAAAGACAAAGATCTCCGAGTGGGGATAAACCTTTCCGATGTAGGTGGTGAATGTATTAAATTTGTTGGATGCCAATTTTTGTCTTTTCTGGTGAATTTATGTAGTTGCAAGAGGTGAAAGAGATGGTTCGCGGTTAGGGTAATATATAGACGATAACATCTAATTTGCATATAATTTATATTTACATTTTATACAGTTCGTATACACTATATATATAGATGTGAGATTTGCTAAATCTCGACATTAAATGCACCCGCCCATGCCAGATTCTGTGTGGTTTGTGTTGCGCTAATGATGCCATTAACAGTACCCTATAATATTTTCTGATTTTGCAGGATTTGGGCTACGTCTGAAGTTAGTCTCCAATATCGAAGTTCATAAGTTGAGAGAGAGAAAACCGTCATCTTCTTTCTACGCGCAAAAAACAAACTAATTTACTAAATTTTTTGTACATCCACCTAAATTAGTTAGTATCCGTATATTATGAGATGGTTAATTTTTTTTTTTTTTTAAATGTTCATGACTCTTTAGTTTTTAAAGATGACAAAGACACCGGCAAAACCTGTTGTCATGTGATATGATTTGATTGATTGGACATAAATCTAATTTGATATGTACATCTATATATATTGATATCCATGGACGTTCATCGATATGAGAAAAATATAGGTATTAAATGGTAACGTATATAAAATATTCTTCCAGATTCAGCAATTTAACCAATACTATTTGCAATCTTTAAAATTCAGCAAAGAAAATATGTCAGATTAAATTGATTTAACTAGATTCAACAATTCTTTCAACACCACCTGATACATAGATATATTATTTTAGATAAAAAACCAAATAATAACAGATATGCGGACCGGATAAGAATATTTAAGATATCAAAAATTACTTCTGCAATATATTTTCAAAATTTGGTCGGATAATATACGTATAGTATAGATAATTTAAAATATATAAAATCACCATCCAAACGGATAAAGATAAGATTCATGTTGGGGTAATTCATGTAACTACAAATAACTTTTATGTAGAAAATTTAATTTACAAAACTATCTGAACATATATTATGGATATCTTTTCTCATACTTAATAAACTAAATTATTATTAAAACTATCAACATTTAATTTTAATATTAAATTTTTAATATAAAAACTTGTAAACTACATAAATTAAAAATAATTTTTTTTCTTCGAAGTAAACAGTTCATAATTAATTTTAATAGCTTATAATTTTATATGATAATCATGTTTAATAAAATTATTAAATATGTTAACTTCAAATTTCGTCAAAATTCACCCTTATTTTCTTAAGAGTTGCAAGTTTTTCACCAAATTATGTTCTTATCTTATGTTTAGTAAAATTATTAAATATATCAAATTTAAAATTTAATATTTTATTAATCTATCTAACTAATTTTGTTGACAAACAACATTGTTTGATTAATATTTTCATAAGTTTAATTTATTTATTTATTCTTGAAAATTCAGCCAGATTCCACCATATTCAGCTGTTACCATTTGAATTCTAAGTTATTCTGCCAAATTCTGCAAAAATCACAAAAACTTTAGCCAGATTCTGCTAGGGGTGGGCAAAAAAAAAATTAACCAAAAAAACCGAACCGAACCAAACTGAAATACATGATTTGGTTTAGTTATGGTTAAACCTAAAAATCCGTTTGGTTACTATCTTTTATCAAGTTTTCGGTTTAGATTTGGTTTGGTTAAAAACCGTAAAATCGAACTACATACGGTTTTTATATGGTTAAATTTTTATTAAACCGATAAACCGTAAAACCAAAAAAACCAAACCGAAACCAGACCGAAAACCGAAATACCCACCCCTAGATTCTGCAATTCGGCCAGATTCAACCGGATTCAGCCGGATTCATCCGGTACCATTTATACCCATGATATAGGGAAAATGGTCATTTAAATCCCTAACTTTCAAATTTCGGCCATTTAAATCTCCAACTTTGGCTTGGACTATTTAAATCCCAAATTTTCTGTTGAATTTCGTTAAAAATCCCAAACTTTTGTCGACTGAGCCAAATTTAGGCATGTCGTTAAGTTGATTAACAGAATGAACTAACAGTGTTAATTATCTATTTGAATTTTCCGTTTACAAAACGACGTCGTTTAGATTTTTTTTTTTAAAACATAAATTTTGCGAAGGAGAGGTTCGGACTCATGACCTCCGAATAAAAAACAAGCCTTATACCATTGAGCCACTGTGATTTTTGTTGAAATTAATAAAACGATTTGTATATAATCTTAATCACTAAACGATTTTTAGAACATAAACCCTAATTTTCTAAAAATTCTCAATTCGATTTAGTAGACATTTCTTATACCGGAATTTAGAACATTTCTTGTACAAGAAATGTCTACTAAATCGAATTGGAGATTTTTAGAAAATTAGGGGTTATAGTTCTAAAAATCGTTTAGTGATTAAGGTTATATACAAATCGTATTATTAATTTTTTTTTAAAGTCAGAGTGGCTCAATGATATAAGGCTTGTTTTTGATTTGGATGTCATTAGTTCAAACCTACAAAAAATTCAAACGACATACCTAATTTGGCTAGGTCAACAAAAGTTTGAGATTTGTAACGAAAGTTAAAAGAAAATTAGAGATTTAAATGGCCGATATTTGAAAATTGGGGATTTAAATGACAATTTTCCCATCTGATATATGTCTACTAGATTTGCAATTTCTCTTTCCATCATTTTGATTTTTAGAATAATTAAAGATAGGGTAATTATGAAAACGACGTTTGATATTGTTTTTAGCGGTTGATTTGGAGTCTTCATCCACTTATGAAGCGTTCTCACAGACTCTTTATTCTTTTCTCCCAAAAGAATTTCAAATTCATGTAATATTTATATTTGTCGTCAATAGTGTTTATATTTACACAAAAGATAATATATACACACACACACACATACTGCCTATGCGTAAGTAAAAAATTTCACTCTTTAATGTGTAATGTGTTATCACATTTTTAACATTTCTGTCACCTATTAAATTTTATTATTTATGATATAACAATTATTCCCTCTATCTCACGAGTATTAATTTTATAGAATTTTCCCATATTTTTAAAATAATTAATTCTTGTTTTCTAATATTTGTATTTTTTCCTAATGTTTATACTATTTTCTTGTATCACACTGGACATTCAATTATTTGGTTTGGTTTAGTTTGGATTCAAATTACAGATTTTGGTATCAAATATAATAAAAATTTATTTTGTTTCGGATTGAAACTTTTTGATTTGGATTGGGTTCATATTTAGTTCAATTTTAGACAAAAATAATAATATATATTAGTGGAAGCTTTTAAAATAAATTAAACTATTATAGGTTTCATAATTATTGAAAACGTTAATAATTGTTGAAAAGTGTTTTGTGTAGATTAGGGATGGGAACAAAACTAATCCGAACCAAAATTTATAAATCCGAGTTCTAACCGAATTTTATAATAATTCGAAACAAATTTGAATTTTATGGAACCGAACATAATAAACTGAAATTCATTAAAAAAGAATACATTTAAATAAAAAAAGATATACTAAAAAACTAGAGAACTAATATTTATGGAAATACTAGAAAACAATTTTAATGAAACTCTCATATTTTGGTTTGAAACTAAAATTATATATATATGATGGATACATTTTCGTAATGCTACAGTCAAAAAATTAACT
Organism: Pseudoturritis turrita; assembly: GCA_900406555.1. NCBI lineage: Eukaryota > Viridiplantae > Streptophyta > Magnoliopsida > Brassicales > Brassicaceae > Pseudoturritis > Pseudoturritis turrita. Next base: position 12,016 of record OVBL01001057.1, on the reverse strand, counting down.
TATTATGATTTTAAGAAAAGAGACTTGCTCGTTTGCCGTATAAAGCAAATTCTTCCGTTCTGCTCTCTACCCATAACTTCATCAAAAATTGCTTCTTTTTCTTACCATTTTTAGCAAACTGATTCTTCGTTTAGTCTCTCTTCCTTTTGACCTTAAAAATCCCTAATTTCTGGGCTAATCGTTTGCTTCTTTGCTCTTCTCCATCGTCTCCAGAGATGATTTCTGAGAACGCGTCATCACTCAGTGGGAAATTTCTCATTGACGAGAGAGAAGAAGTGATGGTTTCTGAGAAAGGTCACAGCTTGAAGAAAACCCATTTCTTAAAACCCTTTGTTACTTCCATTGACGGTGGTCTCGTAGCTGAGCTTCCCGTTCGTCGTCGTCGTCTCTCTGTTTCTTCATCTGACATGAAGCGATTGTCTTCACGGATAAGTTTCTCAGGGTTTTGGGTTACAGAGCGTCATTTCGTGTCTTGGGTTGGAAAGATGGAAGCTTTACACGGACACATTTGGAGAAAAGCTGGGATCTTCGAAGCAATCAAGGCATCGACTTACACTATCACTAAAAACCACTCTCTGATTCTCTCCCTTGCTGAGAAATGGTGCCCCGAGACGAAATCGTTCCTTTTCCCTTGGGGTGAAGCAACGATTACCTTAGAGGATGTGATGGTGCTTCTAGGTTTTTCCGTTTCGGGCTCTCCGGTTTTTGCTTCTGTAGAAAACTCAGAGATGAGAGATTCCATGGAGAAACTGAACAAAGAGAGGTTGCAGAGTAGTAAGAGAGATAGTCGTGTGAGTCAAATTTCATGGATATCGAAGTTTTTGGGTAGAGGTGATGAGATGGAACATGAAGCTTTTCTTGTATTGTGGCTTTCGCATTTTGTTTTTCCAGGTACGTCTCGTCGTACTATCTCCAAAAATGTTATCCCAATCGCTATTCGTTTAGCTAGAGGTGAAAAGATTGCTCTTGCTCCTGCTGTTCTCGCGAGTATATACAGAGATTTGAGTCGAATCCGTGATTTAGCAGTAGAGAAATGTGATGACAAAGTTAATATGAAGTCTCTGTTTAAGTTGGTCCAAGTATGGACATGGGAGAGGTTTAGCAACACTAGACCAAAAGTTAGAGAGATACCTAAAGGCGAACCTCGGATTTCTCGATGGGATTCTCTTGCACAAAGATCATCTGAGAATGTTAGATTGAGTTTTGATGATTTCGATTGGCGTCCTTACACAAAAACTTTGAAGAATTGGAACCCTCTTCGGATTTACGTGGAAGAAGCTATGTGGATAACTATTGATAACAATCTTGATGATGAGTTTGTTGCGTTTGCTCGATGCGTAAGGAGTTCTCAGCTTGCTGGAGATGGTTTTGTGGAGAATTATTATCCGAATCGAGTGGCAATGCAGTTTGGTTTAGCTCAAGATCTTCCTGGTTTGGTTACTCGTCATAGCAACTTCACAGAAAAGGAAGCTTGGGATGATTACAACAAGTCTCTTAATGGTTTAAAGCTCTACATGCCTTCTCGCCTTGCTCGAGGTTCTGTTACTAAGAGATACCAAGACTGGTGGTTGAAATCGATCTCAGAATTTCCGAGTTTTGAAGAGATGCAGAAAGAAACAAGTGAAGCTTTTAATGCAAGGAAAATAGTTGGTCACTATGATGATGATGATGACGATGGTGATATTGATGTATCTCCCAAGGTAGTGCCTTTAAGTCAAGTGGTTCAGAAGTTGGAAGAAGGCTTTCCTACGAAACGCATAAGATCCAGCATACGAGCAAAGAAAGATAAGATAGGTGCCTTACCTTCAGGTTGGAAGATGAACATAAAAATTGAGGATGGTATAAAGATAAGTGAGAGAAGCAATTACAAGGCTGTGCACGCGAAGCGAGCTCGTGTGGATGATGATGATGACGAGAGTTTTATGGATGAAGAAGAAGTTAGCATGACCATTGCTCAAAGGATCAGATCCAAGAAGACGTATAGTGATGCAGAGAATACTAGAGAAGCTGCTTCTGAAACACTTGGAAAAAGACGTAGAAGATTTCAGGTGGTGGATAGCGATGAATCCGATGATTCAGGGCCCTGTCAAAAGGTTGTTTCGATAAAAATGGAGCAAAGGAGTGAAGAGGATGATGACACTCCAAGCAAAACACAAAAGAAAAGGCAAATTTGTGATGATGATGTAAATGGAAGTAACGCAGAGAAGAGGACTGTGATCGATCATGGAACCAAGGAGTCAGAGTATTGGCTCCATGAAGATGGAGAAAAGCAGAGATACAGTGAATTAAAGAAGGAAGAAGAGATTGATGAAAGATTGAAACAGAGAAAGCTTGCAATAGAGGAGATAGCATTGAAGCTAGAGGCACGTATGACGAAAGTGGAGAAGAGTTTGGCAAAGATTAGAGATTGGAAAACCAGAGGAAACCAGATAGTAAAACAAGAAGTTTCTACTTAGAACCATTTGATCTGAAACTTTTTCAAGAGGATCTCATGGAAACAAACACAAAAACAGTGTCACAATTTCTCAATCTTTTGGTGTGATTTCTTTTGCTCTTTTGCTCTTTTGCATATGTAGAGAACTTTACAAACAAAAGCCTTTTGGTGTTAGTATTGGAAAGATTTATCAAATGGAGAAATCAATACTTTTTTTTGCTTTTGAATTAGGCTCAGAGAAACTTTGAGAGGTCACATTATCTCAATTCCAAAACACCAAACTTAGTCATGGTTTAATATCTCACGTTTCGTTTAAGTCCGGTTTTTGATTTGAGAATATATAGACCGACCGGTTTATAAGAATTTTTGAATAAATCTCTGTTTAGTCAATAAAGTCTATGCAGGTTTGATTTGGTACAACCACACTTCAAATGCGTGCCTATATGCTTTAGACAATAAGAAAAATTGCAAATTTTTTTTTCCGTATCAATCTTTTTCTAAAATTTATCACTTTTAATATTTATTTTATGTTTTATTGATGAGACCTTTAATTAATGAGTTTTCTTTTCAATTACCTTAAAAAGAAACTGTTTCAATCCTGCTCCTTCTGCAAAACCTGTAACATAGCTTCTGCTTTGCCCTGACTTCTTTCAAACTTCAAACTTAAAAAAACAAAAAAACAGATAAAGATCAAAACTTTCTCTTCTCCTCCAATCTCCATGAAAGATTCAACAACAACCGAAGATCTTGTGAAAGAGAAAGAAGAGCTCATGGTGTTTCCTTCTGAAAACAGCAAAAAAAACCATCTTTTAAAACCATGTCTCACCACCATTGATGGATCTGAAGGTGTTCTTACTCGTCAAAATCGTCGTCCTAACCTAAAGTCTCTGTCTTTCGGTGTTTCCTTCCTTGGTTGGAGACGTGTGAACACAAATTTCAAGTCTTGGGCTACAAAAATGGCTGCTTTACACAAACCCACTTGGCAAAAAGCTGGGATTTTCGAAGCTGTTATGGCGTCCACATACAGAATCGTGAGAAACACAGATCTCGTTCTTGGTATTGCTGAGAAATGGTGTCCTGATACAAACACTTTCGTTTTCCCTTGGGGTGAAACAACCATAACACTTGAAGACGTTATGGTGCTTTTAGGTTTCTCTGTTTTGGGTTTACCGGTTTTCGCTACTCTGGATAGCTCAGGAAAGAAGATTAAGGCGCAGCTGGAGAAAGAATTGTTAAACTAAGATGGAGTTCTAGAAGGTGTTGATATTAAAGTCAATATCATCCACCAAACACTCCACAAATCACTCCATCAATCACTCCACAAATCACTCCACCAATCACTCCACCAATCACTCCACAAATCACTCCACATATCACTCCACCAATCTACATAATTTATGTATTCTTTATATAATCTCTTGTCTATATAAACAATGTAATCCCTCCATTCATTCCAATAAGAAAAACACACTTCTCCTTCTTCTCTAAACATTCTCTCTCTCTCTCGGTTACTCTTTCTCTCTCTCGGTTACTCTTTCTCTCTAAAATCTAACATGGTATCAGAGCTTTTACGCTCCTAGATAACCTCATTCTCAATCACTTCCGCTACTCTCTTCATTCTTATCTCCACTTTCTCAAATCTATTCGAAGAAATCTCTCTTTATCCATTGGATAAAAGCTTATATTAAGCATGGAAGGTTCAAACAACTCTCGGCCTGTGGTTGTTCCGGTGGTTCTCAAGGGAATCAACTACCTACTATGGTCAAGAACAACCAAGACAGCCCTATGTAGCCGTGGACTTTGGACTCACGTTATGACAAGTGAAGTACCAAAGACAACGGTCGAAAAAGATGGCAAGGAAACGGTTGTTGATGGTAACAAAGGCCAATGGTTCCAAGAGGATCAAATGGTGCTCTCAATCATTCAAAACTCGCTTGAAGTCTCTCTCCTTGAAGCCTACTCGTATTGCGAGAATGCCAAGGAACTTTGGGACACTTTACAAAAGGTGTTCGGAAACATCTCCAACCTAAGCCGAGTCTTTGAAATCAAGAAGGCTATCAACGATCTCAACCAAGAAGATATGGAGTTTACTCAACATTTCGGGAAGTTTAGATCCCTTTGGGCCGAGCTAGAGATGCTTAGGCCAAGCTCAACCGATCCGGAGGTGCTACTTGAGAGGCGCGAGCAAGACAAAGTCTTCGGACTACTTATGACTCTCAACCTTACCTACTCGGATCTCATCAAGCATATGTTACGAGCAAACAAACTCCCAAGTCTTGAAGAGGTGTGTGCTCAAATTCAAAAGGAGGAAGGCTCTCAAGGACTCTTTGGTGGAAAGAAGGAGCTTCTCACCGCCAACAAAGGAGTGTACATGCCCGAAGACCGAAGGACGTTGGTATGTGATCATTGCAAAAGGAAAGGTCATTCGAAGGATAAGTGTTGGATTCTACATCCACATCTCAAGCCTAATAAATTCAAAGAACAAAGGGCTAACTTGTCTAGAAAACCGATGGTGGAGCAATCACAAGCGGAACATCCTCGGCCGACGGTGTCATGGCTAACATGACTTCTCAACAATTCGGTGAATTCGTGAGGAAAGCCGACTTGGATGCACTCATCAAAGCCATCCATCAAGGCAACCTAAATGAATCCGGTACCACTTTCTATTCCTATAATCCTAAAGATTCAATAGTTATTGATTCGGGAGCATCCCATCATATGATTAGCAATGCTAAATTACTTGATAACGTTGAATCGGCCATAGGAAATGTAGTGATTGCTAACGGAACAAAAATTCCAATTAAGGGAATAGGAAATCTTAAATTGTTTGAAAAGAAGTCTAAAGCATTCTACATGCCTACATTTACTTCCAACTTATTATCGGTAAAACGAGCTACTACCGATTTGAATTGCCTTGCTATCTTTAGTCCTAACGATGTAACATTTCAGGATATTAAGACGCATAAGGTGCTCGGAAAAGGAGGTGTCAAGGATGATTTATATTTGCTTAGAGACGAATCATTCATTCCCTCATTATCTTGCTCGTTTAGTTCAACTTCTTCTTCGGATATTAATAGTGAAATTTGGCATGCTAGACTAGGTCATCCCCACTCGCGTGCATTAGGACTTATGTTCCCTAGTATCTCGTTTAAAAATGATGAATGTGAAGCTTGTATACTTGGTAAACATTGTAAATCGGTGTTTCCTAAGTCTTCAACTATCTATGAAAATTGCTTTGATTTAATCCATTCCGACGTGTGGACTTCACCTTGTACATCACGCGAAAATCATAAGTATTTTGTCACATTTATAGATGAAAAATCGAAGTATACTTGGGTAACATTATTGCCATCTAAGGATAGAGTACTTGAGGCATTTACTAACTTTCAAACTTATATCTCTAACCATTACAATGCTAAGATTAAAATTTTTAGAAGTGACAATGGTGGGGAATATACAAGCAATGCCTTTAAACAAGTCCTAGCAAAGCATGGCATCATCCATCAAACAAGTTGTCCATATACGCCCCAACAAAATGGTGTGGCCGAACGAAAGAATAGACACTTGATGGAAGTCGCGCGATCCATGATGTTTCACAACAATGTCCCGAAGAAATTTTGGAGTGACGCCTTGGTCTCGGCATGTTACCTCATCAATCGGACACCCACCAAAATTCTTCATGACAACTCCCCATTTGAGGTACTCAACAAAACCAAACCTTCCCTTAATCACTTACGTGTATTTGGTTGTGTGTGTTTTGTATTAGTTCCCGGGGAGCTTCGGAACAAGCTTGATGCCAAGAGCACAAAGGCTATGTTCATTGGATACTCTACCACCCAAAGAGGATACAAATGTTACGATCCGGACACAAGGAAGGTCCTAGTATCGCGGGACGTCAAGTTTATGGAAAGAAAAGGGTACTACGATCAAAGGGATTGGGAAGACTTGCAAGATCTCTCCCATACCTCCTCGGACCGAGCCACCAACCTTAGAAGAATCCTAGAGACGCTTGGGATCTCAAGTACATTCGGAGCCGGGACACGCCAAATGAATGCAGCCGATACAAACCCTCCTACACAACCGGCCGAGGGCGCTACGTCTAATGAGGGGTCTCCTCCCCTTGGCCATGAGGGGGGCAACCAAACCGAGATACACTCCGATGTTCATGACCAAGGCGAGTCAAGCGAAGCCATGCCCGAAGCCCATGATCAACAATCAACCGAACCAAGCCCCATTGTGCAACAACAACCGGTCGCCCATGATCAACAATCAACCAAACCAAGCCCCATTGTGCAACAACAACCGGTCACACTAAGAAGAAGCACAAGAAAGAGGTCCTCGCCATCAACATGGAAGTACTACAATTGCAATGCGGTAGCCCATCCAACCCAAGCCGTGTGCACTCTAGCATACATTCCTCAAAAGCACATTGCATTCCTCGGAAAACTTGACCAAGAATACATTCCAACAAGTTACGAAGAAGCAAAGGAACACAAGGTGTGGAAAGAGGCGATAGGAGAAGAGTGCAAAGCTATGGTACAAAATCACACTTGGGATGAAGCCGACTTGCCGGAAGGAAAGAAGACCGTGAGCTCCAAATGGGTATTCACAATCAAATACCTTAGTAGTGGAAATATTGAAAGGCACAAGGCGAGACTTGTGGCAAGAGGATTCACACAAACGTATGGAGAAGACTACAACGACACATTTGCTCCCGTCGCCAAGCTACACACCGTAAGGATTGTCTTGTCACTTGCCACAAACCTAGATTGGGATTTATGGCAAATGGATGTCAAGAATGCTTTCCTTCAAGGAGAACTAGAAGACGAGGTATACATGACTCCTCCACCGGGTCTTGAAGACTCGATTACATCGGGGAAGGTTCTAAGGCTAAGGATTGGCTATCTACGGATTGAAACAATCTCCAAGGGCGTGGTACCACAAGCTTAGCATGACATTAAAAGATAGAGGGTTCAAAAGATCGGAATCGGATCATACACTCTTTACCTCGAAAATACAAGAAGGCTTAGTAGTGATTCTCATCTACGTTGATGACATTATCATCACCGGAAACAACAAGAAGGGCATTCAAAGTATCAAGGATTATCTCAAATCCGTATTTGAGATCAAAGACCTTGGCGAGCTCAAATACTTCTTGGGAATTGAAGTTTGTCGATCCAAGGAGGGCCTCTTCATCTCGCAACGGAAATACATTCAAGATCTCTTGAGTGAGGCCGGAAAGCTTGATGCAAAACCGGCCAAGACACCTCTCGAAGAAAACTACAAGGTAGAACGAGAGGGGGAGATAGAAGATAGTCTATTTGAAGATGTAAGGCAATATCGGAAGATGGTGGGCAAGCTAATCTACTTGACCATCACGAGACCCGACTTGTGCTTTGCCGTGAACCAAGTAAGCCAACATATGCAAGCCCCGAAGATATACCATTGGAACATGGTAGACCGCATTCTAAGATACATCAAAGGAACCGCGGCTTATGGCATTTGGATGGGTCACAATGAAAGCTCGGAGATAGTAGGATATTGTGATGCCGATTGGGCTGGTGATAGAAGAGATAGACGATCCACAACCGGCTATTGTACTTTCATAGGAGGGAATTTGGTCACTTGGAAGACAAAGAAGCAAAAGGTGGTTGCTTGTTCAAGTGCCGAGGCCGAATATCGAGCTATGAAGAAGCTAACAAACGAGCTCACATGGATTAAGGCGATACTCAAAGATTTGGATATCAACACTCAAGGTCCCATAACCATGCATTGCGACAATCAAGCGGCCATACACATTGCCTCCAATTCGGTGTTCCACGAACGCACCAAACATATTGAAGTGGATTGTCATAAGGTGCGCCAAGCCGTTGAAAAGGGACTCATCTTACCATGTTACACAAGGAGTTCAGATCAACTCGCGGACATTTTCACCAAGGCCGCAAGCTTGAAGGTATGCGAGTTTATACACTCCAAGCTCGGACTCGTAGAGATCAAGTAGCCGTGAGATTCATACTCTTTTTCCTTAAGTGTGTTTTTATCCCAAGTGGTTTTTCACACTAAGGTTTTAATGAGGTGAGTCTTATCGGTTCCAAGCTTATCTCTACGGTTAAGCTTGAGGGGGAGTGTTAAACTAAGATGGAGTTCTAGAAGGTGTTGATATTAAAGTCAATATCATCCACCAAACACTCCACAAATCACTCCATCAATCACTCCACAAATCACTCCACCAATCACTCCACCAATCACTCCACAAATCACTCCACATATCACTCCACCAATCTACATAATTTATGTATTCTTTATATAATCTCTTGTCTATATAAACAATGTAATCCCTCCATTCATTCCAATAAGAAAAACATACTTCTCCTTCTTCTCTAAACATTCTCTCTCTTTCTCGGTTACTCTTTCTCTCTCTCGGTTACTCTTTCTCTCTAAAATCTAACAAGAATGGCGGAAGATTAAGAACGATATCAATTTTGTAACTCAACTAGTATGGATGAAGAGATTCATGGACAGTAATGATGAGCTTGAGCATGTTGCTTTCCTCGTGTGTTGGCTTAGCTACTTTGTGTTTCCATTGCGCTATTATCATCTCTATGAAGCTGTTTTTCCAATTGCTGTTCATCTTTCAAGTGGTACAAAGATTGCTCTTGCTCCACCTGTTCTTGCTCACTTGTATGCAGAGCTAAGTCTCTTGAAAAACCACATTGAAGATTTCGGCGAATCAACGGTTACTGTCAAAACTGATCTCACTGCCTTGTTTAAGTTGGTTCAAGTTTGGACATGGGAGAGATTCAGGAAACTACAGCCAAATCCTAATCCGTTGCTTAAAGGTGAGCCAAGATTGGCTCTTTGGGATGAGAAACAGAGACATAGCAATGTGCGGCGGATTCTTGACAACTCGAAAATCGACAGTTTTGAGTGGCGTCCCTACACAAAAACTGTTAAAAAGTGGGACTTTCCACAGTTCTACCCCGAAAAAACAATGTTGGTTCCCGTTGGTCCCAATCTTGATGATGAATTTATCTCCTTTGCTCGATGCATCAAGGTGTCTGAGCTTGTTGGTATTGATTATGTTGAGCATTACTTTCCCGATCGGGATGCTTCAGGATGTTCCTTGTCTTGTTAACCGGAACAATCTCTCATTGGAGGAAGCTTGGGATCATTACAACAAGCCTATTGATGATTTGACATTATACATTCCTTCTCGTTATGCAATACCTTGTGTTACTCCAATGTTCTGCGAGTGGTGGAAGAAGACGTTTCAAGAATTTCAGTATTCTTCGAAGGAGAAACGGTTTGTTGATGATACTAGTTTGGTTCCTTCAGGTTCAAAGATGAACAGAACAAGCGAGGATGGAAGGAAGATATCTAAGGATTCGAGAAAAAAGAGACGCAAGCATATGATCCTAGCTTGTTACAAGAGACGCAAGTACATGAAGCAACCTCGTGAGAACGATGAGAGTATTATGGCTCGTTGTCAGACACAGGTTCCATCAGACAATAATAAAGAAGACGATAGCCCAACCATTGCTCAATTGGTGAGACATAATAAGAAGAAGTACAGTGATGTAAAAAATAGTGATGCTTCTGAGCCGCTTGGTAAAAAAAGTAGACTTCAGGCGGATAACAAAGATTCGGGACCTTGTCAAAAGCTTGCTTCGATAAGAGCTGATGGAGATGAAGCTGTACCACCACCAGAAATAGAGCAAAGGAATGAAGAAACTGGAAGCAAAGCAGGGAAGCGTATGGTTCTGAGTCCAATTGATGAAACCAACTCTTTAGATCCTCCTCTTGGTGCTAATGGAGTTGACATTGTTATGTCACCACCAGAGACAAGGCAAACCTGTGATGATGAGCTTGGTGTCAATGGAAGTAATAAGGCAGATATGATCGATGATGGCAGCAAGGAACCAAAGTGTTTGCTCCAAGAAGATGGTGCCATAGCGGAAGAAAAGGCGAGCTCAGATGAGAAGTTGTGCGGTGAAGCTGAGAAGGAAGATGATGATAGTTTGATTCAGAAAAAGCTTGCAATAGAGGAGCTTGCATTAAAGGCAGAGAACAATGAACCAACCCCTCGTAAAAAGCTTGCTTCTGGAGGCACTAATGGAGATGAAACAAGCAAAGCATATAAGAGTATGGTTCTGAGCCCATCTGACGAGTCAAACATTCGCATCGCTGCAGGGGATGAAACTCAAGGACAGGATTGTTTGCTTCATGATGATGGCCTCGGAAGTGAAGAAACTATGAAATCCAATGAGCAATTTGAGAATTTAGAAAAGAGAAATGATGATTTTGGTGAGGATGATGTTGGTAATGACTCCTACGAGAAGAGTTTGCACGAGCGGGAGGTGCTGCTATCGTCGATAGAAGAGCGTATTAATAAGGCAGAAAGGAATGTGGCATGGTTGAAAGAGAGGAGAGCCATAAAACAGAGGAAAATAGCAGCAGCTCGTTTAATATAAAGTATGTTCGATGTTGTTTTGGGGAGTCAAATGCAAGTAGAATAGCATAAGATCAAAATCTCATGTCTGACTTTTTTTTGCTTTGGTATCTTTTCAAGACTGGTTTGCTTTAAGTGTTTCATTTGTAACCTTTTGAGCTCAGTTATTATGAGCTAATAACTTCTTGGTGTGTGTCACAGATCAGAGTTTTCTTACCGAGATAGCTTCATCCTCAGAAATCATATATAAACCAAATAAAATTAGATTTATGAAAGAGAGTCATGGTTACATTAGGAACTAAAACCTCAGAGAAAGAAAAAACCATGTTTGCCCTAGGGACCAAAATAAACAAACCTTTAAAGGCGTAATCACAACAGCATTTGTCTACACACCATACAGATTTTTAACTCGACAAATTCATATACCTTATTTCAAAAATGAGGAAGATTCTATACTTCCATCGAAAAACCAGACTGCATAACCATCAATCAGCTTTTGGTGGTGGTATGTGGTTTCCGCCAGTCGCGATCTTGTATAGATAGAAACAGGTCATGAGAGCACTGCAATATACACAGACAAATGGTTTCTCGGGTTAAAAACTCGCAAATGTTGCACAATAAGAAAAGAAAGAAGGAAAGTTTTCCATAGCAAATCACCTGATTCCAGCAACCAAACCAGCCGGAATAATCTTCTGAGTAAGCAAGAACCGTTGTCCCATGACAAATGTTAGAGCAGCTGCAATGACTGTATCACAACACATTCAAATGAGTTTCAGTCATCACAAAAACTCTTGAAAGAGAAGTAATACTAAAGAAACTGTGATATCCTGTTTCAGTAAATGGTAACAGACCAACAATTCACATTTCAGCAATAATCGAGAGCAATATTACAGTCTTTAAAGTCCAATAGGATAAGCACATTTCAAGTATTAGCCAGTTTTCATACCATCAGAAACTTTTTTTGCCACTCGAACACACTATAGTCCAAAGAACAGTTAGATGTGGAGTCAGTTTTTCATCTTTGAGATCATAATTAACAACATAAAAACTCTTATAATCATAATTGTTTTCCATACCTATTTAACATAGCTTATCTAACTCTTAAGCTAACGCCGACCACGAAAAACGAGTTC